>JAYESA010000003.1:134839135-135191635 GCA_036927795.1 Iris macrosiphon
ATAGCCGGTAGAAGGGCCAGCTTTTGGCTAAAAGCCAACATCACGGGAGGAAGGATGAGAGGGCGACTGATCCTATCTATGGTCCCAGATTCGCCCAGGATGACGCAGTTGCACAACCAGAGTATCAAATATCTCGCCAGCACGACTTTGGCAGATAACTTGTGCATATCCATGTAAAAGTATATGAGTTCTTCTTCAAGATTAGTCAGCTCATCTGCGGGTTCGTCTTCTTCATCCGTGGAACCCTCGACTGCCTCTACCTCAGTACTACCCAGTTCCCGATCTGCCTTGATCCACGTAATGACGGTGACCTCTCATTGGTTGTAACGCTTTATCTTTTGATGACACAGAATCCCAAGAGATCCTCTCAAAGATATAGCCAAATCTCCTCATTAATGGGCAAACAACCTATCGGAAATTGATATGCGGCCATGAGGCTCTGCGGCATATCCTGCATATGCGGCTAATAGCGCTCGGCCATGCTTCTTTCAAAGTATTCCAAATTTGTCATTTTGGAAACTTTGAAGGGATCTTGTAGAAGCATAAAAAATTATGCAGGCCGCATAAAGGTTATGCCCTGTCACGACCCGTACTCGAAAAATCGGGCATGAGTCGTGGGTACGTCCAGCCTACACCGCAGAATCGGCGGTAGAACGCTGTAAGGTCCGTTCTAGGTCAACCAACTATCTATATAACTCACAAAAAATCTGACAATAACCTCTCCAAAAGGAGGGCAACCACGCAATATATATATGAATAATCCTCTCCAAAAGGAGGGCAACCACGCAATATATATAATCTCTCAATCACAATAACTAAGGGAAGAAATAAAGTACGATATGATATCAACAAAGAAACAGAATCAAAGAGAGCAAGACAATATCCAAAATACAGTCCAAGGCTATAATAGTCTACAACATCACAGCGGCAAAAGAATAAGTACAATCATCCAAAAATAAACCACTGGGAACAACCCAGGAAACCCACCTAGCTAACTAGGGCGCTATAAGCGTCTCCTCGGCGCACTCCTCCTCAGTCTCGGGGTCACAGCACTCGTCAACACCCGGCCCGTAGAACGTCGGGCAATAGTCCTCAGGATCCTCTGGAAAAATATGCCCAGTCAGGACTGGAGCGAAGTACATAACTCTGAAAGCAACTCCAAATGCATGGTAAGGTGTATATGACGAAAAATAGAAAAGTATACAAGATGCACAGGAAATAAATATATGCTGGAGCACAATAAGTAGCTGCAATATAAACTAGAGAACAATACAAGTAGTGAAAAAGTAACTGCAGGTGAGAAAACATGAATACTAGCTAAGTGCCTTGAGCACAAGTTCGTTATGTGATTGGCTTAGGTTGCACATGAAAAATACTACGATAACTCCGTTATGCATGAGTTGCATAACCGACATACACATGAATACTGTTTGGCTTTGATCACATAACCAACTCCTACTCTCCTCCCCCACTAATACTCTTGGATCCAACCACAACACACTACGTACATGATAAGTAGCTCGCACACATGAAGGCGAGAGCACAAGAAGCACATGATAGCACATGAGAATCAATACCCGAAGCACATAATAAAATACACGTGATAGAGTACCCGCTGAACACGGTAAGGGGGATAGCATCTCATGACGGGATCCACTAGTACCAGCTCGTGTAATAATATGTCAGAATCAAGTATTATAGTTCTAGAACAGGTGATATAAACGCTATCATGAAATGAAAACTATCAGAGGTAGGTACTCGTCTGATGTCCTGAGCAACTGATGAGGATCGAGATCCGAACCGGTGTCGCAAGAACCTATTACGAAAAGAAGAATTTAAACAGGGTTCTAAGGATTTAAACTGATATAAAATAATTAAAAATAGGCTTCTAGGGCTATTCTAGGTCGAACGGGTCAAACCGGTAAAATTCGGGTCAAAAAGTCAACCCGGGGTCCAAAAAATCAACTCTAGGTCAAACGTTGACTTTTACGGTCAACGAGGACAATTATGGTCAAATCTAGGTCAAACTAGGGTGCCCCTAAAATTCTAGGTCAAACCGAGCTCATTAAGCTAGAAAACTCTCATACTCGCCTCCTCGAGATACCGGGATACCCTCGGTATCCGATACCTCGCCCTAGGCCACGCACCCCGCCTAAACCCGCTAAAACCTATGCTAGCACGCGTAAATATATATACATAAGCATATAAAAATTACTCTAATACTATTCCTAGGCTAATGCTCAAATACCCCGCTCGAAACTCAATACCTTGGATATCTCAAGGTATTGAGATACCTCGGTATCTCAAGGTATTGAGATACCGCTCTCAAACCCCTCTAACTAGTTATTAGGCTAATAAATATATACCTAGTTATTAATCTAGGCTAGAGAATATATATATATATCATATATATACATATCTAAGTACCTATGCATATATATATATAGATATCCACACACATATACACATACCCATATATATACCCAACTCTCAAACACAAATATATATATATATATATATATATATATATATATATATATATATATATATATATATATATATATATATAACTATCTACCTAGCTATAGGTATATATATATATGCATATAGATATAGATATCTACTATCCATCTACCTATCTATCTACCTATCTAGTTATCTATCTAACTATCAATCAATCTATTATCTATCTATTACCTATCAATCTAACTAACTACCTATTTATCTAGTATCTATCTAACCATCCATCTATATATTTCTATTTAACAATCTAACTATCTATCTATCTAGCTATTCTAACTATCTAACTACCTCGCTGAACATCTGCTGCTGTTGCCTGTGCTTGCTGCTGCTGCTGCTATGCCTATTATGCTGCTACTGCTGCTAGCTTCTGCTGCTGCTGTGCTGCTGCTGCATTGCAGCAGCAGTTGCTGCTGCTGGCTGTGCATCTTCCCCCCTTCTCACAATCACACACGCACACACACACATACTAATATCTATATACTAACACACACACACACTTAAACACATATCAACACACACACACGTATAATTATATACATAGCTATATATATATATATATATAAACACCTATATATATATATATATATATATATATATATATATATATATATATATACACACACACACACTCAAATATATATATATACATATACACACTCAAATATATATATATATATATATATACACATACACAGATAGGGCTGAGCAAAAATCGGTTAAAAACCGTAAACCGAACCGGGCCGAACCGGATAGGCAATTCGGTTCGGTTGAAAAAAATTTCGGGTCGGATTCGGGTTTAGAAACCAATAATATCGGTTATCGGTTTCGGGTTCGGGTTTTTAAATTCGGTTTCGGGTAAAAACCGAAAACCGATATACACAGTGTGATTACCAAAATACCCTCAGTCCTAACCCTACGTATATAATATCGTTTCTCTCTCTCTCCGCTCATTTCTTTTCTCTCCGCTCCTAGCCTCCTTCCCTTCCCTTCCCTTTCCCTCAGTCCTAACCCTAGGTGAACTGGATCTGAACTGGATCTGAAGTTCACCTCCCTTCCCTCAGTCCTCAGTTCACCTCTGACCTCTCTTCTCCGGACCCCGCTGGTCGCCGTCGGCTGGCTGGATCTGAACTGGATCTGAAGTTGTGACTCACCGCCGTCGGCTGGCTGGATCTGAACTGGATCTGAAGTTCTGACTTCTCACCGCCGTCGGCTGGCTGGATCTGATAGTCCTGCCTCTTCTCACCGCCTCTCTTCTCTGGATCTGAAGTTCTGACTTCTGAAGGCTGGATCTGAAGTTCTGAAGGCTGGATCTGAACTTCTAAGGTCTGGATCTTCACTTCTTTACAATTTTTTTAAATATTTGTCATATATTTTTTTTTTATTATTTGTTTCTCCTAACTTGTTCAAATTTGTTTTTCAGATCTACGGATCTGAACTTCTGGAGTCGGGATCTAGCAATATAGCTAGGTAATATTTCTGTTTATGTTTCTTATGCATGCAGCATGTTTATGTTTATGTTTATGTTTCTTATGCATGCAGCATGTTTAAAAAAAACAAATGTTAGTTAATGTATTTCTGTTTATGCTTCTTATGCATGCAGCCTGTTTAGATCAAATGTTTAGCATAATTATACATTTTTTATTTCTGTTTCTTATTATATTTAGCATAATTATACTTTTTTTTTTGTTTCTTATTATGCATGTTTAGATAAAATGTTTCATGTTTAGATTAAATGTGTAGATCAGTAACTTGTAATACATTTCTTATATCTTATTATTTCTGGCAATATATTTCTCTCATTTATTATTTATGAAAATATATTTAAAGTCTGGAATCTGGTTATAGCAATATATTTCCTTTATTTATTATTTATCTTGTTAGCAATATTTTTTTTGTCAGATGAGTAGATCAGTTACATTAGTAGAGTTATTTTGATAAAATGTGCAAATTAGATATGCATGTACATGTTCTTGTAAATTAGTAATTAGATATGCTTCATTTTTGTTATTGTAATTTTTTTGTGAATTATATATGCATCTAAATGTTCTGTAAATTATATATGCATCTAAATAATTTTAGTGTACTGGTTCTGAAATGTTAGTTAATGTATTTCTGTTTATGTTTCTTATGCATGCAGCCTATTTAGATCAAATGTTGAGCATAATTATACATTTTTTATTTCTGTTTCTTATTATATTTAGCATAATTATACATTTTTTTTTGTTTCTTATTATGCATGTTTAGATAAAATGTTTCATGTTTAGATTAAATGTGTAGATCAGTAACTTGTAATACATTTCTTATATCTTATTATTTCTGGCAATATATTTCTCTCATTTATTATTTATGAAAATATATTTAAAGTCTGGAATCTGGTTATAGCAATATATTTCCTTTATTTATTATTTATCTTGTTAGCAATATTTTTTTTGTCAGATGAGTAGATCAGTTACATTAGTATAGTTATTTTGATAAAATGTGCAAATTAGATATGCATGTACATGTTTTTGTAAATTAGTAATTAGATATGCTTCATTTTTGTTATTGTAATTTTTTTGTGAATTATATATGCATCTAAATGTTCTGTAAATTATATATGCATCTAAATAATTTTAGTGTACTGGTTCTGAAATGTTAGTTAATGTATTTCTGTTTATGTTTCTTATGCATGCAGCCTGTTTAGATCAAATGTTGAGCATAATTATACATTTTTTATTTCTGTTTCTTATTATATTTAGCATAATTATACATTTTTTTTTGTTTCTTATTATGCATGTTTAGATAAAATGTTTCATGTTTAGATTAAATGTGTAGATCAGTAACTTGTAATACATTTCTTATATCTTATTATTTCTGGCAATATATTTCTCTCATTTATTATTTATGAAAATATATTTAAAGTCTGGAATCTGGTTATAGCAATATATTTCCTTTATTTATTATTTATCTTGTTAGCAATATTTTTTTTGTCAGATGAGTAGATCAGTTACATTAGTATAGTTATTTTGATAAAATGTGCAAATTAGATATGCATGTACATGTTCTTGTAAATTAGTAATTAGATATGCTTCATTTTTGTTATTGTAATTTTTTTGTGAATTATATATGCATCTAAATGTTCTGTAAATTATATATGCATCTAAATAATTTTAGTGTACTGGTTCTGAAGTGTTTTCTTGAACTGTTTGTATATTGTTGAATTGTATGCATTTTAATAATTATAGTGTACTGGTTCTAAATAAATTATATATGCATTTTAATAAGACATTGCAATACTGCACATACTGTTTCTGCATTCTGTGACTGCACAGCAGCACAGTGCACAATGCACATACTGTTTCTGCATTTTGATTAGTGAATACTGCACACTGCAATACTCTACATTGTTATGAGTAACCTAAGTCTGTTTCTGCATTCTGTGACTCTGTAATGGGACTATCCCTATCTGCAATCTAATTCTGTATTCTGCCCTGGCACATTGAGACACTGCATTTAGGACTAGTAGTGACTAAGGTCTATTTATGTAGGTTGGAATTGGGCAAGGGTTAGGTAGCATAGCTATAGGTAACTTAGGTTACTCATAAATGTGTGATGTTCAATAGGTGTAGCACCAACCCAATCAATGGCAACAACTTCATATTCATGCAATGTGCGTATTTCTTAATTTTGGACTCAATTTTGTTATTTATATTTCATATATTCAAAGTACAAATTTTTTGTTTTAGATGTCGCAAGAAGGTGATCATCAACCACCAACTAGTTCTCAAGCCACAAATGAGCCTCTTCCTGTATCTAATATAAATTTGAAGCTTCCGGTTACAAGAAAGCCTTCGAAGGAAAGAGCTCCGCATTGGAAAGATTTTAAAAAATTTCTTGACCCGGATGGTCGTCCAAAAGCAAGTTGTAACCATTGCGGAAAAGAATACCATTGCCATAGTAAGCTAAATGGGAGTACTAGTGTGAAAACCCACTGGAATGCATGTCCATTGAATCCAAAGAATCATGAACCTAGTCAAACAATACTCAACTTGCAAACAATTGCAAAGGGCAAGCAAATACTAACAAGTTGGAAATTTAATCAAAACGAGGTGAGAAAGGCCTTGACACATATGATTATCGTTGATGAGCTTCCTTTTCGATTTGTGGAGTGTGAGGGCTTTAAAAACTTTATTAATGTGGCGTGTCCTAGCTTTCGTATTCCGTCAAGATGGACAGTGGCTCGGGATTCTTATGATATTTACTCTATTGAAAAGAGTAAGTTCAAAACATATTTGAAAGAGTCCAAGCAAATGATTTGTCTTACAACGGATACTTGGACATCGTTACAAAAAATTAATTATATGTGTCTTACGGCACATTATATAAACGATGATTGGGAGTTGAAAAAAAAAATTATAAACTTTTGTCCAATTTCAAGTCATAAAGGTGAGGCCATAGGGAAAGCGGTAGAGAAGTGCTTGCTAGAGTGGGGTATTGATAGAATATTCACTATCACGGTAGACAATGCGAGTTCCAATGATGTTGCTATTTCATATTTAAGCAAGAAAATGCAGAATTGGGGAAATGGCATTCTACAATGCAAATATTTACACATGCGATGCATTGCACATATAATTAATCTAGTTGTGGTTGACGGCTTAAAATTGATGTCACCATCGGTTGCTCGTGTTCGAAATGCGGTGAGATATGTGAGACATTCTCCTAGTCGATTTCAAAAGTTCAAGGAGTGTGTTGAAGCCGAAAAGATACAAAGCAAAAAAATGTTGTGTCTTGATGTGAGCACCCGTTGGAACTCTACATTTTTGATGTTGAACACGGCGCAAAAGTTTGAAAGTGCTTTTGAGAGATTCGCCGGACAAGATCCATGGTTCAAACTAGAACTAGCAGAGAATGGTGGGTTTCCTACCGAGGACGATTGGGCTAATGCAAGAAGAATGTGCACTTTCTTAGAACACTTTTATGAACTAACTTTGCGTATCTCGGGATCCTTATATGTCACTTGCAATAATTTCTTTGACGAAATCACATCCATTGATATTCTTTTGCGTACTTCAAGGGAGAGTGAGGACTTTGAGTTATCTCTCATGGCCGACAAAATGAGAGAAAAATATCAAAAGTATTGGGGGGACATTGAGAAAATGAATATGGTGATATTTATTGCACCAATTCTAGATCCTCGACATAAATTGGAATACGTGGAATATGCTCTTGATCATCTCTATGGACCGGAGAAGAGCGATTCCATAAAAAAGAAAGTAAAAAGTGTTGCCTACTCCATGTTCAATGAGTACAAAAACATAAGCTCTTCTCAAAGTAGTGGTGTTGCTACTAATAGTGAAAGAGTTGAACCTTCTTGTGCAAATCAACCGGTGCACAACTTGCAATTGAAGAAGTTTATGAAAGCTCAATTCAAGAAACATAAGATGGAATTGGGTGGTGGTGATACTAAATCGGAGTTTGATCGATATTTAGATGAGAGCACGGTAGATGATGATGATGATGAGAGTGATGAGTTTAATATTTTGGGATGGTGGAAGCTTAATTCTCCCCGTTTTCCGATCCTTTCGAAGATGGCTCGGGATGTGTTGGCCGTTCCCATATCTACCGTGGCGTCCGAGTCCGCTTTTAGTACGGGTGGTCGTGTGCTTGATTCATATAGGAGCTCCTTGACTCCAAAAATAGTTCAAGCTCTAATTTGTTGTCAAGATTGGTTACGTAGGCCTTCTGATCGACCTATAGTATCTATTGTTGAAGAGGAGTTTGAAGACGTGTATAAAGTTGAAATGGGTAATTTTTTTATTATTTAGCATGAATTTTTTTCTAGTGTATCTATTATTGTGTGTTTTAACTTCTTAATTGTTTTAACTTTTTCATTTAGATTTGGGTCAGTTGACGGTGGAATCAATATCAACGTCAACAAGCGAGGTTTGATTAATTCTGGTCTTTAAATTAGGACTTTTGGAGGGATATTTGGGAACACAAACTTTTAGTTGGAAACTTGGAAGACAATGTGTAATATTTTTCTTGCTGTTCTCATCTTTGCTGACTTGCTATTTTCTGCTGCTATTTTTTTGCTGATCTTTGGGAACACAAACTTTTAGTTGGAAACTTGGAAACTTGGTTACTGCTGCTTTTTTCTTGCTGTTCGCATCTTTGCTGAACAGCTGTTAGTTGCTGCTTCTGCTCACTGCTGTTATTGCTTGTTATATAATATATACTAACTATTACTTTGCTGACTTGCTGTTAGTTGCTGCTTCTGCTGTGACTGCTGTTATTGCTTGTTATATAATATATACTACCTGTTACTTGCTGTCTTGCTGTTAGTTACTGATGCTTCTGACTGCTGTTATTGCTTGTTATATAATATCTCCTACCTGTTACTTGCTGACTTGCTGTTAGTTACTGGCCAGGCATAAAATCCGCCATTGGCGACAGACAATGGCGTGGCATAAAATGCAGCCATTTGGTAAATCTATGATGCTAGTTTATTTACAATGGCGTGGCATAAAATGCAGCCATTTGGTAAATCTATGATGCTAGTTTATTTACAATGGCGTGGCATAAAATGCAGCCATTTGTTAAATCTACGATGCTAGTTTATTTACTCTTTTCTTGAGAAATTTACTAACATATTACATGATAAAGTGGCAATGATGATGATGGCTTGAGAATAGGAGAACTGATACTACATGGCATCAAACAATGATGCAAAAATGAGCCTTATCTGAGCCACAATTTAGTTTTCTTCATCTTCTTTTGATGTTGTTGTCCAGGTCCTCCAGGGGAAGATATGAGATTCACTGAGATGAGCACCAGTTTGAAATTGGAGGACAGGAATTAAATCTCAGCTGCATTTCATTGTTGTAATTTTTTAATCTAGGAGAACTGATACAGTTTGATATCTGGAAACTTATACAGTTTGATGGCTTGAGAATAGGAGAACCGATAAATTTTGATATCGGGAAACAAGATTTTATTTGTTTTGTGTACATTTTTAATTTTTTTGTACAATATCAATACTGGCAGTCTGGCACTTTGTGTGAGTCTGTGACTGCATTTCATTTTTAATTTTTTTTTAAATGAAATTTGGTTTGTATATTTGATTGTCCAGGTTGTCTTTGATGTTATTTGTTGTAAAATGGGCCATTCAACAATATATTGGATGGGCCAAGGATAATTTTATTTGTTGGGCCGTTCAATTCGGCCATTTTGTTCGTTGTAAAATGAACCTTCCCGGCCCATTACACACAAGGCCCATGAACCGAATAACCGGAATAACCGAACCGTACTATTTCGGTTCGGTTTAATTCGATTTTGAAATATTTCGGTTCGGTTCGGTTCTTCACTATGTCGGTCCGGTTTTTGTTCGGTTTTGAAAATTTCGGTCCGGTTTGGACCGAACCGCACCGATGCTCACCCCTATACACAGATATATATATATATATATATATATATATACACATACACAGATATATATATATATATATATATATATATATATATATATATATATATACACATATACACACACACGCACACTTATACATATACATATATATATATATATATACACATAGACATATACATACACAAGCACATATATATAAATACACACACACATATATATATATATATATATATATATATATATATATATATATATATATATATATATATATATATATATATATATATGTATATATATTTATATATATACATATATATAGACACACATACATACATATATATATATATATATATATATATATATATATATATATATATATATATAGACACTTATACACCTACACAACACTACACACAACAATGCACACAACGCTCTCCCACGCTCGCCCAACGGCCCCAACACGCACAAACACCGATAAATATATAAAATATAACTCGAGAATTCTAGCACACACTCCCCGAAGCTAACCCAACGCGCTCACAAGCCCGAAACTAGGAAACCAAGTCAAAATGGCCGTTCGGTCATTTTGACAAACACGCGGTGTGCGGTTCGGAAAACCTCCTGAAACGCACACCAAACCAACTCGGAATCGGCCCAAAATTTACCTATGGGTTCTAAACGATGCCTAGATCCTAGAAAAAAATGTTACCGCATCGATTCTAGGCCCGTGGTGGAAACGCGCACGCACTTAGAATCGGCGACGACGAAAACCCCAATTTTGCCCGAAATGCCCGTTTCTCCGCGACACGACTTTTCGTGTCCGAACGGAGACACGCACTCACCCTCAAGACACCCGACAACGTCTACCTAGGTCCGTCTAACCTAGGGCATCACCCAAAATTGGGCCAAATTCGGATTCCACCCGAAATCGACACAAAACCTAATGTCAAAGTCTCTAAACTCAACCAAACTAGTTCCAACTTCCTCCCACGGGTAGGCTTAGGGTCTAGGAAGGTTCTAAAATACTAATTACACTACATAAAAGTAATTAGCAAGGGAAAAGTTAGGTTTTACCTCTTGGGAGTTGGAATCCCAAGGCCAAAGTCTCCGATCTACTTGAAATTACCTCCCTCAAGCTCCAAGTCTCCAAATCTAGCCTCCACACTAAATCTAGGCTCTATACACCTAGGTTAGGGAAAAGCAAGGTTAGGGTTCACATAAAGAAGAAGGAATGGAAGAAAGAAGGAAGAAAAATGGAAACACTTACTTTGGAAGAAGGAAGGAAGAAGAAAGAAGAAGTGGAGAAGAAGAAGAAGAAGAAGTGAAGAAGAAAAAGTAGGGGGCTGGGGCTGCTGGTGTGCGGGCGTGGGGCTGGGAATGGGGGCCGGCCAAGCTAAAATAAGGGTTCCATAAGTTTCCAAATGTCCAAAATGCCCCCCCCCCCCTCTCACTTAGGTTTGTGTTCCGGGTTCCAAAAGTACTCAAACTAACTCCAAATCTCTCCAACTAACCCACTAAAAATATAATAAATATTTCTAAGCCCCAAAATAATCCTCACAAGGGTGTGGGCTGGGTCGGACATGGGTCCACTAGGGTCTGACATGGGTCCAGGCTAGCCAAAACCCTAAAACAATCAATTAAAAAATAATACAATCACTATTTAAATATAAATATAATTAATTAAATAAAATACACAATTTACCAAATAAAAATAAAAAAATAACCCTATTTTCTAGAATTGGGTAGTGACATGCCCCCTCAAAAGAATAAACCAAAGCCGCAGAGAAGCCACATGTGGCCTAAGCTAACAAAGTCGCAAGGACGCCACATGCGGCCAGGACAAAGAAGCCGTAGAGAAACCACATACGGCCTGAACAATCAAGTCGCAAAGAAGCCATATGTGGCCTGATCAACCAAGTCGCAGAGAAGCCATATGCGGCCTGATCAACCAAGTCATAGAGAAGCCATATGCGGCCTGATCTACTAAGTCGCAGAGAAGCCGTATAGTATACTATATGCGGCCTGAACGACCACAGAGCAGGAAGGTCACATAAAATCCCCTGACACAGATTTTGATATATGTCAGAAGCTCTGACACATCACTCATCACTCTGAGAAGCTTTGAGGCTCGTGAAGACGACGACTCAGGAAAAGATAATAAGTCACATCAGTGTATTAATTGCTTTGATAAACATGTTATGCTACGTGATCCCTTGTCTATGACTACATACCATGCAGCCACAATGCTATGCGGCCATAGTGTCCATTGACCAAAGTCCAGACGAGTGTTTGCATGCGGCCACAACGCCATGCGGCCTTGCCAACATGCAGCTAAAGTGTCCATCGACCAAGGCCAGGCGAGAGTTTGCATACGACCTCGCCAACATGCAGCCAGAACGTCCAGACGACCAAAGGCCAAACGAGATCTCGTATGCGACCGCGACAATATGCGTCCAAGTTGCTATGCTGCCTCCAACTTACAAGATTTTCATTCTACAACTACAAAGATCTTCACACAGTTGGTTCTTACTACGTGTCCAGCTGACCAAGTCACGCACACAACAAGTTGAAAATAATCCTGAGATCTCTTCAACAGCATATCTCAACCAAGACCACGTGACAATCTACCCATGGCATGCGGCTACAATTATAACCATATTCTGTCGAATAAGCCTTATGCGGCCACCAAAACAGGCATATGTGGTACGCATAGCCCATCAATACGATGGCTATAAATAGGAGCAACTTGAACGTTCTAAAGGCTGACTTTTTTCTTCTGCTTCAGAGAGAGAGCATACCACCCCCGGCCAATACATAGAGAGAGCATACTGAGACGAGCGAAGAGAGAATGTAAGATTCTTTATCCTGTATTGCATCATCCATGAAGCAAAGAAGATGCCATAGTACTCCTTGTCCATCTTCATACCCCAGAATCAAAAATATTGTACTTAGATTGTCTATCCAGGACCTCTTTGTACTTTCTTTCATTTTTAATTAAATCAAGCTCTCTTAGAACTTTTTGAATTTAATGGCGAACAGTTTGGTGTTTTGTATGAGTCACATGAGGGTGTGGGGGGGCCTTGGATTGGGTATTTGGACTAGTCTAGGCTAGATTTAGGTTAGTTATTCCACATGACAAGATTTGTGCCATGTTGGTTGTTAATATTTTGGGAGCATGCGAGAATTTATTTGGATGTGACATAAGGGTCATGGATGTAGTAGACTTAGAGTAAATTATCATCATATATTGGGTTGCAGGGAACGGGTCTAAATTGTGTCTACAATTTTGATTGGAACGGACATAGGTGCAAAGTTTAGGTTCAAATTTAGATATTGGGTGACGAATATTGTATGATTAAAATAAAGCATAAGAGTGTGTATTTATGAGTGACACAAAAGTCAGGATTGAAGATTGGATTGTCTAGTTCAAGGGTGTGAATTTTATTGGAAGAAAAAAGCTAGTGTAATACTCTTGATATTTAAACAACGGTAAGGTACAACAATTGAATCAAAAATCAAAGTAATAAATTATAACTCTAATAATAATTCCAGAATAATTCTAAATAAATCTCTAAACCTAGATTTTGGGTCAGAAGGTTTACAACTTCTCAATCCTATGAATCGTTGCACTTGGAAGAAGAATTGCCTGGAGCCAGAACAGAACCATAACAGAGATAACTGATCTGACTAACTTAATATGCCCATCAAACGAAAGACCCTGTGCCTGCCAACCCTCTATCCTACACTGAGTAAATTCCACCAGTCTTTGGCAATTCGAACTCCTAGCATAATACTAGTGAGTGGAATATCCAAGTATTTAACTGGCAACTCTCCCCGTCTAATCACAAGGACCGCTGCCCGTTCCACCTTCAGAAGACAATGATGACTAAACTACACCGTACTCTTATCTTTATTGAGGTAGAGTTCAGAGAGACTCCCAAATTCCTTCATGATCTCTGAAACTCTGTGTAGCCCTGTCAGCGAGGTAACCATAAACAGCAATAAGTTGTTAGCATATATCAAATAGGAAATATGAGGTAGTACCTGCCTAAAGAGTGGTTGGACCTCCCCACGGTGCACCGCCAGGTCAATCCGACAGGTAAAGTACTTCATAATTAGTGTAAACAAGTATGTAGACAAGGGGTCCCCCTGGCGCAACCCTTGGTTGCTTCTAATAAAGCCATAAGGTTGTCCTTTGATGAGTACATAAAAGGTTGTCGTCGATATGCATTTATGGATTTTGTCTACCCAACGCTTGTCAAACCCCATAGCTAGTAGAATGTGGCATACAAAATCCCTATTAACCATGTCATAGGCCTTCCGTAAGTCCATCTTGATACATGCTTTATCTCCCACAACCTTATTAAACCCACGAACCATCTCATGGGCCAACAAGCTATGCTCTGTAATGCTTCGACCCTTAATATATACAGCCTGGTTAGATGAGACCAAGCCCGGCATAATGGACTCAATACGCTTAACATAAGATGGGTAATCAGCTTGTAAATATAGTTGCAGCACGTAATAGGTCAAAAATCTGCCATGTCCTTAGTGCCCTCTTTCTTCGGAATTAATGTGAGAAAAGTATGATTTATTTCCTGAAGAAGCCTATCTGAATCTAAGAAATCTTGGATAACTGCAAGCACGTGATCTTTCAACTTGGTCCAATGGACGTTAAAAAAATTATTGTTGAAGCCATCCGGCCTAAGAGCCTTGTTGGGATCAGCACTCTTCACAATGGCTTCCACTTTCTCCATCGTAACGGAGGCTAGCATAAGCTCATTCCAAAGAGGGGAGACAAGACGCTTGCAAACCAGGTCAGGAAAAACATGTGGATAATTATTATGATTATAAATGGCCGAATAATGTCACGCTCCGATCTTCCGCAGGCAAATCGGTCGTTCCCTCTAGGCGGGAATCACCCTCGCCAGCGCTCCCGCGGAACGATCGCTTGACCCATCCGGGCGTGATACCGCACGAGCGTGAATCGCGCCCGTGCAAGGCCGTGATTCATTGGCTGGCAGTAAGAGTTCTAAGCCACAGAGTCGCACAGATTGTCCGAGTACAGCGGAGTCATGAACGCATAGCGATTTGGTAACAGGTTCACTGAGTCGACAATATAGCGGAAGTATTGAAACACAAGTTTGAAGTAAAGCAACTCTCTTATTGATATAAACATGTGTTACAGGCGGCGTATAGCCGAGATTATAAGTCGCTCAAGCCTCTCTCTCTGAAACAGTACAAGCGTGCCAAGTGGCTACAATTGTGGAATAATTGTAAAGGCGATGTTCAGGCGAGTTCGGGCTATATTCCAACATTATGTCTTGTATATGTGCTTCAGTTCCCGGATGCACCGTTGCTTCGGAGTGATCTCCACGCCTAAGCACGCACGAAGGAGGCATCCGCACCGAACGAGGTTCTTCCGCACCCTACATACAAACTGGTGGATTATCAGTACATTGAATGCACTGGTGGGGAAGCTACTCGCCCGCTCAACAAATCCAAACACGTAATACAGGTTTCGTGCACCAACTATTAAGTTATCTTTCTAGTTGCCTTAGGATCAGTTTTATGTAAATATTGAATAGCCTAACGTGTCGGGCAGTGCGCCGTGCAACATGAGAGGAAACACGGCGAGTCTTACCATTTGTCCTTTCCTGTCCAAGGCATACATTATTTGTTTATGCACGGGCAAGTATAACATTCAAGAGGCATAGCATATGCAAGCACGATGTTGTGGGCAAGATCCCGTTACAAGTATACGATTTATAGGACTATCAGGTGTGTTGCATACAATAATTTACTTAAAATATACTTGACACCGTTCGGTGTCTTTTACCTGACTATATGAATCACCTGCACAACTTACCATTGTCTTCCCTGCCACGAAGACACAAGTTAGTATGCAACAGGTTCAAATATACTTGATGATCACTGGCTTGATTGTCGTAATGGACTAGTCTATGACGAAGATGGTTTGCTACGTGCAAATATGAGAGGCGCCGCATACCACCCCGTCCAAGTACGTGAGACTAAACGTGAGTTCCGTCCGAAACCGGAATGGTGCCAGTGCCCCAGCAACCGCCCGCAGGAACTATACCTTGTGCACAAGTTGTCCGTGATCGAATAACATTCATTCGTCCGAAGGCTACGTGATCCGCCCGGAGGCTACATGATTATCGCCCGGAGGCTACATGAATATCCACCCGAAGGCTACGTAATTATCGCCCGGAGGCTACGCGATTATCACCCGAAGGCTACGTGAGTACAAGACAAGCAGCATTACATGATTCATTTATATTGCATCTACGTTCCATTCATGCATTCAGGATTGAGCTTATACGTTGCACGATATAATGACATTAGACATTCCTAAGCAGGCAAGCATGTGTTTCTAAGGAACATAAGTAAATACGTTTTTGCTCGGACCCGAAGGTAAGCCGAGAGATAAAACCGTTAGGGACTTAGCATGCGAGGGTCTGAATATAATCAATATTTCAGTTTCCATGTTCTAGCATAAGCAATACAAGTTGGGATTATTCCCTTAGCTAGGTGCGTTGGGTTTATTAGCATGCAGGGGGTGAATCACCTAGCGACTAGCATGAATATTCCAGATTTTATGTGTGCTGGCTAAGCAAAGACAAGTTTACTGTAGCCGCCCACCTTAGCGATGATTCGCCTCGGTAGAGCGATACGTCGAGCGAGCCTCTGAAAGCCTGAGCCGGATTCCTATAGGGACAAGTCTGGATATCATTTGCTTCACGTTTGAGGCAAAGCGGGTCGGGACAGTTGCACTATTGCCGTTTGCAACGGCAGTCCGCTTGAGCGGAACGGGGTGTTACAAATAATACATGACTACCTCTAGATGTATCTCACTCTACGAATTCACCACCTTGTCGCGTTTATCAAGAAGCCGGCTAATGTGGTTTCGGTGTTGTCTCATCCAAATGACACTATAGAAGAATTTAGTACATTTGTCCCCTTCTAGCAGTCAAGAAAATTTGGCCCTCCGGGCTGCTTGTATCTCCTCATGAAGCCGCAACTTTCCCACCTCCTGAAATAAGGGAACGTTCCATGTCAGCGTTGGCTTCATTGAGAATATCGGATTACAACCACTGCTGCACGTCCAATAGCTCATGCTCTTTATCTGCCAGAGTGGTTTTGGAGGCCTCCTTATTCCTTGCCTTTAACTCAGCTTTAACTTGCTTGAGCCGATGAAAAAGTTAGAACTGCAAGTTACCATGTCCCCACCGTTGAGACCCCTAGCCGTTTCTTCCTTTTACCTCGCTACCTGTCACCACCCCATTTCCAGAGCCGGGTATTTTTTTTATTTTTAATTTAGTTAATTGTGCATTATTTTTATTTAATTGTATTTATAATTAATTATTGATTGTATTATATTTTTATTGTTTGTTTTAGGATTTTGGCTAGCCTAGACCCATGTCAGACCCTAGTGGACCCATGTCCGACCCAGCCCACACCCCTGTGAGACCTATTTTGGATTTTAGAATATTTATTATATTTTTAGGAGGTTAGTTGGAGAGATTTGGAGCTAGTTTGAGTACTTTTGGAACCCAGAACCCAAAATCGAGAGTTAGGAGGGCATTTTGGGTATTTTTGAGACTTGTAAACCCTTATTACATGTGAGACCCGACCCCTATCCCCCATTCCCACCCGTGGACAGCAGGAGCAGCCCTCCCCATTCCCATTTCCTTCTTCTTCTTTATTCCTCTTCTTCTCCACTTCTTCTTTCTTCTCCTTCTTCCTCCAAAGTAAGTTTTCCTTCCATTTTTCTTCCTTCTTCTTCCATTCCTTCTTCTTTATGCTAACCCTAACCTTGCATTTTCCCTAACCTAGGTGGGTAGAGCTTAGATTTGGAGTTGGAGCTAGATTTGGGAGCTTGGAAGCTTGGATTGGAGGATTTGGAGCATTTTTGAGACTTTGGCTTGGGATTCCAACTTCCAAGAGGTAAACCCTAATTTTTCCCTTGTAATTACTCCTTTATAGTGTAATTAATATTTTAGAATCTTCTTAGACCCTTAGGCTACCCATGAGAGGAAGTTGGAACTAGTTGGGTAGTGTTTGGAGACTTTAACATTAGGTTTTGTGTCAATTTCGGGTGGAATCCGAATTTGGCCCAATTTTGGGTGATGCCCTAGGTTAGACGGACCTAGGTAGACGTTGTCGGGTGTCGAGAGGGTGAGTGCGTGTCTCCGTTTGGACACGGGAAGTCGTGTCGCGGAGAAACGGACGTTTCGGGCGAATTTGGGGCTTTTCGTCGTCGCCGATTCTAAGTGCGTGTGCGTTTCCGCCACGGGCCTAGAATCAATGAGGGAGCACATTTTCTAGGATCTAGACATCGTTTAGAGCGCGTGGGTAAATTTTGGGCCGATTCCGAGTTCGTTTGGTGTGCGTTTCAGGAGGTTTTCCGAGCCGCGCACCGCGTGTTCGTCGAAATGACCGAACGGCCATTTCGACTTGGTTTCCTCGTTTCGGGCTTATGCGCGCGTTGGGTTAGTATCGGGGAGTGTGTGCTAGAGTTTTCGAGTTATATTTTATATATTTATAGGCGTTTGTGCATATCGGGGTCGTTGGGCGTGCGTAGGTGGGACGTTGTGGGTGTTGTGTGTGTGTTATTGTGTGTTGTGTTAGTGTATATGTGTCTATATATATATGTATATATTTATATGTATATGTGTTGTGTGTGTATATATATATATATATATATATATATATGTGTGTGTGTGTGTATTTATATCTATGTGCTAGTGTATGTGTGTAGGTGAGTGTGTGTGAGTGAGTGCTTGTGTGAGTGTGTAGGTGAGTGTGTGTGAGTGTGAGTGAGTGTTTATAGGTATATATATATGAGTTTATGTATATATGTATATATATTTATATATATATATATATATATATATATATATATATATATATATATATATATATATATATATATATATATATATGTATGAGGGTTTGTGTGTGAGGTTGTGTGCTTGTGAGAGTGTGTGCTAGTGTGTGTGTGTGAGGGTGTGTGAGGTTGAGTGTGTGTGAGTGAGGATATATAGATATATATATATATGTTTAAGTGTGTGAGTGTGTGTGTGTATATATATATATATATATATTAGTGTATATATATATATATAGATATATGTGTGTATGTATATATAGATATGTGTTTGTATATAATTATGTGCGTGTGTGTGTGTGTTGATTTGTGTTTGAGTGTGTGTGTGTGTTAGAATGTATATAAGTTAGCGTGTATATATATCTATAGGGTTATATATATGTATATATATGTATGTATATATATATAGAGAGAGAGAGATATATATATGTATATGGGTATGTGGTCGTGTGTGTGTGTGTGAGATGAGAGGGGGGGACTGGACTGTGCAGCAGGCAGCAAGAGCAGCCACAGCAGCAGTACATAGCAACAGCCGCAGCGAGCAGCAGCTGCTGCTGCACTGCAGCAGCAGCACAGCAGCAGCAGGGAGCTGCAGCAGCAGCAGCAAAGAGCAGTAGCAGCAGCAATGCGAAGCATAGCAGCAGTAGTAGCAGTACATGCAGGGAGCAGCAGCAGCGCGTTGGCGAGGCGAGTAGCGAGGGATAGATAGCTAGCTAGATTAGAGAGATAGATGGGTAGATAGATTAATTGATAGATATATATGATAGCTAGTATTATAGATAGATAAGTAGATACATAGAGAGATAGTTAAATAATTAGTTAGATAAGTTGGATAGATAGTTAGATAGATGTATATATTGTTAGATAGATAGATAACTAGGTAGATTAGATAGTTAGATAAATAGATAGTATGATAGATAGTTACATAGATAGATATATAATTACCTAGATAAATAGGTAGATAGTAAGATATATAGATATCTAGATAGGTATTAGATATATATCTATATCTATATGTATATATATAAATACATATAGTTAGATAGGTAGCTAGATAGTTACCTAGATAGGTAGATGGATAGTTAGACGGGTAGTAGATAGCTAGATACTTAGATGTATATATCTATCTAAGATATAGATATCTATATGCCTATAGTTATATATATATATAGGTGTATGGGTAAGGTAATGGGTATTTGGGTATATGTGTGTGGATACATATGTATATAGGTGTATAGATACTTAGATATATAAATATATGGTAGATATCTATATTACCTAGCCTAGATTAATAACTAGGTGCATAATTAGTAGCTAGATAGCTAGTTAGAGGGGTTTTAGAGTGAAACCTCAATACCTTGAGATACCGAGGTATTTCAATACCTTAAGATAACCAAGGTATTGGGTTTCGAGCGGGGTTTTTGAGCAATAGCCTAGGAAATGTATTGGAGTGATTTTTATATGTTTATATATATATATATTTACGCGTGCTAGCATAGGTTTTAGCGGGTTTAGTCGGGGTGCGTGGCCTAGGTTGAGGTATCGGATACCGAGGGTATCCCGGTATCTCAATGAGGCGAGTTTGTGAGTTTTCTAGCTTAATGAGCTCGGTTTGACCTAGAATTTCAGGAGCACCCTAGTTTGACCCAGACTTGACCGTGGTTGACTCGGTTGACCGCCAAAGTCAACTTTTGACCTAGTTTTGACCCAGAGTTGACTTTTTGGACCTAGAGTTAACTTTTTGATCCAGATTTCACCGGTTTGACCTGTTTGACCTAGAACGACCCTAGAAGCCTATTTTTAGTTATTTTATGTCTGTAACTCATTAGAACCCTGTTTAACCTTGCTTTTTGCATAGGTCCTTGCGACACCGGTTCGGATCGCCAGTTGCTCAGGACGTCAGGCGAGTACATTCTCTGATAGTTTTCATTATTTGATGATTATTATGATTCAGCTTCTAGTATAGTATCATCTGATTATTCTGGCACAACACGGGACACTGACTGGTATTTCTGGATTCATTTACTTGCGATACGTACATTTTATGTTTCTGGCCTCTATTCTGGAATCACTACTGGCATCACCTACAGGCATCACTACAGGCATCACTCATGTTCAGGCTGGACTCATCTTGATTTGCGTGTCGGGTCTTGGATCCACTTGTATTAGTCGGGGCGGGGAAATACTCGAGTAGACATGTAAATATTCCTATCTGGCATCATCAGGAATCACTCCCTCTGGTCTAATCTGGAATGATAGCAGCCGCGCACCCAGTGCGCGGTGAGCCGTACTTACCCCTAGCCGTTTACATGTCGAAACAAGTATTTCAAAGACACCGAGTTCATTCTTTATAGTCTGGACTCACTTGCATTCTTGTTGGTCTCACTTATATATTTCTGGACTTGACTCACTACATGTTTTTCATGCTGGACTCACTACACGTTCATGTGCACAGACTTACTCTTAGTGTAGATTTCTTGTATCTTGCAGTTATTACTATCTTGCTCTGATATCCATGCATCTTTACCTTTATGCACCAGTTATACATATTTTCTTGTTTCATACTTGCTTCACTCTTCTTGCTACTTGCTATAACTGTTTTATAGTTTTTATCATTTAAATGGAACTGCTGTTAGAGATGTACTTGCTCCAGTCCTGACTGGACATATTTTTCAGAGTATCCGGAGGATTGGTATCCGACGTTTTATGGACCTGAGCCTGTCAATGGTGCAGACAGGGACCCTCTAGCTTAGGGGTAATTTCCGGGTTGGTAGTCGGGATCACTAAGACCTTGTTATTGTTTTTATTAGCTTTTAGCACCGAATTTGTCTCCGGTTTTGGATTAAGACCTTGTTTGTATATTATTTTGGATATTGTTGTATTATTATTTGATGTTGTGGTTGTTGTAGTTGTTGTTGGTTAGACTTTATAGTTGTTAGATCTCTGTGTTATCTTATCGTGCTTAGATTCGTGATTGAGTATATTGTGATTATCATTGTGATATTTGCTCCTCCGTTTGAAGTTGAGATCTTGACAGGTTTATATTGTTTGTGTGGTTGCCCTCCTTTTGGAGAGGTCATGGCCGATTTTTGTGTGAGATTATTATTTAGTTAGTTGACCTAGACAGCGTTCTATCGCCGATGCTGCGGCGTAGGCTGGACGTACCCATGACTCATGCCCGATTTTTTGGGTGCGGGTCGTGACACTACCAGAGGCCATGTATTATTGTAGCGAAAAGGTCGTGCTCTCATGGACTTCTTTTCAGAAAGGCAAAGTTGGATAGGGAAATGATCATTATTGCCAGCTTCAAGACCCTCCGCCTGGACTTAGGGGAACATATCGAACCACTTTAGATTTCCTAGAGCATGATCCAATTGACAGGCCACACACTTCCTAATCGCATTGTTGTTCCATGTCCAGATATGTCCAGTTCTACCCATAGTGGCCAGACCCGAACGAACCAAGCACATTTGGAAATCCATGAGAATGGCATCGGGAACCTTACGACCCCAATTTTTTGCATCCCCAAGCATCCCTATGTTATCAATCATTGGATCTTATTTAATTCATATAATCTTAATCATTGATTTTAATGATTCAAATCAACGGTTAAGATTAGATGACTTAAACAAGATCCAACGGTTTTAAACATGGGGATGCTTGGGGATGCATAATAAGGGAAATGTGGATCCCTTCTCATATATATATATATATATATATATATATATATATATATATATATATATATATATATATATATATATATATATATATATAATCTTATTGTTTAACAATTATGTTTATAATATACAACATTGTTTAGTATGTGATTCAAGTGTGTATATTGTTTAACAATTCTGTTTAGATTATTGTTCTTTTATATAATTTTTTTTGCTAATAATTTTGCTAATATCTATAGCACAACATTGTTTAACACATATTATTTTGCACAACATTGTTTTGCATATCAATTCAGCTAGAATACTAGTATAATTTGTGACATTAGGAATAATTTTGATACAATCTACTTAAAAGAATAGTTTAGTGATATTGCATAAATCTCTTTAAATCTAAATTTAAAGTAAAATTTGTTTGGGTACAAGCCAAAAGGGTTCTTCTTACGAAGGGTGTAAATAGCCCTAAGCTACATAGTATTTAAGAGTCTTTGGACTACCGTTGGCTGGGATCCGGCCTCTACAACTAACCAAGTTGATCAATATTTTTTAGACTAAAAATTTGTTAAGGTTGATTATCAAAAATTATTAAAACTATTATTCTATTAAGGGTCGGACAATACTTATTGAGTCAATACATTATTTTGTAGAACGTTTAGACTATCTCGTCACAATGGCTAGTAAAGATAACTCTTCTAGTGTGAAGCCTGAAAACTTTACTAGATCTTACGTTAAGAGGTGGCACAGTCAGATGAGATTTTGGTTCACTACTATAGGACTTATATCAGCAATTGATGGAACCATGCCTATGTCAAAAGATTCTGATGATACTAGGACTAATTTAGGAGTAACCAAATCATCTAGCTCAGTCAAACCAAAAACCCTAAAGAAATAGACTATTATTATTTTTACAGTATTCTACATACTTTGTCTGAGTCATTATATAGCATTTTTTTGAATATAAAAGCGCTATTACTCTGGGATGCATTGGAAGAAAAATGAGGATTCACTTGTGGAACAACTTAGATAATCACAGATGATAGGCTCTCTTATGTGTATAAAAAAAATAGGACCAGACCTGATATTGCATATGTTGTTAGGAGATTAAGTAGATATACTAGCAACCCAAACTAGTTATATTGGTCTACATTAGAAAGATATTTATATATCTTAAGGGTACTCTAGATTATAAATTGCAATATACTAGACACCCTAATATCATAGAAGGTTATTAAGATGCAAACTAGATAACTAACTCACATGTATCATATCCACTTATGGTATATTTTTACTCTAGGAGGAGTTGCAATCTCCTATGACTCATGTGAATAAACTATCATAGTTATGAGTACCACGTACTCTGAAATAATAGTTTTAGATACTACTTGTACGAAAGCTGAATAGCTCAAAAATTTTATTATGCATTTACATGTTCTACATACTTCTGTACATGTCATTTTTTAAATATTTTGATAATAAATTTGTTGTAGGAATGCTAAAGCATGCATGATTATATGAATTCTAAGATGAACAGGCACCTGCAACTGCACTTCAAGTCAACAAAAAGCCTATTGACAAATATGTGGTTCTTGACTATATAAAGTCAGAAAAGAATATTGCATACCTCTTAACAAAGGATATGTCTAGGACATTAATCCTAGAATCATCAAGGAAAATAGTGTTAAGTCCATAAGTAAGTCACCAACAGTGGCAACCCAACCAAGTCTGACTAGAGATTCTAAAATGTCGGTTCAATTGGTAGGAATAAGCTGAACTTAGGTGACCAATATGGAACACTGAACCTGAGATTAAATTCTCAAATATAATGCCCAAGCGACTGTACGAAGTTGTACAAAGATACTTCATCCCTATGATATGTTCCAGTGTGATATGGTTAGGACGGGTTTTAAAAAACTTTTAATAGGTACAAGCATTATTATGCAGACCCTTAAAGGACTTACCTATATGAGAAGTTGTGAAGGTCGCGACTATAGGACAAGAGGATCCCAGGCAACTCTCATGAATAAGAAAAAAAATGCACATGGACGCACCCCGATAGACCTAATAACCTACAGCGTCCTATGTGTGCTATTTTTTGAATATGATTCAAGAAGTATGATGATTCAAGACGTAATTCATCATGTGCTTCTTCAGATAAAGACAATAGTCACTAAGTAAGATTTAAGGGTGTAGTCCATCTTACCTATTGTATAATATTTATTTGCCAAAAAAATCTTTATTATTATTATCTTTGTTTTCTAGATTTGGTTTTTTTTGTCCCACATTGGCTACACATCTTCACTTCATTGTCCTTATATTAATTCATATCCCTTCCTCTCATGTAACTTGTTGAGGGATGAGCCTATAAGCTACACGTGCACGCCGCCACCGAGTTGTCTTGCCCGGATAGATTTGATTCGACGCCCTTAACATGTGCGGGTATGTGCCCATATCTGTTGGCGTCGAATGTCAAGCCAAATTTTATTGTTGGATTCGGGTTGAGACCCAAAATATTTTTATTTTTGTCCTACATTTTCTTATCGTTTGGCTTTAATGGCTATGAATGATGTCAATTTATTTCTCCATCAAGCCAATGGTTTAATGTCCTAACGGCTATTTTATTATTCAGCTATTATTCTAACTAATTTCTATTAAATCTTGTTGGGTGAGGGCTATCTATATATATGTGCTGTATTATGTTTTGTTTAGCTGCAAAATGAAGATAAAAATTATTGTCCCCTCTCCTTTCTCCTTCTTCATAAACCACAAAACAAGTCGTCATTTTTTTTTTTGGGGCAAAGCAAAGTTCGGATTACTCTTCCGAAATTGTGTGTGATGACGGAAAACCGATAGAAGGAAAATTTTACAACTAGAAAGAATTCAAAAAAAGTCTGTACATACATCTCAAATAATCTCTTAGAACGGTACTTCGGACATAGCTCATCTTCGATAATACTAATACTTTATTGTTTGCTTTTGTAATTCTGCTTACAGAGAAACTAAGTCTAATTCTAACATATCTAACATCAATTGTATAGCAGGTGCTTTGTTTTTATTTATTTCTTTGTAAAGCTGCCAACAATATCTTACTCATCCTTCTGCTCTTTCCTTTGTTTTTCGCAATCACCCATTTTATGTCGGTTTTTCGAACTAAAAACAACAACAACAGCAACAACCAGATCAATCAAGCCCAAAGCCTTTGGCAAAACTCTCACAGCAAAATTAATTAAAAAATAGCAAGGGGTAATTTAGGACTTAAGGGGATTGAGGTAGACAGGGACGCCATACTTCGGCCTGAGGGTAAGGACATTAACCGGAGCGTGGCGATAGTTCTTCGAGATGGCGAAGCTGAAGTTGGAGAGTAGCATGGCGAGGATGATCTTGGCCTCCACCATGGCGTAGGCCTGCCCGACACAGTTCCGTGGCCCGGACGCAAAGGGGAGGAAGTAGCGAGTCAGCGCGAACGACCTAGTCGCGAACCTCTCGGGATTGAACTCGTCCGCGTCCTTGCCCCACACCTCCTTGTCGTGGTGGATCGCGAGCACCGGGATCCAGATCGAGAGCCCCTTCGGAATTTCGAGATTCCCCAGCTTCATGTCCTCGAACACCATCCGCGGAAGAAGGGAAGCGGGCGGATACAGTCTTAGCGACTCGTTAATTATCATGTGTAGCTGAAAACGCAGAAAGGAAGCATATCATCAGTCTAGCTAGTCACTTGATGATATGAATACCAATAAGAACACTATACATATACATAATAAGAACATTTAATTATATGGACATGAATACAAACATAATATAGGTATGGAATATGCTACTGATATGAAGATCATTTCATGTGTCAGTGCAGACTAAGATCACTTTGGACAAGCTTTAGGGTGTCACCTAAGAACATACGTTTTGTTTGTTCACTTGTTGAGCACAAGTGGAGGACCCAAGAGAGACTAAGAAAGAAACAAGACCACAATCATATGCTGGAATAATATTCCCGAAAAGTTGAGTGGTAGATCATAGATATGTTAGTTAAGGCTATATATGGGCCTATGCTAAAGTCTAGGACAAACCAGGTGGGTGTTATGGGGACTATCTAATTCCAACTTGAGAGTTTGGGGCTCAAAAGAGCTATTGACTCATTGCCATCGTCCTTTGTGAGATACAAGGGGCAGTCTTTAGCTGTGTGCACAGTTTGTGATCAACTCTAATTGTTCAAAATTGTAAGGAAGAACTTCACCATTTGGTTTACTATACTTGCGCAGTCTCTAAAATTAGTGAGAGTTGTACTTTAATATAGCTTGAACGACACGAAGGTCTAGGTGAAGGGAGAAGCCACAACGTGGAGGTTGTTGATAATGGCTCCTGATGAAGAAAACAGCATTGAATGCTTGACGAGACTGCTAGCTCGGTTCCTACGTATAGACAGTGATGATAGCATCTACTTGCGGGTTTTCGGTAAAGCAGTATCGAAGGTTGGATTGAGAGAGAAAACAGCAGTAGTAGTTGTATGATGAGGTCGACGCTGTCATCGTTCGCGTGGATGCTCACAAAGGATGAAATTATAATTGGATAACAGAGACAGGCGGCGCTCGAAAAAGACCATGACCCGTGGAGGAAACATTAAATACAACTAAAGAATCATTAAAAAAAACTCATTTTTTTTTAAAATGGACTACAGCCAGTCCGTGCCCAAGGGTAGCTCTACCCCTGCTCCCAAAGTTTATCACAAACAAATTACTGCGTGTACTTACCACACTGAGCTTAGAAATATGATCTGCAGAGGGAGGCTCCTCGCCGCAGACCTCCATCACTTCGGCTCGGGCCCGGTCCTGCCATGACGGATTGGAGGCGAGGAGCATGATGGTCCAGGTGAGCAGTAGAGCTGAAGTCTCGTGCCCTGCGAAGAAGAACGTCTTGCATTCGTCCATCACCAACTGGAGATCGTAGCTGAATCCGTCCGCCTTCTTCTGCGTCTCGGCGAGCAGCATCCCGAGGAGTCCCTTTCCGTAGGATGTGCTCCTGCTGATCTCGACGATGTCCTGCCTGCTCTGTATGATCTCCATCAGCAGCTTCTCCACTTCCGTCTTCAGTGCCTTGATCTCTTTCCGGTACTTATTCGGAAAGAACCTGAGGAAAGATTTTGTTCATGTCATGCCAACCGACGAAGATTAATTTAATTAGCAACGTGTGTCCGTGTCATGCTTACAAATTAACCTGACTCTATGACGGGCTCCTCCACTGGAGGTTTGGGACGACCGTCAAGTATCCACTTGTATGCATGCAGGATTGATTATTATTTAGATACGTGATATATGTTGGATTGTATATTGTTTTCGGCTGAACGTTCAAAGATGGTAACAATAGAGTTGATAATTTAGTCCTATATGAGGTGTAGGAATTTGTTCAGACTTTACATGACAATTCCCTTTTAAAAGTCATATGAGCCTAAGTCCAATATCACACATCATGGACCAACTCCAATTCGGATCAAACTGTATTTCCAACAAGTAATATCAGAGTCCAAGGTTACTGGAATTGGTTTGGATGGTTCTAATTGGTTCGAGACAGATTGTGTGTGTTGAACGTCCATATGTATAATCGGAAGTCAGCTACAGAAATTGATTTCAAAGATGGTTCCGAAACGTCTAAGGTGGAACAAAACGCTGTGGTTGGCTGTTTAGATAGCTTGGGTGATGAAATAGATGGCCATTACCACTTTTCATCTGAAAGCAAGCACGACAATCAACAAACGAGCAAGCAAATATATGTACTGCAATGTAATAATTAAGAAGTCATGGCAGACGGGGGGAATCAAACACCCAAACTGAGTTGGCCTGTCGAAAACTAACCGACAGCAATGGACATGCCACAGAATATCTAGAAAAAAGAATGAACAAGTAGAAGATCGATCGACAGATCGATAAACAAAGCAGCAGAGGATCAAACCTACCTGCTTCCTGGAATCCACAAGTATCGACTGGACTGAGCAGTGAAGCCCTGCATGCGAGTGAGAAGACTGAATATCTTCTTTCCCTTCTCGTAGCTCGTATCGAACTCGGTTCGCGATATTATGTCTCCGGTGAGTCGAGTCATGTACTCTCCGATCTCGACCTCGCTGTTACCAATCTTGATCGCATCGCGCAACGACGCGATTGTGTGCTTAGTGCAGTCCACCATGTACCCAACATGTCCCTATAATCATAAAGAGTACTACAGTCCCATCAAATATTCAATCAACGAAACGAGAGAAAGATGGAGATGAGTGGAAGGAACTATTGTTAGTACCTTCAGCTTGTCCCCCATGAAAGCCGGGGCCACGATGTGTCGCTGGTGGAACCATTTGGTGCCGTTGGCCATGAGCACCCCCTGGCCTATGAAGTTCTTGGTCCCTTGCTGCTGGAGCCACGACTTGCCGGAGAGTTGCGTGTACTTGGAGGAGAGGAACTCCTTGATCATATCCGTCTCCGTCAAGCAAAACCGGGGCTCGCTCCCGTACCAGTATATGAACCTCTTGCCTGCATACATGCATTTGTCAAGTACATACAAGCGAATATTTATCTATTTTTTCGAAGAAGGTAATTTATTACTATCTCATGGTAATTGACAGGATTCTAGTCCGGTTCGCACGAGTACTCTCTCGAATAGACGACGGATATAGTTCAATATAAAGATCATTGTGACGAAATACTTAGTTACCATAGATTTTAGACCATAGTACATAATGAGGCATGAGACGTCCCACTATGTCGTGGCTGATAGAGTCCATGTCCGAGGAGGTGGTCTCAGAGACGAGCGACGCGACGTCACGGAGATTTCCGACTAGGAAACGGGGCTTGGGGCCGCTGACCCCTTGCCTCGACATAACCTTTCTTACGCGGCGAGGGGTGAGATAGTAGCAAGAGACCGTGATCCATGCTGCTCTCAAGAACAAGGCGAAGACGAAGAAGAGGGTCACGCCAGATATCACTGCTATGACCCCCATGGCGATGGAGAAAGAGAGAGAGAAGGAGAGCACAAAGGGAATGTTATGTTGTGTGTTGAGAAACTGAGTACAGAGGAACACTCACCAAGCCAACACTTTATAAGGGGAGGGAGTGAAATATCAAATAAGAAAGTGTTTAAAAAAAAAACAGAATGGGAAGGGAGTAATGGAAAGGGTTCAGGGGATTGCACTCCAGCAAAATATGTTCATGCACATAGAGTCCAAACCATTGTTGACTTGTAATGAATCAAACGATGATATGGTTTTGCTATTAATACCCAGGGAATCAGCATGAATGGTTGTGTTAAAAAGAGAGGCCTATGACTCGACAAATCTTTTCAATTTTTTTTTTTTTTTTTTTTTTTATTTTTCTTTCCAACTTTATTCTATTCTCATCAGTAATGCTTCCTATAAAAGGCAAATGGATTGTATTTTCTATATTTCTCTTAGTGGAGATCAAGGATTTGTACACCTTAAAAAATCAATTGATAACCGAAAAATTAAGATATGAACGTTATCGAAACATATATTATGTATTCGACATCTTTTCATCCAGAACTACTGGTTGCTTTTGGTGGGAATGATAAAAAAATTAGGAGGAAGAAAAAAGAGTAAGGTATACTTATCATTCATAAGAATATAGTAGGTCATAAGTTTACAGCAGCTCTAGGCAAACTTTTAAAATAAAATTCTCGTATATAATATATAAAAAGTTTAAGATTAAAATAGAAGTAAATTAATAAAATGATAGAACTAAGGATATGGCCGGTCATAAGTTCATGGGAGCTCTAGGCAAACTTTTAAAATAGGACTTCCATATATAATAAAAGTAAATTAATAAAATGATATAACCTTGAACCTCTTACATTCCAATGTAACATAATAACCACTGCACCACAATTGTTTTATGTCAAAAGAGGCTCATGTATTTACTAGTTATATATATATATATATATATATATATATATATATATATATGTGTGTGTGTGTGTGTGTGTGTGTGTGTGTGTGTAAACTGATTTTTTTGAATAATTGAAGGCCATGTGCGAATCTCAAAATGAAGCCCTAAATTTATTTATTCGTATTTTTAAAGGTATTATTCTATATCTTTATCAAAATCTCTGGAGATATTCTTGATTGTATATTATAACTGAATCTATAAATAGTTACTAAACAAAATAACCAAAGCTCCAATTACATATATTCAAGTACATTACATAGTATAATAAAGATGTTTTAGATAGACGACGTACTGACCTTTATATTGTATAAATAAAAACTAGGCATGCACATCAATGCTTCTTAAATAAAGACTAGGCATGCACATCCAAATTCCAAAATTATATAAATAAAAGAAATATGATCATTATTGTAGAAAATAAAACTCACGTCAGATCTTTATTGTAGAAAATAAATTCATCTAACAATTGAGGGATCTTTAGAAGCAAAATAGCAATTGAACCGCTTAGAGATGATAGACAACACACCAGTCAGAGAAAGATCTTTGATAAACCCTAAAAATTTTGTATGATTATAAATATGAGTCTTAGAGTCGGTAGAGTCAGTAGTGAATAGGGATTGAAGAATTAGAGGTCTTGTGTGAATCGTAGAGTCTAGGGATTGAAAAAAAAATGTGATGGCTTAAATTACAAAATTACATAACTCACCATAATGTGTTTTACATATATATATATATATATATATATATATATATATATATATATATATATATATATATATATATATATATATATATATAATTTTATTTTATTTTTTATTTTTTATTTTTATTTTTTTAGGGTCCCAAAATTTGGAGGTCCTGTGCGACCGCACTTTTGGCACAGCCCCAGGCCTGGCCCCACCTCCTGGGTCATGGGTCATGGCGGTCGTCCTGGCTGCCCTAGGTCAGGGCCGGCCCTGCATATGAAAAAAAACAATTTACTTTTTTTGTGTTTGGTAGGTCAGGGTGTATATATATCGAGTCGGGCCGGACCAACCCGGGTCCAGTGTTGACCGAATTTGACCGATCCTGGGCCGGGCCGGCTTAGTTTGAGTATGTGACGGGCTGGCCCGAGTCGAATATTTAGAACCCCAAATCCAGCTCAGACCCTAACCTGGATAGGAAATGGGTCGGGCCTGATCGGACCGGTTCAGGGTCGGGTTTGAATTGGCCCATTTTTTATTAATTTTTTTGGCTCTGGGCTATAGGACAGACCGTTTTATTAAAAAAATAGATTTGGACTTTGGACTTGGACTTTAGGCACACATAAGCCGTTTTTATAAAATAAAATAAAAACTTTAGGTACAATTTCATTATTTGTTTTTTATTGTCACATTTTAATGACATTTGTATAGACATTTTATTTTTTCGGTACATGTTGTAGTACTGACCCACATTTGTGGGCCAATCTCCAGGTTTTGGTAGCGAGAGCTTGGCCAGCATTTTGAACCAGTACTAGCACATCCATCCAGTGAAATCGTGCTCGTGCTGCTTCCTTAGCTTTTCTCTCCTTTGTACAAGCTCTTCTTCTGCTAGTTGTTTTAATTTTTGGTCCTACTAAAAGGATATAATGTATGAGCGTTGTGGTTAGTTTTGGATTTGTAAAAAGAGTTGTAAGCCATCTATGGCATATTTTGTAACTCAGCCAAGCAAGTACTTTGTAATCCAATCTTGAAGTATCCAATAAAGAAAGTATTTTATGTTCCTATCAAATGTGTTCAACTTTGGTTCTCTGCATTTATATTTCGTGCTTATATATGTATATTTTTGTCTGACTTGTGTCTTGTGCAGGTACTATGCCTGGTGCAAGCACAACTTAGGCTTGCACGGCATCACGTCCAAGCGAGGACGATCGGTTCCGTAGGGACCAAGCGAGGACGATTTGCCCTTATGGGACCGATGCATGACACCAAGAGCATTCCAGAAGTTCTCGTGTGAACTTGCTGGATCCTGGGGGCAGATAGTTGTATAGCGCAAATCTTGCCTTGAGCTCTGGTAGTTTTAATCACCCCAACAAGAGTTTCCTTCTTTGTATTTCTGTTCTTGTTCTCGTTCTTCTCGATGTAGCGTCTGCGTACGTAAAGAGAAGAACGATTTTCTAATTCTTGTTGTATTTGTATTTTCTTTGGGTTGTCAATTTGTAACATGTTTCTTGTTTAGTACTTCTGTGGGGTTGTGTGTCACTGAAAAGGAACTCTTGTGTGAATCTCAGTGCACCAACTTCTCTTTTGGAGTTTGTAAAGACAAACTCTTATGTGAGTCTCTAATTTGTGGCTACCTCTTCTTCTTTGACTGACTTCGGGACTAACAATCTCAAGGCAAGATCCAAGTTAGAATGGATAATCGCTCAAACCTTCTCGATACAAGCTTTCAAAAGCTTGAGAAGTTTGATGGTGAATACTACAATATTTAGAAGAGGAAGATCTCCTTGAATCTTCGTCTTATCAAAGTTGCTTATGTATTGGTTGATCTTGAACCTACCATTTTCGAAGATGGAGGAGAGCTTGCAGTTGGTGTTGTAACGACCAATTCCGTTCAAGCGGACAGCCGATTCAAATAGCGCAAGTGCAATGACCCGACCCGCTTTGCTCAGCGAGATGACTCATTTGAGGAAAAGGATTTCCAGACTTGGCCCTTCAAAAGTTCAGACTTAGACTTTCAAAGGCTCGCTCAGAGTATCGCTCGACCGAGGCAAATCAACACTAAGGTGGGTGGCTACGATAAACTTTTCTTTGCTTAGCCAGAACACTTAAAATATGGATGATACATGCTAGTCGCTAGGTGAATCATACCCTGCATGCTAATAAAGAATACAACGCACCTAGCTAAGGGAATAATCCAAACTTGTATTGCTTGTGTTAGAACATGGAAATGAAACTCTGCTTATAAATATACCCTTGCATGCTACCTTTGCCTTATGCAACTTGACCCCGCTATGCCTCGAGTATAATGATATATACTCTTCCTAGTGCATTGTTTACTTTTTCACACTGTACATCCCTAGATCATGTCGCTCGGTATGTCCCTTTACGGTTTTACTTCTCGCTTTACCCTTAGACCAGTGCCAAACGTAAATGCTTATGTTCAATATAAATGCAATGCTTGCCTGCTTATATGTTAACTTGTACTCATTGTCTTGTTTCAATCATTGTCACATAATTTATGCCACAATCAAGTAACACTATCCGTATCGTGCATGCATCTAGTTAGCCAGAAGACTATCCAATAGTTCTTTTGTGCAATATGAACCTGCAAGTATCCGGGACCGTTAGGTCGCCAAGGCAGTCCCCGCACTAGGGGAATGCATCAAGTCAAGTTGAACACTGAACGAGAATCATGTCAAGTAAAGCAAGAATCACAGCTCGTGGAGCAATGCTCGTTCAGAACAAGAATCAAGAATTATCATGTCATGTTGTAAATTTGGAATGACTAAGACTTGCATGTTGCGGACAACTTGTTAACAAGGAGATTTTCGAATCTTATTCCAAGAACGATCTCCGGGGCACCAGGGTCGATCCGATCCGGATGGTACTCAAGTAAGTCTTAATCATGTTTAGCAGGATGGCGTGTGCGCTTCATACTGCACCATTCTCGCTATAAGACTGATAGTCTCACGTATTAGACGGGATGGCTTACAGCGTCTCACGTACTTTTGTTGCATACCATCCTCGTCAATGACTATAACTCGTCCTTTATGGCTATGCCAGTGACTCATGTTCATATAGATAAGTCATTCTCGCTTAGCGGCAATCCGCGTGTGAGTTATTGCATCGCATCCAGTAAGCTGAAATACCTGAACGATCATGAGTATAACCCACTTGTACATATGGAACACTTGAACATCTTTTGTAACACACTTGATAATATGTATAACTTGTGCACCCGAAACATAACCTCGCTCACGACACTTGTGTTTGCATATGCCATTGCCCCTGGATTTTATTATATATGCTCATGCTTGGTTTAACTTGGTTTTCCTTGGACAGGGAAGGACGGATGGTAAGTTGGTAAGTATCGCCGTGTTACCCTTATATCATACGACGCACTGCCACATGATTTAGGCTATACATTATGCCATGAAACTGATCCTAAGGCAAGACTAGAAAGATAACTTAATAGATAGTGCATGGAACCTTTATAACGTGTTTGGATTTGCCGAGCGGGCGAGAAGCCTCCCCACCAGTGCATTCATGTACTGATAACCTACTAGATTGCTTGTAGGGTACGGGAGAACCTTGTTCAGTGCGGATGCCCCCTTCTGGCGTGCTAAGGCATGGAGTTTACTCTGAAGCCTTGGAGCGTTACGTCCGAAACAGAAGCACATATACAAGACATAATGTTGGAACATCGCCTACGTATCATTTCATAAATGTAGCCACTTGGCACACTTTTATCTTTTCAGAGAGAGAGAGAGAGGCTTGAGCGACTTGTAATATCGGCCTATCGTCGCTTGTAACACTTGTTCAATATCAATAAAGACCTTATTTTACTTCTATACTTGTGTTATTCAATGCTTCCATTATTGACGACTCTGTGAACTTATTACAAATCACCTATGTATTTCTTATTTCGCTGCACTCGGACTATCTGTGTGACTTTGTGGCTTAGACCTCTTACCGCCTGTTCGAATCATGGCCTTACAGGGCGCGGCTTACGCTCGTGCGGAATCACGCCCAGATGGGGAAAGATCGTCCCGCGGGAGCGCTGGAGCGGTGATTCATGCCTAGCGGGGACGGCCAATTACCTGCGGAGGATCGAGGCATGACATATTGGTATCAGAGCATGGCTTTACGCCTTTGGACTTCTTATTAATTTTATCAGTTTCGAAAGCTCGTTCGTGGGTTATGTGCATACACTCTCTCATTGACCCGATGGGATGTTCCAAATAATGAGTCTAAATAATTTTAAAATTTGCTTGTGAATGATATGATTGTTTATAAGAAATTGTGATACGATGGCCTTTGTGTCGACCTGTGCTAGACCTTGTGGGAATAGACTCGTGCTAGAAATTGCAAGTTATGAGCGAACCTGAATACCTATACAAATTCTAAGCTGGTTAGTATGCGAAATAGAATATCGTTCGGACGGTTAGCTATGCACACAGCCTTTCAGCTAAGTTGTGTTAAGTATCGCACGCCAAGACCATTTTTGGTGCAAGCTAGTTGCAAGCAAGATTGGGATATCGTTCAGAATAAAGGTAAGTCAGACTTAGAATAACAATCGATAGAAACATTATTAGTTTATCGCTAAGGCGAATATAGAGAATCGTACTTAGATTTTGGAAATAGCTCAGACGGTATTTCATGTCGGAAGATACAAATCAAATAAGGTTTACTTGGACGACTATCAACAAGATATATACAAGACTAAGATTTTTTTTCAAGCGATGCTTAGGTATCGTGCAGGAATTATAAGGAACGACTTGGTAAATATGCGAGCGATTAATATGAACATTGATTGAGGATTTAATTGGATGACTCAATTTCTGTATGGTGTATGGATCATTTACAAATTTTTAAACGAATTCAAAGGTCTCGTGCGATAGTTGGTTTGAACAATTTTGAGAATGTCTTGAACAAAGTGATAAGGCTTATATCGAATAGGAATTCATGAAAATGGAAATAGATATCTTGGTTAACAAAATTTATTGGAAACTTGGAGGATCGTGCGAGCAATTTCAAATTGAAAAAACTGATTGAACTTGAATACAATATCGCTCGAATAGAAGTTAGCCTGAGAATGAATATTTTGGTTCGATAAAAGAGGTAACTGATAACGGATTTGACCTGGAGTTTATAAGAACGGTCTTGAATCTAGTTCAAAAAGATAACCTTCAAAATCAGTCCCGACTGAGAACGATTATCCCGCGGGAGTGCCGGCGTGGTGATTTCACGTCCGGTAGGGATGATCGAACTAACGTAACATGTTCGGTGATTATTCCAAACAAACTCGATGAAATGGAATATATCAAAAGTTAATAGACTTTGGCTTAAATATTTGAACTTAGTTGCTTGAGGAATGCCAAGAAGTAGACTATAAATTTATCAAACGGTAACATTGAAGTTGAATGATTTTGCTAGATAAATTATAATCACTGCATTAACGGACATGACTTGATGGATTTTATATATATAACTTGGATGGAGCAAAGTAAAATGATAGTGTGTCTCGATCATGTCAAAGATAACTATAACGTTCGACGTTCTTGTCTTGTGCGAGCGTAACTCTATGTTCGTGCATGTGTCATGCTCGGATTAGGACGATTATCCAGCGGGAGCATTGGCATGGTGATCTCACGTCCAACAAGGATGATCAAACTTGCGGAAGATCGGAGCATGACAACTGATGGATCATCTTAACTTTTGGTTTGACACGATAAGACGAATTTGGGAATGCAAGTGATCGAAAGTATTTCAAGGATAAGTTAGCCTAGAACCTGGAGTAAGTCACACTTGATGGTTTCGTGAACGGATACATAAATTTGGTTGGACGACTTGAAGTTATAATCAATGGTTTAGAATTGAATCTTGGCTTGGTGGTCTAGACTTAGAACGGATATATAAATTTTATCAAACATGCTTAAGGAGAGAGACTATGCGAATCGCTAGGCTTGTCCTGCAACTTGGATATATCATGGATTGCCTGAACGAACTCGAACCTTGTGTAAACGAACGTATTAATGTGTGTAGGATGATCCGTGCTCGATGTTTAAAATTTGAGTAAAATGAGCTTAGGTAGAATATCCCGTGCAAATGAACAATAGTTTGACCTTAGGAATTGGGGCGAGCATCGTGCGATGAATTTGTACGAAAAATTGTGTGCTTAAACTTGTACCTATAACCTTGTGAGCTAATCTAGTAATTAGACAGACGACCATGTGCCGAATGAAAGAACTTGTGTAATCGATATTAGAACATTTCTTGAACAAACCATAGAACTGGGGCAGCAAGACTTAGAGTTAGACATGGAACAATAAGTGTGTGCTATGTTTGACCTGAACGGATGAACGCTAGCCGGTTAAATCGGATATATCGTGCTTAACGGTAGTGCAAATACTTGATTTGAGTCGGATTAAAAATTACTTATAATTTTACTGACCCTGTTGGAAGTATCATCGTGAATTGTAAGACCAGAACCCTTGAGATTTTCGCAAGTAGCTTGTTCGATTTTACTATCTCTAAGTTTGGTTGAATGCATATGTTTGAGGGACGCCTTGAACGTGTGCATGATCCAAGGCTCAATGATATAGAAACTCGAGTGCAAAGACTTTGTTATCGCTAAGTTGGTTAACATGCATATGTTTGAAGGACGCTTTGAATATGTGCACGATTCAGACTCGCAATATGCTGATCTCGAATGCTAGTACAAGTGAATATGTTAGATCCGCATGGACAAGTATAACGACTTGTATAAGTTTGCCTCAGCCTTAGATCATCATTCATGATGGATTATAACGTACCCCGCATTAAGCGATATATATTCCGTGCTAAGGCGTAATAGAGACCAAGTTAGAACTTGGATTGAATGGTCATTCAATGAGACCGACCCAGCAAACACACGATAAGATATAAGGAACGAATAGGAAATTATGTTCGAACGGATCTAGTAGTACCGATTTGCTACACTTGGGATATATTCGATATTGTGATAGAACGGTTTGCGCTTAGAAAGTCTCGAAGATGAGACTTTTTCTGAGTGGTGTATAATATAACGACCCGTTCCGTTCAAGCGGACAGCCGATTCAAATAACGCAAGTACAATGACCCGACCCGCTTTGCTCAGCGAGATGACTCATTTGAGGCAAAGAATTTCTAGACTTGGCCCTTCAAGAGTTCGGACTTAGACTTTTAAAGGCTCGCTCGAAGTATCGCTCGACCGAGGCGAATCATTGCTAAGGTGGATGGCTACGATGAACTTGTCTTTGCTTAGCCAGCACACTTAAAATATGGACGATACATGCTAGTCGCTAGGTGAATCACCCCATGAATGCTAATAAAGAATACAACACACCTAGCTAAGAAAATAATCCTAACTTGTATTGCTTGTGTTAGAACATGAAAATAAAACTTTGCTTATAAATGGACCCTTGCATGCTACCTTTGCCTTGTGCAAGTAGATCCCGCTATGCCTCGAGTAGAACGATATATACTCTTCTTAGTGCACTGTTCACTTGTTTACACTGTACGTCCCTGATCATGTCACTCGGTATGTCCCTTTATGATTTTACTCCTCGCTTTACCCTTAGACCCGTGCCAAACGTAAATGCTTATGTTCAATATAAATACAATGATTGCCTGCTTATATGTTAACTTGTACTCGTTGCCTCATTTTAATCCATGTTACATAATTTATGCTATAATCAAGCAACAATATCCGTATCGTGCATGCATCTAGTTAGCCAGAAGACTATCAAATAGTTCTTTTGTGCGATATGAACAGGCAAGTATCCGGGACCATTAGGTTGCCAAGGTAGTACCCGCACCAGGGGAATGCATCAAGTCAAGTTGAACACTGAACGAGAATCATGTCAAGTAAACCAAGAATCACAGCTCGTGGAGCAATGCTCGTTCAGAACAAGAATCAAGAATTATTACGTTATGTTGTGAATTTGGAATGACCAAGACTTGTATGTCACGGACAACTTGTTAACAAGAGGATTTTCGGATCTCATTCCACGGACGATCTCCGGGACACCGGGGCTGATCCGATCCGGATGGAACTCAAGTAAGTCTTAATCATATTTAGCAGGATAGCGTGTGCGCTTCACGCTGCACCATTCTTGCTATAAGACTGATAGTGTCACGTACTGGACGGGATAGCTTGCAGCGCCTCATGTACTTTCGTTGTATATCATCCTCGTCAATGACTATAACTCGTCCTTTATGTCTATGCTAGCGACTCATGTTCATATAGATAAGTCTTCCTCGCTTAGCGGCAAACCGCGTGTGAGTCATTGCATCGCATCTAGTAAGCTGAAACACCTGAACGATCATGAGTATAACCCACTTGTAAATATGGAACACTTGAACATCTTCTGTAACACACCTGATAATTCGTATAACTCGTGCACCCAAAACATAACCTCCCTCATAACACTTGTGTTTGCATATGTTATTACCTCTGGATTTTATTATATATGCTCGTGCTTGGTTTAACTTGATTTTTCTTGGACAGGAAAGGATGGATGGTAAGTTGGTAAGTATTGCCGTGTAACTCTTATATCGCACGGTGCACTACCACACGAGTTATGTTATTCATTATGCCATAAAACTGATCCCAAGACAAGACTAGAAAGATAACTTAATAGATGGTGCATGAAACCTTTATAACGTATTTGGATTTATCGAGCGAACAAGAAGCCTCCCCACCAGTGCATTCATGTACTGATAACCCATCAGATTGCTTACAGGGTGCGGGAGAATCTCGTTCGGTAAAGATGCCCCATTTGTGAGTGCTAAGGCGTGGAGTTCACTCTGAATCCATGGAGCGGGCATCCAAAACAGAAGCACATATACAAGACATAATATTGGAACATCGCCTATGTATCATTCCACAAATGTAGCCACTTGGCACGCTTTTATCGTTTCAAAGATAAAGAGAGACTTGAGCGACTTGTAATCTTAGGGTGGGGGATATCGTAACACTTGTTCAATATCAATAAAGATCTTGTTTTACTTTTATACTTATGTTATTCAATGCTTTCGCTATTGATGACTCTGTGAACTTGTTACAAATTGCCTGTGTATTTCTTATTCTACTACACTCGGACTATCTTTGCGACTATGTGGCTTAGACCTCTTACCGCCTGTTCGGATCATGGCCTTGCAAGGGCGCGACTTACGCTCATGCGGCATCATGCCCAGATGGGAAAAGATCGTCCCACGGGAGCGCTGGCGCGGCAATTCATGCCTAGCGGGGATGGCCGATTACCTGCGGGAGATCAGGGCGTGACAGGTGTGGCACATAACGCGCACTCCAAGTGGAAGGAAGACAATAACCTTTGTAGGTTGTTGATTCTCAATGCTATGGACGACTCGATGGCAGAGTCCTACAGCAAGAAGGAGAAGGCAAGAGATGTTTAGAAATCTCTTGAGAAGCACTATAAAACTGTCGAGAAAATGTCTAAAATCTAACTCGTCGAGAAGTTCTTCACTTTGTAATTTGAGGACGAGAATGTGATGTTACCACAAGTTAAGGAACTTCTGAAGATGCAGCAGAAATTGGAGGAAGAGGGCATAAAGTAGGAAGACAAATTTAGGGTGGGGGATATCGTCACCAAACTATCTCTAGGCTAGATCAGGATCAAGACTGACATATACCGTAAAAAAATGGAGATCCAGCTCGAAGATCTTCTTTACTGGATTCACATTGAAGATGAAGCCAGGAGGCAACTAAAATTGGACTCCTTGTCCAAACAGTTGGCTAAGGCCAACATGGTATATACTAGGGACTCTAAAGGGAAGCAAAAATTTCTCTACAAGAAGAAGAAGGACTTCAACTAGCTGAAGGTGAAGTCGGCTCAGTTCAAGCCAAAGCCGAAGACTGATATGACATGTTATAACTGTGGCAAGAACGGTCACTATAAGAGCGACTGCATGTCGAAGCCTAAACCGAACGAGCAAAGTGAGCTTAACCTAGTTTCTATAATTGTGCAGGTTGAGTCACATGGCGTGGACACTAACTGGTGGGTGGACACTGGCACATCTTTCCACATGTGCTCTAAGAAGGAGTTGCTCGTCAAGTATGAGCCTACACCTGAGAAAGTCTCAATGGCGGATAAGTCTCAATTTGCAGTGCTGGGGATCAGGATGGTAGTGCTGAAGCTGACTTCTGGAAAGTCACTTACACTGGAGAATGTGAAGCACGTACCAATGATCACCAAGAATCTTGTTTCTGGGAGTCTGTTATGAAAGGCGGGCCTGAGGATGGATATCAATGTTGGTCAAATAGTGATATCCTATAAAGGAACATACTTCGAAAACCTTTTTATATTGAAGGGATGTTTAAATTGCAGCTTGTAACTCCTTATGCCATAACTCAAGAGAATAACCAGAAGTAGAGACTGCATTAATACAGACTAGGACATGTGCATTGTAAATTTATTAAAAATATGTCGAGTCTAGGTCTTATCTCCAAATATGGGGGTAAGGAGGTAGAGAAATGTGAAGTCTGTGCGCAGACGAAGATCTTCAGGAAGCCGTTCAGAAGAGTGAACCGAAGCACAGATCTTCTGGAGTTGGTACATTCAGATATTTGTGACTTCAAGCAATTCTTCACAAAAGCCAGAATGAAGTATTTTATCACTTTCATTAACGATTTTTTGAAGTACGCATTCATATATCTTCTCAAGTCGAAAGATGAAGCGTTCGAGAAGTTCAAGGACTTCAAGGCTGAAGCAAAACGTCAAACCGGTCAACAACTCAAAAGACTCAGAAGCGATCGAGGCAGAGAATATCGTTCCTTAGAATTCATATCGTTCTGCAAAGAGCATAAAATTATCAACGAAACGACTGCTCCATATTCTTTCCAATCTAATGGTGTAGCAGAAAAGAAGAACAGGATGATGACAGAGAAGATGAACTCCATGTTGCTGACAACAGGACTTCCAATGTGCTTCTGGGGAGAAGCAGCGCTTATGGCTACGTTTATTCTGAATAGAGTACCGTTCATGACTTTTGACATTAATCCTCATGAACTATGGTTCAAGGTCAGACCCAACTTGAATGTCATTCGAGTATGGGGGTGTCTAACGTATGTGAAATTTCTAGACCTTAAGATTCATAAGTGGAAACGAGAACTATGAAGACCATATTTCTGGCTATGCTGATAAGAGTGATGCTCGGAGGTTCCTTGATATCAAATCTAATCATATCATAGAATCTCGCGACACTAAATTCTTTGAAGACAAGTTTGCTAGGAACAAGAATATTGTTCTCGCGGATGTCCCGGAGAATGTTGCTAGCACGGACGAGGCAAGTACCTCTCAGAGAGAAGTAGTACAAGAAGAAGTTGTCATTGATGAGACAATATTTGAACCAGAATCCGCTGAGCCGAGAGCAAAGTGAGTGAGGAGGCAGAAGGACTTCATAGAAGACTTTGTTACCTATCATATGTAAGCTGATCCGCTTACCTATGATGAGGCAATGAATACCAGAGATGCTAATTTCTGGAAAGAGGCTATCCATGACGAGTTTGACTTAATATCTTCTAATAATACTTGAAAGTTAGTCAATCTGCCTGAAGGAGCTAAACTCATCGGATGCAAGTGGATCTTTAAGAAGAAGATGAAAGAAGACGAAACTGTTGACAAGTTCAAGGACAGGCTAGTGGTCAAGGGATTTTGTTAGATGCAGGGGGTTGACTACTTTGATACCTATGCTCCCGATGCACGGATGACTACTATCAGGATGCTGATTGTTCTAGGTACTATTCACAGAATAATGATTCATCATATAGACGCCAAGACAGCATTTCTGAATGGTGAACTGACTGAGGAGATCTACATGCAGTAGCCAGAGGGGTTTGTCATCAAAGGTCTTGAAGACAAAGTATGCAAACTGGTGAAATCTCTGTATGGTCTGAAGCAAGCTCCCAAATTATGGCATGAGAAGTTTGACAAAGTTATCAGATCAAATGGCTACAAGCTCAACGAAACTGATAAGTGTGTGTATACGAAGTTCGCTAGCAATAGAGATGTCATCGTTTGTCTCTATGTGGACGACATGCTAATCCTAGGCACGGATGAAGAATGTATCACTAAAACAATTATGTTCCTATCGTCTAAATTCAGTATGAAGGGCATAGGAGATGCAGATATCATCCTTGGGATTAAGATAATCCAGACAGAAGCTGGGCTTGTTCTATCACAAGCTCACTACATGGAGAAAATTCTTATACGCTATGGATATCAGGATCTTTCAGGGATCGATACTCCACATAGGTGTGACAAAAATCTGAAGCCTAACCTAGGAAAAAGCGTCAGACAATTTGAGTATTCTAGCATCATCGGGAGCTTGATGTATGCTACAAATGCCACTAGGCCTGACATTGCTTTTGTTGTGGGGATGCTGAGTAGATTCATAAGTAACCCAGGTATTGAACACTGAAAAGCTATGAAAAGGGTGATAAGATACCTCAAAAAGACTCAGAAGTTTGCACTTTAGTACAACGAAGATCCAGCAGTGGTAGAAGGCTTCAGTGATGCTAGTTGGTGCTCAGAAGAAGAGAACGAGAGATCCACAGGAGGATATATTTTCTCAATGGGAGGAGCCGCCATATCGTGGAAGTCGAAGAAGCAGACTATGTTCTCACGCTCATCGATGGAGTCTGAGTTCTATGCACTTGCAGCCGCAGCAGATAAAGTAGAATGGCTTCGGGAGCTCATGTACGATCTTCCAATGGTTGGTGTACAGATTCTGGCTGTACCAATATACTACGACAACCAGGCAGCTAAAACAGTAGCAGCTAAAACAGTAGCATCTAATAATATCTTCAATGGAAAGAAGAGAACTGTGCGGCTTTGGCATAGAGCACTGAACAACCTCATCAAGACTGGTGTTATTACAGTAATTGATATTCGAAGTCAGGAGAACCTGGCAGATCCGTTCACTAAAGGTATTAGGCGCCAGCTAGTCGAAGACATGGCAAGTAAAATGGGCTTGGAGGACCTCTGATATTGTGTCTTTGTAATCCTACTATTAAGTTTTATTCTATTAGTTCAAAGAGAAATCTACTAGGCATCTAGCTTTTGGTTCAAGGAAGGACCATTGACTGGAAAAATATTATGTACAGTGGGTAGTCCTTATGGACAATATCGGATACCCGAAACCACTGTAGTCTACTATTTTGTTCTATAGAACAATTCCTGTGTAATGTTGCCTTCGATGCCTTAATGAGTTCTCAGGCAGAGTGAATATCCGGCGTGTACTGCAGGAAGCACGTGTAGTTCAGCACTACAAGGGATTTGTATCCCATGCTACAGTAGTGTGACACCACATTGAGGTAAAAGATGTAAAGCCTCGGCTGTGAGCCATGTCACAGCGGCAGTAGCACCGCAAATAGGCAGGTAGCCTAATGCTGAAAAGATAGAGAGTTGTAGCACAGCACTATTAAGAAACCGGTGACCTCATGCTACAGTGGGTGATACCACATGAGATAGTTAACCTCGGCTACGATCCATGTCACAGCGGCGTAGCACCGCACAAAAGCGCAAGGCTTCATGCTGGGATGTAGTACAATACTACTAAGAGGCTAGTGACCTCATGCTACTGTAGGTGATACCACATGAGATAATTAACCTCGGCTACGAGCCATGTCACAGCGGCGTAGCACAACACGGAAGTGCAATGCTTCATGCTGGAAAATATTAAACTGTCTTAAAAAGGAAACTCACATAAGTATATGGACAGAGATACAGGCCATCTCTTGAGGGTAAAATTGTAGACACCCAAGATGCATACACCGAAACTAGGTCAGCACAGGGTCGAGGCACAGCTGATGTCATTGTGCGAGTGGGGAGAACAACAGATATAGTTCTGAATTCAAGGCCTAGTCCATTCTTATATCGTACTGTTGTTTGACCCATACGGAAAGATTTAAGTCGTGGGCGACATCTATCCTAATGCATGATGGGTAGTCACTGTGAGGAACGCTCGACCATATATTATGATATATGTGGGGGATTGTTGGTATTTTTTACTTTGCTTTAGGAGTTTCGATCCCATCTTGAAAAACCATCAATATGTATATCTCAATATATAGCTTTGCTTAGTATTGGTATATGCACATAGGGTGGTGGCCCATGTGGGTTGACTTTCCTAGAGGGATTAAATATGAACTCCATTATGACAATCTTTATTTTGTCACAACCTTTGGAAAGTTTTCCTTGGGAGCTAAGCCCCAAAGGGGCTTAGTGACTTGGACTCGGACTCGGACTCGGGCTCAAGGGCGCAAAGTGGCGCTTTGTTGGCACACTTTACACTTAACATGTCAGAATCATCGCATGGCGCTCGTGCGCTCCTTTTATGCGCGAGTTACATGCACGGTTGCTTGCTCGGACGCATGCTTCGTGGAGCCATGCAGCCTTGAGCGCATGCGGCCAAGGGCCATGCGGTCAGTGTCACTACCCCATTTCCAGGGCGGGATATTTTTTTTTTAATTTGGTAAATTGTGTATTGATCATAAATAATTATATTTATATTTAATTAGATGCATGTATTTATTTTTATTGGTTGTTTTAGGGTTTTGGCTAGTCTGGACCCATGTCAGACCCAAGTGGACCCTTACCAGACCCAACCAACACCCTTGTCAGACTTATTTATTGGTTTAGAGTAGTTATTTATATTTTAATTAGTTAGTTGGAGTGATTAGGATTTAGTTAGAGTGCATTTGGAATCCCAAACCAAAACCCTAATTTGCATGACTTGTAGGAGGGGTATTTTGGACTTTGTACCCAACTCAAACCCTAACCCAACCCTTCATTACATGGCCGGCCCCCTCCCCCTTCATTCCATTCACTATCCTTCTTCATTTCCACTATCTTTCTTCATTTCTCCTTCCTTTACTCCTCCAACCCAAATTCCAAGTAAGTTTCCTTCCACATTTCTCTTTTCACCTTCAATTCTTCATCCATATCAAATCCTAACCTTTCATTTTCCTCTAACCTAGTTGTGTAGGAGTTACTTTGGGAGTAGAGATTGGATTTGGGAGCTTGGGAGCTAGTTTGGAGCTTTTAGGGCTTCTTGGAGACTTTGGCCTTGGGATTCCAACTCCCAAGAGGTAAACCCTAATTTTTTTTTCCCTTATGATTACTCTAATATAGTGTAATTAGTAGTTTAGAACCTTCCTAGACCTTAGGTCTACTCATGGGAGGAAGTTGGAGCGTGTTTGGATGTGTTTGGAGACTTTGGCATAGGGTATTGTGTTAATTTTGGATGAAATTCGAGATTGGCCCAATTTTGGGTGTTGTTCTAGGTTAGACGGACCTAGATAGACGTGCTTGGATGTCTTGAGGGTAGGTACGTATTCCCGTTCAGACATGTGAGGTCGTATCGTGGAGTTTTGGGCATTTCGGACGATTTGGGGGTTTTTTCTTCGACATGGGTTCCACATGCATGTGAAATTTTGCCATGGACCTAGAATCGGAGAGTTAGCATTTTTGTGAGATTCTAGACATCGATTAAAAATCATGGGTAAATTTTGGGTCAATTCAGAGTAGGTTTGGTGTGCGTTTCATGAGGTATCGCGAGCCGCACTCCACGTGTTCATCGAAATGACCAAATAGCTATTTCGACTTAGTTTCTAGGTTTCGGGTTTGTGCGAGGGTTGGTTTAGCCTTGAAAAGTGTGTATTAAAGTTTTCAAGTTTATATATATATATATATATATATGTAGTGTGTGGTGTGTGTGTGTGTGTGTGAGTGTGAGTGTTGAGTGTATAGGTGTAGTGTGTGTGTAGTTTGTGTGTGAGTGTGTGTGTTTGTGTGTAGTATGTGTGAATGATATATATATATATATATATATATATATATATATATATATATATATATATATATATATATATATATATATATATATATATATATATATATATATATATATATGTATGTATGTGTGTGTGTGATTATATATATATATATATATGTATTTATATGTATATTATTGTGTATGTGTTTGTGTGGTAGTGTGAGTGAGTGTGAGAGTGTGTGTGTTTGAGTGTGGTTGTGTGTGGGTGAGAGTGTGTTTGAGTGTGTAGGTGTGTGTGTGAGAGTGTGTTTGAGTGTGTATGTGTGTGTGTGAGTGTATATATATATATATATATATATATATATATATATATATATATATATATATATATATATATATATATATGTATGTAAGTGTATATTGTTGTTTGATAAATAAACGAAAGAAATGGGAACGAGGTTTATACGAAACCCGCTCTTATATTTACAAACAAGAAGTACAATTAATCCTATATGAGGATGTCGAGTACAATTTTTTAATCTGGGTAAATATTTCTATAGGAGTCTGATCTGCAGTCGATCACTTTGTCCCTTGGACCACACGATGATGAAGGAGTGCCGTAGAAGACAGAAAGCAGCTTCGAAAGTTGCTAAAGATAGTGGATGCTCGATGCCAAAATCGTCGATCACTACTCTTTGCCTGAGCTCAGGATTCTTCTCTCTCAAAGACTCTTCGACTCTTAGTTTTTCGACCTGTTTTCTCCACTTCTGGATTTTTCGACCAATTTTCGACCTTCCGTTTCTCGACCTATTTTCGACCTTGGACCTCTGTCAATAGAGGTCTCTATTTATAGAGTTTTAGTGACAGTGACCACTCAGTCGGCGTAGAAGCCGGGTAGTGGAAAGTACAGCACCCTTTTACACGATGGTTACAATAACCGTTACCCGTGTGTAAATGACCTTTTGAATGAGCGTGTGACGCGTGTCCAATTAAGAGACAACGCGTATAACTACTGCTAAGATCACGGCATAAAAGCCACATAGGTAGTTATCCCTCGCGTAGAGAAGGTTGGCGTAGAAGCCAATAACTGTAACTATGGCGTAGAAGCCAAAGAGTTATCAAACCGGCATAGAAGCCGAGTAGACATAGAAGCCGAGTAGGCATAGAGGCCGAGTGGGCGTAGAAGCCGAGTGGGCGTAGAAGCTAGCTGATCCTCCTCCTTTGACTGAGGCTTGAGCAAATTATGGACCGAATAGCTTCAATACGCACTAGTGCAGATGTAGCCTGAGGTGGCATATTCCAAGAAGATAGCATACAGCGTGCTCCCATAGCTGAGAATACCCTGATGGCGTGATGTGCCACAGTGATGATGTGGACGTTTTAGCCAAAATTACGGCTTTTGGAGATATAATCAAATCTCTTGCATTAAATGCAGAGATCTGCCCCCATCCTGCGCATTAAATGCAGAGGCGTGTCTCGAAGATCTGCCATCATTCTGCGCATTAAATGCAGAGACGTGCCTCGAGTCCTGTATGAAGAACAACTGATGACGTGGTCGTCTGTTTGTCTTCTGCGGAGCGTAAGAAGCTCACGTCTGCCTGTGTAAAACTAGGCAGCGTATTCCAAAGGCGTGTCTCGAAGATCCGCCATTATTCTGCGTATTAAATGCAGAGACGTGTCTCGAAGATTTGCCATCATTCTACGTATTAAATGCAAAGACGTGCCTCGATCTCTGTCATCACTCTGCGCATTAAATGTAGAGACGTGCCTCGAGTTCTGTCATCACTCTGCGCATTAAATGCAGAGACGTGCCTCGAGCTCTGTACGAAGAGCAGCTTTTAACGTGGCAGTCTGTTTGTCTTCTGCGGAGCGTAAGAAGCTCACGTCTGCCTGTATAAAACTAGGCAGCGTATTCCCTTGTATGCGTGAAAGTAGTTTATGCCAAGGAAATGGCACTAAACGACAGCCTGGGTCGCTGTGCCGCGCCATCATTATAACCATCGTCTGGGTAGTCGTGCAGTACTCTTTGTCAGGAGTCCAGACGTCAGGTTTACTGCAGGATTTGACAGGTTCATTTTGGGGAATACGAAGTGTTCCTCGTACACTTCAATGCTGCATTAAAGCGGATGAGTTTTACGCCATAAAGGTGATATAGCACCCTTTTTACGCTGAAGCAGCCTGGATATACTGCATTATGCGGATAGTCCTTGAGCTTATATTTTATGCTGTGCTCAGCAGAAAAGCTCTGTTGCACGCCGATGGCTCTGAAGTCATCTTTTTACGCTGCCCAGCATCAACATGCTGCGTACAGCTATCCAGCGTATTTTTCATGCTTCTACAAGACCCCCTTCAAAGCTTTCAAATTCCTTGTAATTTAAAACGCTTTGAATGAAGCATGAAACGGTCAAGTCTGACACGTTCTTCAAGGCTGACTTCCTGGCGGATTATCGGGGATCCGTTGGGATTCGGTGGGTTCTTCCTCGCCTATATAAAGGCTGAGGAGTTAACTTGTTCTTCCCACATTCCCTTCACCACATAGAGATGATCGCCGGAGTTCGTCGGGTCGACTTAAGGAAGAAGAAGACCATGTTCTTCCAGCATGCAAGAAGGCAAAAAAGAAGGCGTCTTCGAGCAAATATCCTCTGCAACGATGGATCATGGAAGGATATCATAACCTCCTTTGCTCGGGATAATCAGCAACTTTGTATGGCGGTTCTTTAGGAGAGAGGAAGGGTCGTATTTGACCACACAGCTTGCAAATTGTATCTTCTCCCGTTGTTCGTGGACGAGAGCAAACAAACTAGCTCCGTCCTCGAGTATTGAGTTGGGTTAAATACCTCAACTCAATTTGTCATGGCGTACGGAGGATAGGATCTGCATAATTTATGCAGGCCCTAGTTTTGTATCCTCCAGCCATTAATTATTTTCTTGTTAATCGGTCACGGAAACCGACTAACTGCTGAAGAAGACGGAAGAAGATCTCCACCGAAGCAAGAACCTGGCAGAACAGATTCTGGGGGTGCCCTTCCGACGACGATGAGGAAATCCTTTGTAGACAGGATTTCCCTCATATGTAAACATGAAAATGAAGAAAAATCCTTTGTAGATTGGATTTCCCTCATATGTAATCATATTTTAATAAAATCGTCTTTCTTTTGTGCATATGATTATTTTGCCATATACTTTGCTGTGAAGTCTGAATATGTGTAGCTTCGACACATCTGGTAACTTTACGCCGACTCTGATAGAAAGAGTACTAGGTCCCGTCCTGTCTTTTACGCATAACTAAGGATGCGCAGAAAGCCGCTTTAGCATTTAAGTCGAGTATTCGAACTGTCCTGCTGTTTAGGAATGGAGAGTTGCGTAGAATTCTGAACTGTCACTTCTGATAAACAGAATTCTTGTTCAGACCATCATCTTCAAGAATGATTTCTCGAAAATCCCTTGGAACAGGGCAAGAAACGGCTGTCAAATTGAGTCGCCATCTTGAACTGTAGATGAAATATTCAGACTGGATTCTGGATGAACCTCCAATTGACCCAAGAAGAAGAGTCATTTTCAATGTTGAACTCTGTATGCTTCGGGTACTTGGGATATTTTGAGGTCAAGAAGGAGTATCTTCTGCGTGAAGTCTTGCAATTGACCGCCTTGAGAATTGTTCAGATATACGCATACTCTGTCCTGCGTATTCTCAGATATGTGGAAAGTCATAGCATAAAATCATAAGTTCGTAGCCTCTCGAGCATAAAAGATGTTGAGCATGAGAGCATCCGGGCGTAGAAACTGTAGATTTGTAGCCTCTGAAAAGAAAATCTTCCGAGCGTGAAGTTGTGGATATGTTGCCTCTGAGCGTAAAAGCCACCGAGCGTAAAATCATAGATTTGTAGCTTCTGAGCGTGAAGTCATAGGTTTGTAGCCTCTCGAGCGTAAAAGCTACCGAGCATAAAAGCATCCGGGCATAAAACCATAGACTTATAGCCTGTTAGCGTAAAACCGTAGATCTGTAGTTGTCGAGCGTAGAAAGCTCCTTAGCGTAAAACCACGAATCTGCTTTGCACGAAAACTTTTCGAATTTGCTGACTGTCCGCCTTCTCTGAGTAATAGGCTGACGTAGTACCCAATCATAACCGAATATTAATTATCGGATTTGGTTCGGGATTCGAGGAGTCTATCCGAACTCTATATATATCCCAAGTTTTTGAGAGAAAAACTTTTCATCCGTCTTTTGCAAAAGAAAGAAAGCCTTCGACTGTTCGAGTTCTTCTTCGTTTCCTCTCCGAGCCTTCAGAGTTTTCAGTAATGGCCCCGAAACAAATCTCCTCCTCCAAGGGAAAGAAGACTGACTCTTCTTCTCGCTCTTCTGCCCAAGCGAGAGCGACTTCCGTCGGGCAAGGCGAGCTTCATTCTGAGCGAAGTGTCTCGCCGACGAGCAGTGCACCCGGCCTTAAAGGTAGAGCTTTTGGGACGAAAAAGAACGACTGAAAATCCTCCGCACACGTTGTACGTGAACGCGCTAGGTTGTCTTCTGTGCTGATAGCCTCTTCGAGGAAGATGATGCACAGAGACGTTTCATCTTTTAAGCACAGACTGTCAAAACTTGGCGTATACCATAAAATTTGAGTGTTACGCTTCTGGATGGAAATTTTGGCATAATAACTCAACTTTGACAGTCTGGCGTAAAACACAGACTGTATACTGCCAACCTTGAATTTTGCGTCTAGGAAATGGATTCCAGCGTAAATGATCAAGTTTTTACAGTCTTGGCGTAAAGCACAGACTGTTAATTTTTTGGCATATGCTGCAAGATTTGTAATGTCTAGTATAAAAACTGACATATTTTTCTTACACTTTGCAGTTAACTTGCATGCGTCTCCGCTGGCCGAGGTGATAGGTTCTGCTACCGGGATGCTTCATTCCAACTACCTGGAGGATTTGTCCCACGTGACATTTCCCATCTCTGGACCACAATATCCTGAAGGAAGGGGAATCCTGATATCGGCTCAAGGCGAGCAAACCCTGTTGAACATGATCAACGGAGAGCCCCTGACGTACATAGACAGGGATCAATATATAAAGCCGACTTTTTTCTTCGGGGACATGATTGACAAGCAGTCCCAGATGAAGCCCAAGAAAGAACTCTGGGTTTTCCCTGCCGGGGGCTTGGTCCTATATCTGCCCAAGATGTTGAGGGACTATCCCATCTCGGCATTCTTCCATGCTACACATCCCAGGAGGATGTCGTGGACGCTGACTCCCGATCTTCACGGCCGGCCGGGGAAGATATTTCATCAGAAAGGATCTGACCAAGGGTCATTTGTCAGCCGCCCTTTCGGCTCTGTAATGCCGTTTAGGGGATTATTCTCGGGCAGTGTCCCGAGTGAAGACAGCTTGGTGCTCCAGCCGGTCCAGTTATCGACTTTCTGCAATAATTTTATGGGGCACGGAGGAGTATACCCTAAGGGGAACCCTCGGATAAGTGGGTGGATCACCCCTACAAATCTTCGATGGGCTCGTTTAGCTGACTGGGCCCTGAAGCATTTTCAGACCGAGCTGGAGAGCATTGGTCTGTTCGCAGCTGTGAATGCTACCAGTGTTGGGTTACCTCTCAACCCCAACCTGTTTCTGGCTTTGATGGAGCGATATATCTCGCTCACCGGGACTTTCGCCACTCCATTGGGGGAGTTGGGATTGGCCCTCCACGAAATGGCAGAGATTTTGAGACTGCCAATGGGGGATAGTCCTTATGAGGAGTATGTTCCCATAAACCGGAAGCTGGGGGATTCAGACCCTCGGGTAGTGGCAGTGTACCAGGAGATGATGTGCCACTACCTTGCTTGTACCACTTTTTATGGTGAGCCCTCAGATTTGGCTCATACCAATAAATGGGCGTCCTACCTCTTCTTTCACCGGGCCAGAAATGCTAAGCTGGAGAAGGTCTTGGATAGCAAGAATCAGCCTTTGAATCTTCTGAGCGTGCTTAGTGCTCAGGTAGTCGACGATCTTATGGAGGACGCTGGTGCTCCGGACCAGATTCTCGACGAAGGGATAGGAAAATATCCTGCAGGCACTAAGGCCTACAGTTATTTGAGGTATTGCCTGTAAACTCCCTCATCCAAAATAGGTATTTGTGTATATTTTATATTATTATATTTATTATAGATGTTGAATTTATTTAGAGTATTATCTTAGTTAATTAGAAAATAATTTTTTTAGTATATTTACTTATATAAATATTTATTTAGAATTATTTTTAGGCTATTTTAGATTATTGGGATTTTTCCATAATTTTTAGTTAATTAAAAACTAGTAACACTAATTTTTGAGGACTTTAAAGAATTTATTTTATGTTCAAACTTAATTAAAAATATCCCAAAATTTTATTTTAGTTTCTAAATAATAAAATATATTTTCTAGAATTTTTTGGGAATTTTTTGATTATTTTTAGTAGTTATTTCGAGTTAATTATGAAAAACTGAATTAAAAACTAATTTCTGAAAAAGAAAACCCAAAAAATAATTAATTCTGCCCAGTCAGCAAACAGGGGGCCCACCTGTCAGCCTCCAACAGTAAACAGTGCCGGGCCCGCCTGTCAGTGACCGCTGAGTGGGTGCGAGCCGAGCCGAGCCGACCTCGAGCCAAGCCGAGACCGAGTTCGACTCGGACTCAGCTGAGCCGAGCCGCATCGAACTGCGACCGTTCGATCTGGGCGGGGCTGCACGGATGGCTGCCACATGGCACGCTGTGAGCTGCGGCTGCACTTTCTCTCTCCTATATATATATATAATAGTTTAGATATTAATTTCTCTTGTTTTTCTTCAGCCGATTTTTGGAGAATTGTCATCTAGGGTTCCATCATCTTCCAGAAGCCATTGCGCATAGCTCCGGACTCCAAACAAGGCCTAGTTTTTTTTATTAGAATGATAATGAGGTTAGCTTTCTGATTATATAAATTTTTTTCTAAATTATTAGCATTAAATTCTGGAAAATTTGTAGAGCACAGCATGTCCGAAAATAGACGTATTTCGATATTTTTGCAATTTTGGGAGAATCCGTAATCAGAATCATGAACCGTTTAAAGTTTCGGAAAGCTAATATCGAGATCATCGACATATATTTTTCCTAGAATTTAATTCGAAGTATTTACATACTGTTAATTCTGTAGAACTTTTAGGTTAGAATTTAACCATCGGTGCACAATACAAAATTTGTATGTGCCATATTTCCCAAACGAATTTGAATTCGGACGAGCCATAAATTCCAGCATATTTTTGACACTGAAATCTATAGGAAATCATGCATGAAAATTGAGTTTGTGTCGGTTGACTTTTTGGTCAACAGATCGTCTCGATTTGCGTGCCATGAGTCTCGAGTTGATAAAATTCAGTTTCTTTGGACAAAATTTAGGAATTAACATAAAAATCAGAATAATAAGATTAAAATAGGATTTTAGAGTAATTATTCCAGAATTAAATAAATTAAAATAAATTATCTTTTGACGTGATAAATTTGTAATACATAGGCTATTTGGACTGTGACTTGGACTCTGATTCATACCAGCAGCAGGACCCCAGGCAAGATACCTTGCCAAATTATTTATAGTACTTTGCATGCTATTTATATTTCTTTTTATTTATTTCATTTCTGTATAGTTCTTGCATGTGTAGTTTTTCTCCAGTTAATACTATGTATTAGATATGTTGACACACACATGGCACCTAGTATCATGGGATGACAATCATTAGGCGTATGGGCTTTTAACCACTCTGGTAAACTGTAGTATATAGTTCGCACTACGGGCGTGTGTCGCGCTGGTCGCTACCCAGAGGTATGTCGATTTCTGTAGAGTCGCGCTGGTCGCTACCCCAGAGGTATGTCGATTTCTGATATTATAGACGGATATGTGAGTTGTGAGGCTTAGATCGAGTAGACTACCCTTGCCCATACGTTAAAAAGTTGTCCTCATTTGCATTCATATAGATTGTCTTGTACAGCGTACTTATTTATTTTCAAATTATATGCATGTTTACTGTATTCAAGTTGGCTCGTATTTTCTGTATCTTGTTACGTCCCTCTGAGGACCTGGTCCACTGCCAGGTGTATCTGTTCTTGAGTATTTGCAGGAGCGCAGATTTGGATGGTTGTATATGCTTAGTGGATGTCTTCTCTTCGAGCCGTGATCGATAGCTGGTATACTTATATTGGGTTTGATTGTGTTGTACTTATATTGTATTTACCTTTCCTATTCGAGTTGGTAGTGGATTTGTTTCCATCAAACTATCATCCTAGATACTTCTTATTGAGATCTAGTTTCATCGATACTGTTTATTTATTTCTATATGATTTTGGTGGATAAGATTTAGATTTTATCCTGTGACTTGTATTACAGTTATACCACTTGTGGATTTGATATTCATATTACAGCGTACATGTGGATTTGGTTTCCATATATTGGAGTTGCCATATCCATGCGGCTGGCATGCTTACGTCTCCTAGTCCTATGTATTTTTGGGACTGGGACATGACATGTTTTTGTGGTGGCCCATGCAGGTCGAGAGTATATTGTCTCGGTTACGTTACTGTACCAAGCAAGCCTGTACCTAGGAATAGAGTATAGGATCTCATCCATATTTGACTATGACTCATCCTTCCTTCCAATCTGTTCTATTTGAATAGCCGCATCCTGCTCGATTCATGTACTTTCCTAATAGTTCTTTAAGTATAGCCTTCTCCTATAATATAGAAGTTTCTGTTGTTAGATGATAATTAGAGTAGCACACCTATTAAGAATACAACGAGAATATAGACACACCACTAAGTTTAGAATATCTAGTAAACCCTAGAATTCCTTATCTTTAGATTGGTATACCATTACCCCTTGATGTATTAAGAAGACTTGAGAGTAGTATAGACACTACTAGAGTTAGTTAGAAGTTTTACCATAATGTTTGACACCTAGTATCACATAGTCTTTTGATCTATTAATAGAGTGTGATTGAACAACATTAATTGCATTCTAGCAAAAGACGATAATGTTTATTCAGACGATAGAATTTAGAGGTCCTTGCCCCTATTTGGTCGACTAGCGACTTAGACAAGGTGGTTGTATGATAACTGTAGGGATTGTAGAGTCTTTTATTATTGTTGTTTAGTTGTTTTTATTTTTGTGAACTTGAATTAAATTGTACCTCCTTTCATCATCATCTAGCGTACTTATATTTGTTGTACTACCTTGACTTATGCTGCTATTATAGCCTAGTTTTTGTAAGCTTATTCTTTATCGAGCTTGTTCATGACATATGTATTATTGGGGAGGCCCACAATAATACAATTCAGAATCAGTGTATTACGGTCTGATCAACCATAGTACGCTTGATTCGCCCTTCGCAATAATACTTTACGTGGATTGAGATATATAGTTGACTAGTAAACACCTGTACTTGCCCTCTAGATATGTCTAAGAATATTATATCCGTTACATAACTGTACCGATGCGAGCATGTGGATAGGCATTACCAAAATAGGACTTTAATTCACAACTGCTTTGACAATTCCTATTTGAATTCTTTAAACGCCTTGATCCCGATACTTCTATTCTATTACCTCGCCCTTGAACTCTTTATTATTGATCTCCGTCTTCCCTTATTTCGGAAAGATGAAACCTCGTGCTTGGTATAAGTTTAATACACAAAGAGTACTAGATATACCCCGTAGGCCGATCACATACTTGAGGATTATTCTTTTGTAATTAAGGATATATCATATATGATATAATCGGCGTTGAAGTTTTGAGGATTGAATGACATGAGTAAATAAATTAAGGAATATTTTTCTTAAAGTATATAGCCTTCTGTGATAGATGGATAAATTCTAAGTTGGGTAGCAGTGCATTGTCAACTTAAGAGGAATTATTTTTAGATTATGATCAAGTAAGATTAGATTGGGAGATTCAAGTCATTTTAATTTTGAGAAATTTTAAAAGAAGGATTAAGATAATGAGGATTTAACGAATTTTAAAATCTTGATATTGCGGACCAAATATTTATACTTTGAGCACATGATTTAAATTTTGAATATTGAAGGATGAATCATCGATTTAAATTTTGAGGATAAATAGAGAATTTTAGACTTGAATAATTGGTTAATTAGATTTAAATTTTACAATTTGATGATTTGAATTAAAAGTTTAATTTTGATTGTTGGGTTACCTATTTGAAATATTGAGGATGTAAATTGAGTTTAAATATTTGAATAGTACAAAATTCTTAAGTTAACAATAGGAATAAGATTTGATTAGAATTGTTTATTGTTCAAAGTCTAGAGGAGATTATGATAGTTGAAAATTATGATATAAATTTTGATGTGGGATGTCATATAGACTTGAGTTAGATTTGGATGTTGATTATTTAAAAATCGAGAAGAGATTACGACAGGTTGAATGTTGATTTAAACAGTGGTTATCTTAATTTTAAAGTGATCGCGATAGATTTGAATAGATTTTGTTATTTAAATTTTTGGAAGAGATTGCGATTGACGTACCTTATGTACGAATGTGAAGGATTTAACAAATTATGCCTTATTTTAATTTCGAGGACGAAATTGTTTTAAGTTGGGTAGATTGTAAACTCCCTCACCCAAAATAGGTATTTGTGTATATTTTATATTATTATATTTATTATAGATGTTGAATTTATTTAGAGTATTATCTTAGTTAATTAGAAAATAATTTTTTAGTATATTTACTTATATAAATATTTATTTAGAATTATTTTTAGGCTATTTTAGATTATTGGGATTTTTCCATAATTTTTAGTTAATTAAAAACTAGTAACACTAATTTTTGAGGACTTTAAAGAATTTATTTTATGTTCAAACTTAATTAAAAATATCCCAAAATTTTATTTTAGTTTCTAAATAATAAAATATATTTTCTAGAATTTTTTGGGAATTTTTCGATTATTTTTAGTAGTTATTTCGAGTTAATTATGAAAAACTGAATTAAAAACTAATTTCTGAAAAAGAAAACCCAAAAAGTAATTAATTCTGCCCAGTCAGCAAACAGGGGGCCCACCTGTCAGCCTCCAGCAGTGAACAGTGCCGGGCCCGCCTGTCAGTGACCGCTGAGTGGGTGCGAGCCGAGCCGAGCCGACCTCGAGCCGAGCCGAGACCGAGTTCGACTCGGACTCAGCTGAGCCGAGCCGCATCGAACTGCGACCGTTCGATCTGGGCGGGGCTGCACGGATGGCTGCCACGTGGCGCACTATGAGCCGCGGCTGCACTTTCTCTCTCCTATATATATATATATATAATAGTTTAGATATTAATTTCTAGGGTTTTTCTTCAGCCAATTTTTGGAGAATTGTCATCTAGGGTTCCTTCATATTCCAGAAGCCATTGCGCATAGCTCCGGACTCCAAACGAGGCCTAGTTTTTTTTGTTAGAACGATAATGAGGTTAGATTTCTGATTATACAAATTGTTTTTCTAAATTATTAGTATTAAATTCTGGAAAATTTGTAGAGCACAGCATGTCCGAAAATAGACGTATTTCGATGTTTTCGCAATTTCGGGAGAACCCGGAATCAGAATCACGAACCGTTTAAAGTTTCGGAAAGCTAATGTCGAGATCATCGACATATATTTTTCCCAGAATTTGAATTTGGATGTGCCGTAAATTCCAGCATGTTTTTGACGCTGAAATCTACAGGAAATCATGCATAAAAATTAAGTTTGTGTCGGTTGACTTTTTGGTCAACAGATCACCTCGATTTGCATGCCATGAGTCTCGAGTTGATAAAATTCAGTTTCTTTGGACAAAATTTAGGAATTAATATAAAAATCAGAATAATAAGATTAAAATAGGATTTTAGAGTAATTATTCCAGAATTAAATAAATTAAAATAAATTATCTTTTGATGTGATAAATTTGTAATACATAGGCTATTTGGACTGTGACTTGGACTCTGATTCATACCAGCAGCAGGACCCCAGGCAAGATACCTTGCCAAATTGTTTACAGTACTTTGCATGCTATTTATATTTTTTTTTATTTATTTCATTTCTGTATAGTTCTTGCATGTGTAGTTTTTCTCCAGTCATTACTATGTATTAGATATGTTGACACACACATGGCACCTAGTATCATGGGAGGACAATCATTAGGTGTATGGGCTTTTAACCATTCTGGTAAACCGTAGTATATAGTTCGTACTACGGGCGTGTGTCGCGCTGGTCGCTACCCCAGAGGTATGTCGATTTCTGTAGAGTCGCGCTGGTCGCTACCCCAGAGGTATGTCGATTTTTGATGTTCTAGACGGGTGTGTGAGCTGTGAGGCTTAGATCGAGTAGACTACCCTTGCCCATACGTCGAAAAGTTGTCCTCATTTGCATTCATATAGATTGTCTTGTACAGCGTACTTATTTATTTTCAAATTATATGCATGTTTACTGTATTCAAGTTGGCTCGTATTTTCTGTATCTTGTTACGTCCCTCTGAGGACCTGGTCCACTGCCAGGTGTATCTGTTCTTGAGTATTTGCAGGAGCGCAGATTTTGGATGGTTGTATATGCTTAGTGGATGTCTTCTCTTCGAGCCGTGATCGATAACTGGTATACTTATATTGGGTTTAATTGTGTTGTACTTATATTGTATTTACCTTTCCTATTCGAGTTGGTAGTGGATTTGTTTTCATCCAACTATCATCCTAGATACTTCTTATTGAGATCTAGTTTCATCGATACTGTTTATTTATTTTTATATGATTTTGGTGGATGAGATTTAGATTTTATCCTGTGACTTGTATTACAATTATACCACTTGTGGATTTGATATTCATATTACAGCATACGTGTGGATTTGGTTTCCATATATTGGAGTTGCCATATCCATGCGGCTGGCATGCTTACGTGTCCTAGTCCTACGTATTTTTGGGACTGGGGCGTGACATTGCCGCAGGCCTCTGTCCAAGGAAGCTCAACTGGATGGCTTCCTCTCCATATGGCTGCGCCGACTGGAGGTACCCGACATCGCATCTGCGGACCGTATTCATCGCAACACGCTATGGCCTGCAGTGCGTCTGGTGTTCGGGGCGAGACTGGGCTTGCTCCCTGCCATGGTGTGCCGCATACAAGCTGGCCTGAGGGCCATTACTGATGGACTGCTTGTCGATGAAACTCGGCGCGATAGCTTTCCCAGGGTAGAATTACCATACCTGTATTTGATGGGGTGGTTAATTCTCCATAACCCCAGGGTTATGTCTCCCGGCTCTGGCAGTAGTTCGGGGGGTAGTTTCTTGCTGAACTACAAGAAATCTTCCTGGAACGTGACCACAGTTTTAGACTGTCGACGGGTGCCGAATTTCAGTCACAGCTGGAAGCTTTTCTGCACTGTCCCCTCTGTACATCTCAATCAACAGGGGATCAGACTTCAGGATATAGGCGACGGGAAGACCGTTCTTTCTCCTGAGGCTTTTAATTGGCTGGTCTGCATTAGACCTTCCCATTTACTGTACAGAAGCGAAGACCATTGCTTCTTGGAGCCCTACTTGCCTAGTCGGTTGCCAGGCAGTTTGGGTACGATCAATTGTATATGGGCAATGCCGTTACCAGCTTCAGGTCCAGGGGTGGACTCATCGACGGAGCAAGAGGATGGCGATACTTCATCATGGGTTGCACTAAAGCAATTTTTACCGTGCCCGTCATTTTACTCTCCACGGAGCTGCACATCCTCCACTCGTATGCCCAGTTCTATGTGGCAACCAACACCTTCCATCGCAATTTTGATATGCATGGAAGTTTTAGGGGTCCCTCCTCCAAGTCTGCAGGAAGAGATGAAGTCCCCTCGGTCTCTTCTGACGAGGGTGAAGATTCCGTGAATCCAGATGAGCCTCTGTTGGCGGTACCGAGGGGTGAAATACCTCCGCCTGCAGGGCCTCTGGTAATCTCTGGAAAGCAAAGGGCTCATGCTCCGAAGGAGACTTCCCCTCGCAATAGGAAGAAGAAGAAGACGGTTACTCATCCTCTCAGGATTCCTGGTAATAAGGCTCCTAGAAGTGAGCCTGCTGCTTCCCCTGTCGGGGACGATTCTTTGATCGGAGGCTCCTCGCCTTTTAGAGAGGAAACCTCTATAGTTCCAGCTGGCGATGTCGGAGAATTCCTGCTTGAGGCTGCTGTCGCCGCTACCGCTTCAGGTAGTGGTATGAGATCGCCTCCGGGACCGAGCCGAATAAGGATATCTTTATCCGGATCAGCATCGAGAGAAACCCCTGCCGTGTTTGTCAGTGCGCCCAGCGAGATTCCAGCCGATGAACCTCGGTTGGAACTTGACGAGGACCTGGAAGAATATTTGCCGGTGTCGGTTGACACACCACTTTTCCCAGGTATGACAGCTTGCTTAGCATCATTAAGAAATGATTTAGCTGTACTGGCTGCAGACGCGACATATATACCATCAGCCATGGGTAAATATCGTCCTTACGCCTCTTTTTAGAAAAATTAACATCATCTTGATATTAAATTTTCTTTTGTCTTCTTTTCAGGGGAAGACATCTTCGGGGAAGGTAGTGTCGACGCGCCCTTTGGCACTGTGTCAGCTCCTGGCGATGGCATGGAGGTGCCTGACTTCGAAGAGAAGATATTTTCGGGTGCCGGCTCGCCCGAGACGGTTCCAATATCTCAAGAGGAGGATAAGCCTGTCATTGCGACAATGCCTCCTTTGAGTACGCCGGTCACTTCGTCCGGTATTGGCGCATCTTCTTTTATCGTACCACCCGTTGAGGCGACGGCTTTGGCATCATCGTCTGCGGTCGTTCCTGGAGGGAGGTTCGCCAATATTGCAGCCACTCCCAGCGTTCATTCGGATCTAGTCATGCTGACTAAGCAGTATACTGGTATCTTCTACACCACTATGAAAACATTGATATCAATGGTGTTGGAGAAGAATCTGAGCTTTGAGTCTCTGAAGAGTTCCTCCCAGTTCGCGATAGTGTCGATCAGAGGCTTTAACGACACTGGGGTAGCTGACACACTGGAGCAGATAGTTAATGGTTTGGAGGAACCCATTAACGAATATCAGCAGCTTTCTCGAGGCAGCATTGACTGTCTCGTTCAAGCTAGGTATGACTCCCTGACTGCAGAGCTTGCTGGGCAAATAAAAGCTCTGGAAAAATCCGTCCAGGAACAGCAGCAGGAGATGGATCATGATCGTGCCAAACTGGAGTATGTCATTCCTCAGCTGACTCAGTGCGAAGTCGAATACGAGAAAGTGACAGCAAGGGTCCGCAGATTGAGAGATGAACTTGCTCAAGCGGAGGGGCAGGCTGTCTCTTTGTCGGCATCTCGAGATGTGCTGAAGAATCGAATGGAGACTGCTCAGCAGAACCTGACGCATGTGGGTGTCATCCATGCCAATTTTGTACATGCTTGGTCCGAGCTGGCTGTTTTGAACAATGATGCAGCAAGGTTGGAACGGGCTCGCACCGACGTCCTGAACTCCAGGGATGAGAGAATGGCTGCTCTGGCACGACAGATTCGCGACCTGACCGCTCCCCCCAAATGATGTACTTTTTTTCTTTCCAATGTAATTTTGCTCTTTCTGGGAATAATAAAGAGGCTTTCATCTGACTTTGTGGACCCATCATTTTGGAATATAAATGACAGGTTTGGGTGAAAGTGATATCAGAGGTGATAAGGACGTGATATACTCTCGGTAAGTTTCAGCAGGACATATCTATTTAGAGGTTATATGGACATGATCGAATACGATCCAACTAGTTTCGTTTTGGAAGTAGTTTTGTCAGAATAAGATTTTCGCCATATTTCACTTGAGCAAAGGAGGTTAAGCATAGTACCTCTTCAGGAATTTGCCATTGATATGAGACATCAACAAGTCTCCGTTAGGCTTGGCTAACCTGTAAGCGCCGTTTGAGAACGTCGTCTCAATCACATAAGGGCCTTCCCATTTGGGCTGGAATTTACCCTTACTCCTGTGAGTAAGAATCATCGACCTTCTCACAGCTAAAACTAGCTCGCCAACTTTGAACACTCTTTTCTTTACTTTTTGATTAAAAGATCTGGAAATGCGTGCATGGTAGAACGCGATACGCTGTTGAGCCTGGAGGCATTTCTCGTCTAATTCTTCTAGCTCTTGCAGCCTTAACAGGTCATTCTTTTCTTGAGTCAACTCATTAGCCACGGCTATCCTGAGTGGCGGAATTTAGACTTTGATGGGAAGAACTGCTTTGCTCCCGTAAACCAATGAGAATGGGGTGCAACCTGTCGGTGCTCGTACCGTTGTGCGGTATGCCCAAAGAAATTCTCCCAGCTTCTCATTCCAATCCCTCTTGTTCGAAGAGACGAACTTTTTCAAGAGCATGATAATGGTTTTGTTGAAAGCTTCCGCCAAACCATTAGCAGCAGGATTATATGCCGTAGAGGCCATATTTTGTATCCAATTTTTATCGCAAAATCGATGAAACGCTTAGCTGATGAACTGAGGTCCATTGTCATGAATTATCCTTTGGGGTATCCCAAAGCGATAAATGACATGATGCTCGATGAAGCTAATCACATTAGATGCCTTTACCTCAGCAAGAGGGATCGCCTCTGCCCATTTGGAGAAATAATCCGTGATGGCCAGTATGAACCGGTGACCTCTGGAAGAAGACGGGTGAATAGGACCAATGATATCCATACCCCATGCTTCGAAAGGCCAGGACTCAACCGTAGGATGTAGATGTTCAGAAGGTTGATGTATAAAGTCCACATGGACCTGACAGGCTTTGCATTGTTTTGCATACCTTATTGCATCTGTGATCATAGTAGGCCAGTAATAGCTCATTCTCCTGATACGATCCTGTAGCTTAGGATCGGATTGATGTGCTCCTCATACACCGTCGTGAGCTTCACGGATAATCCGCTGTGCTTCATCACCAGAGAGATATCTCAATAGCAGTCCATCGTAGGTCCGGCGATATAGACACTATAAAGACGCGTCGAAATAGAAATATAATGATCGTCTTTTGACGGATACTACTTCTTTAGGGTCTTCCGGCAAGATTCTATATGCTACGAAATCTATAAAGGGACTTCTCCAGTCTCTCTTTGGAATATCTGTGTTCACAGCGTAGCTGCATTTTATGTGAAAGTTATTTTTCACACAGAAAAAATCTCTGTTAAGAAGGATCACCGAATTCTGCCTTCTTATAGGAGTAGCTAAATCTGCAGCTAGACTGGCTAGGACATCAGCTTCCAGATTTTGAGATCAAGGTACATGCTCTAGGAAGAACCCTTTAAATGTCATGGCTATCTCGACCGTTGCTCGGTGATAGGGGATGAGGTCTGGATTTCGGACTTCATATATTCCTCTGACTTGATTGACGATCAGCAGAGAATCACCGAAAGCTTCCAGAGATTCGACGCCCAATTCTTTAGCGACTTGGAGCCCGATTAGTAGAGCGTTATACTCTGCCATATTATTGGAACAGGGCTCGCTAAGAGAATATGCTCGATAGATGACGAGTTTATCAGGAGTAACCAGGACAATCCCTACTCCCGAAACCACGTTTCCTCTGGGACCAGTTCTGGAGGCACCATCGAAGAATAGTTGCCATGCATCACTTTCCATTGCAGAATTATATTTCGCAACTTCGTCGGGAATGTCCTCGTCTAGTTTGGAGGCCTCGGGGATCGGATGAGCAGCTAGGAAATCAACCAATGCTTGGCCTTTGATGGACTTCTGAGGGACGTACACCATGTCATACGGTGTTAATAACATCGCCCAAGTCGCGATTCGGGAATTAAGAACACTTGGTTTGTTCATCAGTACCCGGAGAGGATTGATCCTGGAGATGATGTGAATAGTCTGGCCCGTGACATAGTGTCGCATTTTCTGGATAGTGAACATCAGAGCCAAGCATTCTTTTTCCACTGGATTGTACCGGTGTTCGGCTCCGACCATCATCCTGCTGAGGTAGTAGATAGCCTGTTCATGACCCATATCGTTCTTCTGTGCGAGAAGAGCTCCCAGAGAATGATCCATTGCTCGAACATACAGCAAGAATGGTCTTCCTATGACGGGAGGCACCAGAACTGGCGGATTAGTGAGGTAGCGTTTGATATCGTTAAACGCTTGCTGACAGGCTTCGTCCCATACGAAGGATACACCTTTCTTCATAAGACAAGAAAAGGGATGACATCTCCCAGAGAGATTGGATATGAATCTCCGGATATAAGCCAGACGACCTTGAAATCCCCTGAGTTCTCTCATATTACGGGGTGGTCGCATTTCTAAGATGGCCTTGACTTTATCAGGGTCCACTTGAATGCCTTTGGCGGTAATGACAAATCCCAAGAATTTGCCACTAGATACCCCCAGAAAGGACTTTGTAGGATTCATTTTGAGTTGATGTTGGCGCATTAACTCAAATACTGTCTTCAAGTCTTGGATGTGATTATCTTTGAGGCAGCTTTTGACAGCTATATTATCTACGTAACATTCCACTGTCTTACGTAAATGCTCATGGAATATGTTTACTCATAGCCCGTTGGTACGTAGCCCCGGCATTCTTCAATCCGAAGGGCATGACCGTATAGCAATATACCCCCAATGGCGTCCGGAAGGCAGTATGCTTCTCGTCTTCAGGATGCATCTTGATTTGATTGTATCCTGAAAATCCATCCATGAAAGACATGCGTTCAAAACCGCATGTATTGTCAATCATGATGTCTGTGATGGGAGAAGGAAACTCATCCTTGGGGCAGGCTGCATTCAGATCTCGGTAATCGATGCAGACACGTACTTTCCTATTTTTCTTTATGACCGAAACAACATTGGCGACCCAGTCGGGATGTTGTTCTTTTCGGATGAAACCGCAGGCTTTCAACTTCTTGATTTCAGCTTCAATGGCGTCCATCATATTCGGGCGGAACCGGCGTTGGTGCTGCTTCACAGGCTTCGAATCGGGCAATATATTGAGGTTATGAGTAGCCACCTTTGGATCAAGACCTGGCATATCCTCATAATTCCACGCAAAGACGTCGATATATTCTTTTATCAGCTGGATAACTTCTTTCCTTTCTTCTTCGGAAAGATTGTTACTGATAAATATCGGCTTTGGCGAAAGTTCATCCCCAACGTCAATCTGGATAACTTTATCTTCCGTGGAAGGTTCTCTCTGTTCGAAGCAGAATTTTCATTGTGTATCCATTTGTTGAGTCCAAGCGTCATTCCCAAATGGTTCAGATTCTTGTTCGTTTGCTTCAAAGGAATCTGTCACTACCATATTTACTGATAATGTTTGTTCGAGAGCATGAGATGAGTCGAAGGGCGATGAGCCATTTTGAGAAGAGAAAAAGATATCCTCGTTTGACTCAGGAGTTGCAAGGCAGGTGGTATACCCTAACCCGAAACGAGTTCGTTGATAGTAGGGATCGTCGTGCAGCGACATTCGTCTGCCTTTCCCGTAGTTGAGACCTGGTTCCAGCTCCAAGTCATAACCCATACTTTGTATGATCTTCAAAGCTTGCGGGCTGTATCTGTGAACTTGCATTTTACCAACATCGTCGTCGAAAGAATCTTCTTGTACAGTCGGTTCGTTGCGCATGTGGCCGAAGACTATTGAATGCTGACTGCTATAAGTAGGCGGGACAATAAAGATAGAATCCTCATGCGGTTCATATGTCGTGGTGACATTGGATGATGACGCTACTTCCCACATATAAGGATGGTAGGAATCTATGCTTCCAAGAATTTTTGTGCTATGGGTTCTATATCATCATGGGGAGAGGATTCCTGATTTGGAATTTGAGCGTCGATATACTGGAAAAGAGAATCTTTATTATCATCCGAAATCGTGTTCCTGGTTACATTTACATCAATCGGCTGCTTGCTGCGCCGAAGGTTGATGACCAAGGGTGGAGGCTTCTGGTTCAAAGTGATCACTAGAGGATCACCTCCTTTTCCTGACCTGGTTTTGTTCAGGTGGCCAGCCATAGGCTCTATGGCTTTTGGACGAGTAGTCTGTCCTTTCACCTTGATTGACAGAGGTTGCTCGGCAGAGGGTTCTTCTGGCTCCCGGTGGGATTCCTTCTCTGCTTTGCCTAACACCTCTTCCATGTAGACTTGAGAGTACAACACGGCATCAGAGTAGTAGGATTCTACTCCTTTAAACGGGTTCAGGTCAGCGAACTCCGTTTGTACTATTCCTTGGGCATCTACATATTTAAAGCATTGATATAGAGTCGAAGGAACGATGTTGTGGTCGTGGATCCAAGGTCTTCCTAGCAGAATGTTGTAGGACACCTCTGAATCAATGATATAACATGTAGCCACTGATCTGAGGTCGCCAATCTGGATCCTCAGGCAAATTTTCCCCAATGGCTTACTTTTCCTGGCGTTGAAACCCACGATTGTAGTAGTGGTGTAAGCCAATTCGCTGGTAGGAATCCTCAGCGGTCTAAGCAGACTATGAGAAATGATGCTGATTGATGATCCCGGATCTATGTAAATCCGGTCGACCTTCATGGAACTGACGTACCTGGTGTAATAGAGGGGTCTGTCATGCCTGTTATATTTTAACAGCATGTCATCTTGAGTGAAAGTGATATTCGGGACCACCTCCATCACACTGTGGCATTGAGGGCACGCCACGGGTTCTTCATCAGGGGACTTGAGCTGGGTCAAGTATGCATCCGCCTGCATCAATGCTTCACTCAGGGCTTGACGAGTGTCTTGAGAGAGCCTGAGTAGTTCGAAGATGGACAACCTGGCTGGTGTATTAGCCAGTTGGGCCAGGATGTCGAAGTTGTACGGCTTCTCTAAACCTTTGTTTTGAATATTTTTTAAAGTTTTATCAAAGCGCACTTCTTTTTGCTTCCCTTTGTCCGTCGAAGTTGGTCTCGAAGGACCGGCCTCTGGTATGGCGGGTTCTTGCTCTGAAGGCTTAGTAGCTGAAGCGTCTGCCGGTGCATCTTCCTGACTTGCTCCATAGTCTTTGAGGTAAGCCTTCCCTGAACGGGTTCCAGTAGCCAAGACCTCGTCTTCTGATGCCGAGTGTACCGTAACCGTGTAACATGGTTTACGTTTCGAGTTTTTCTTAGACTTAGCCTTAGCAGCTTGAGTCTCTTTCTCGATCTCTGACACCAGATCTGGATGAACCCATATGATCTCGCCCCGCTGGGTAGTTAGGGGTAGCATGTCATGATTTTGACCCCTAGCTGGAGGGAGATTAACGATGTTCATCGTTGTCCGGAAAATAGGTGTAACACTGTCCGGGACTTCTTGGGGAGGCAGATTGCCAAATTGTAGAGAGATCATGTTGGCTGTGACCGTCTTTTCGCTGTTGCGTAGAGTGATGGCCTTGGCATCGATCAGCTCCTGGATCTTTTTTTTCAGTACATAACACGCCTTTGTAGGGTGGTGTATGTATCTATGGAATATGCAGTACTTGGGGTTATTAGTACTGCCGACTTTATTAGGCCGCTTCTCCTCAGGAAGGGTAATCTTGCCGCTTTTGACGAGACACTCGAATATGCTCGGAATATCGTCGTCGTCGAAAGAGTATACTTCAATGGACTTGGAAGTCCCAGGTTTCGTCTGCGTGGTTGCCGTAGTCTTTTGTCTTGACGTATTGATTGCCAGAGCTTCTTTTCCTTTGGAACCGCGGGGATGGTCGCTGTTGGGGGATGACCTCTTGCCTCTATCGGAGGTAGAGATCATGATGCCATTATCATGCGCCTTCCGACTGTTGTCCTCGGCAGCTACCGCTGAGATGATAAACGAGGGCCAATCATGGAACTGATATGGTCCAGTGAACACCGAGATCACGGGAAGAAGGTTCTTCCTGCAAATGTCGACCAATGCCGAGTCTGAAACTCCGGGAGGCATTTGCAAAGTGGCTTGACGAAAACGTTCGATGAAGGTGCGAACGTCGTCTTTTTCCTTCTGCTTTACTTTGATGAGAGAGGACATCGACATGTCCATCCCTCCCTCGTAGAATCTTACGAAGAATAAGGCTTTGAAGTCGTCGAAGGAAGTAATGCAGTTGTCCGCCAGGCTGCGGTACCACTGATAAGCTACTCCCGAGAGGCAACCCTTGAACACCCGAGTGAGGAGGGCGTCATTCCCTTGTAATAACACCGTTATCATACTGAAGTAGTTCATGTACTGACTCGGTGATGTTTTTCTCTCGAACAGAGCCATGGTCTGTGGTTTGTATTTAGGAGGGAAAGGGGCCTCTTCCCAGATAGCTGGGTAAGGCTGGTTGATCCCCAATTTCTTGAGCTGATCTTTGTGCTTCAAGGCATCAAATTGGGCTTTCAACTCTCGTACTGCATGCATTGGATTTTTAGCCGATAGCGGGACCACGGAGTGGTGAGGGATCGGTTGTATCGTGACTCCAACGGGAGGTAATACATTCTCCGAGTGAGGAAGCAGAGGAACTGCTGACTCTTGATCTAGAGCAGGCTCTTGGATCGTGTTGGATGGTGGTAAGTCCACCCTCACACGTATCTGAGTTGGAGGGACCGATGCTTGAGCCATTGCAGCTGTGTGTTGAGTCAGCATCATCTGGTGCATGTTCTCCATCATAGATTGCATCTCTTTCAGAGATGTCTCCAGTATAGTAATGCGTTGCTCAGCGCTCCCGGACGGGGAAGCTTCCTCGCGTTCATCTCCAATGGCATAAACTCCCATCTCCCTGGGTGTCATTGAAAGATTAGTATAGGTCTCTGTAGAAGTTGACTCTATACTTTCGCCATCTGATTCGGGAGACTGGTGACCCCCAGCATCGGAATCAGAAGAGTACGAAGCCGGTTGTTGTGACCTCGAACGAGTGTTTCGGAACACCCCAGCTTCAGTGTTCCTAAGGAGCTTGTTGAATCTCCTTCGGCTCGGAGTTCTAGAGGGATGACGTCTTGAGCTCAACCTTCCTCTAGGTATGTGTGAAGCCATGTTCACTGATGCATGTGTGGGCTCTTCTTCCTGGAAAGACGGAGAGTAGCTCAACCGGTCAAAAACCGACCATTTTGCTTCAGAACAGCAATAATTAACTACAATCCTATGATTATTACAACAGTGCCCGCTAGGAGGCTTAATAGACATGCTGGAAGTTCCCCTCTCCTTGCATTTTTGGATCAGATACTCACGCAGGTCAGGAGGAGTTACAGAAGAAGAAGATGGCTTGTTCCTTCTGTTCACATCAGTGGGCATGCAGATGTTGGAAACCATAGTTTTCCCTGTGCCACCCGTATACAACAGGTTAGCCATCTGGGTAGCGGATAATCCCCGAGGAGGGTGTCTTTCCGTAAATTGAGCCTTCTTTATGCTGAGGGGCTTCCCCTGGCGTAATTTGGAGCTCTGCTCTGGCTGGCGTAAAGCTGAGGATGTCCTCAGTCGGCCGTCAGCCTCTCGAGTAATCCGGAGGGCAGGCAGATTCTTCCCTTGCTGGCGTAAAGGCCGAGAAGTTGAGCAGTCCGCCGCTTGCTTTTTCTTGCGTAGATTGCAGGGATCATCTGCTTTTCTGCGGAGGGAAGATGCATTTTTACACGCGGAGCGTATTTGGAATTTCTGATTTGGCGCTAAGGCATTGTCAAAAATTCTGTCTGCCACGTCATTGACGGGAGACTGGATTTTATGCGCAGAGCGCGGAGTAGGCTTCGGACTAGCGCTGAGGCATTGTCCGAAGTTGTGTCTATTCCGTCAGTAACGGGAGACAGAGTTTTACGCGCAGAGCGCGATGTATACTTCTGGATTAGCACTGAGGCATTGCCAGAAGTTTTGTCTATTCCGTCAGTGACGGGAGATTAAATTTTACGCGCAAGGCACGGAGGGAGCGATGCTACAACCTCGTTGGTCGGAGAGGTTGGAGAGTCGACAGGAATGGTAGGCGATGTCTTGGGCATCCATACCTTACGCAGCTTCCTGTTGTCTTGGACAGAGAGAGAGTGAGAGCTACCCCCTGTTCGAAGCATATCTTCGTAGGCAGACTGGTCGAACTGGACGACCAGGGTCTTCTTCATGGATCCCACGGATACCGCATCGTGTTGAGCAATTGCTTCCTCATCAGAAGAGAAAGATGTCCCCAGCAGAGTCGCCATCTTGTTGTTTGATAAATAAACGAAAGAAATGGAAACGAGGTTTATACGAAACCCGCTCTTATGTTTACAAACAAGAAGTACAATTAATCCTATACGAGGATATCGAGTACAATTTTTTAATCTGGATAAATATTGCTATAGGAGTCTGATCTACAGTCGATCACTTTGTCCCTTGGACCACACGATGATGAATGAGTGTCGTAGAAGACAGAAAGCAGCTTCGAAGGTTGCTAAAGAGAGTGGATGCTCGATACCAAAATCGTCGATCACTACTCTTTGCCTGAGCTCAGGATTCTTCTCTCTCAAAGACTCTTCGACTCTTAGTTCCTCGACCTGTTTTCTCCACTTCTGGATTTTTCGACCAATTTTCGACCTTCCGTTTCTCGACCTATTTTCGACCTTGGACCTCTGTCAATAGAGGTCTATATTTATAGAGTTTTAGTGACAGTGACCACTCAGTCGGCGTAGAAGCCGGGTAGTGGAAACTACAGCACCCTTTTACACGATGGTTACAATAACCGTTACCCGCGTATAAATGACCTTTTGAATGAGGGTGTGATGTGAGTCCAATTAAGAGACAACGCGTATAACTGCTGCTAAGATCACGGCATAAAAGCCACGTAGGTAGTTATCCCTCGCGTAGAGAAGGTTGACGTAGAAGCTAATAACTGTCACTATGGCATAGAAGCCAAAGAGTTATCGAACCGGCATAGAAGCTGAGTAGGCGTAGAAGCCGAGTAGGCATAGAGGCCGAATGGGCGTAGAAGCCGAGTGGGCGTAGAAGCTAGCTGATCCTCCTCCTTTGACTGAGGCTTGAGCGAATTCTGGACCGAATAGCTTCAATACGCACTAGTGCAGATGTAGCCTGAGGTGGCGTATTCCAAGGAGATAGCGTACAGCGTGCTCCCATAGCTGAGAATATCCTGATGGCGTGATGTGCCACAGTAATAATGTGGACGTTTTAGCCAAAATTATGGCTTTTGGAGATATAATCAAATCTCTTGCATTAAATACAGAGATATGCCTCCATCCTGCGCATTAAATGCAGAGGCGTATCTCGAAGATCTGCCATTATTCTGCGCATTAAATGCAGAGACGTGCCTCGAGTCCTGTATGAAGAGCAACTGATAACGTGGTCGTCTGTTTGTCTTCTGCGGAGCGTAAGAAGCTCACGTCTGCCTGTATAAAACTAGGTAGCGTATTCCAAAGGCGTATCTTGAAGATCCGTCATTATTCTGTGCATTAAATGCAGAGACGTGTCTTGAAGATTTGCCATCATTCTGCGTATTAAATGCAGAGACGTGCCTCGAGCTCTGTCATCACTCTGCGCATTAAATGTAGAGACGTGCCTCGAGTTCTGTCATCACTCTGCGCATTAAATGCAGAGACGTGCCTCGAGCTCTGTATGAAGAGCAGCTTTTGACGTGGCAGTCTGTTTGTCTTCTGCGGAGCGTAAGAAGCTCACGTCTGCCTGTGTAAAACTAGGCAGCGTATTCCCTTGTATGTGTGAAAGTAGTTTACGCCAAGGAAATGGCACTAAACGACAGCCTAGGTCGCTGTGCCGCGCCATCATTATAACCATCGTCTGGGTAGTCGTGCAGTACTCTTTGTCAGGAGTCCAGACGTCAGATTCACTGCAGGATTTGACAGGTTCATTTTGGGGAATACGAAGCGTTCCTCGTACACTTCAATGCTGCATTAAAGCGGATGAGTTTTACGCCATAAAGGCGATGTAGCACCCTTTTTATGCTGAAGCAGCCTGGACATACTGCATTACGCGGATAGTCCTTGAGCTTATATTTTACGTTGTGCTCAGCGAAAAAGCTCTGATGCACGCCGATGGCTCTGAAGTCATCTTTTTACGCTGCCCAACATCAACATGCTGCGTACAGCTATCCAGCGTATTTTTCATGCTTCTATATATATATATATATATATATATATATATATATATATATATATATATATATATATATATATATATATATGTATGTATGTGTGTGTGAGCTTATATATATATGGATATGTGTTTGGGTGAGTGAGTGATAAGTGAGAGAGTGAGTTGAGAGAGGAAAGATGGAGTGAGTTGAGAGAGGGAGAGAGTGAGATGAGAGGAAGAGGGAGAGAGCAGCTGCAGTAGCTAGCAGTAGGAGCAGCAGCAACAGCCAGCAAGTAGCTGCAGCAGCAGCAGCAGCAGTTTGCAGTAGCCGCAGCAGCAGTTTGCAAGTAGCAGTAGCAGCAACATAGATCCCCCCTTTATATATATATATATATATATATATATATATATATATATATATATATATATATATATATATATATATATAACGGACATGCAAGCCTTGCTGTGATCGTTCGTGTTTCTGTATGACAAGCATTATTAATGTTTCAAGTCTACTTCTTCTTTATTCTGACTCAATCTAAATATTTTATCGTTTGATCGGGATGAACAACTGAGTCAATTTTATTTAGAACGCAGACTTGGAAGAAGGGAGCTAATCGAAATAAAGCCACTCACAAGTTGGTGAACTAGAAGAGAGAATGAGAGATCTTCAAGACTCCGTTAGCGCATCGCCTATCCGTTCACCTGTACGCACCAATAGCTTTGATCAATATCTCCTGCTTCGGTCTCCAAGATTTGATACGAAATACGAAATCCTAAGAACGAAGGCAATGAAATCCATCGAAACCGTTTAAGAAAACGCAAGTCATAAAACCAACAAGAAAACAACCAAGCGGCAGCGAAAACGGGCAAGAAAACCAGCGCAACAGAAAGGTCTCTCTTGACTCTGCCGCTGAGTCCTTCCTTGAGGCACGATCCGTTGAATATGGGACCTGATTCCGAAGAAACCAATCCATAACGAGGAAAGGATCTTGATTCAATCTGTCTCGATCGGACGGTATCAAGTATTTCTTGGCCGCACTCCCCGAATGGAGGGGAACGGGGTATTACAGAGTTGACCGTAGTTGACCCGGTTGACCGCCAAAGTCAACATTTGACCTAGTTTTGACCTAAAGTTGACTTTTTGGACCTCGGGTTGACTTTTTGACCCAAATTTCACCGGTTTGACCGTTTGACCTAGAACAACCCTAGAAGCTTGTTTTTAGTTATTTTATATCTGTATAACCCTTTAGAACCCCGTTTAACCTTACTTTTCGCAATAGGTCCTTGCGACGCCAGTTCGGACCTCGATCCTCGCCAGTTGCTCAGGACGTCAGGCGAGTACATTCTCTGATAGTTTTCATTATCTGATAATTATTATGATTCAGCTCCTAGTATAGTATTATCCAATTTTCTAGCATGACACTAACTAGTATTTCTGGATTCATTTACTTGCGACTCGTATATTTCATGTTTCTGGCCTCTATTTCTGGAATCACCTACTGGCATCACATCAGGACTCACTACTGACATCACTCATGTTTCTGGCTGGACTCATATTTATATTACGTGTCGGGTCTTGGATTTACTTGTACTAGTCGGGACGGAGAATTACTCGAGTAGACATGTAAACATTCCCAAATCTGGAATCACTCCCTCTGGTCTAATATGGAATGATAGCAGCCGCACACCCAGTGTGCGGTGAGCCGTACTTACCCCTAACCGTTTATATGTCGAAACAGGTATTTCAGAGACACTAGTTCATTCTTTCTACTCTGGAATCACTTACACTTCTTGACTGGTCTCACTTATACTTTCTGGACTTGACTCATTATATTTACTCTTGCTGGACTCACTTCACGTTATTATGCACACACTTGCTCTTAGTTTAGATTTTTTGTATCCTGCAGTCATTATTATCTTGTTTCTGATTTTCATGCATCTTTACCTTTATGCACCAGTTGATATATATAAATTTCCTTGTTCATACTTCATTTTCTTCACCTTGTGCTACTTGCTACAACTGCTTTAAAGTTTTTATCATTTAATTGGAACTGCTGTTAGAGGTGTACTTGCTCCAATCCTGACTGGATATATTTTTCAGAGGATCCGAAAGATTGGTGTCCGACGTTTTATGGACCTCAGCCGTCGAGGGTGCAGACAGGGACCCCCTAGTTCAGGAGTGATTTCTGGATTGGTAGCCGGGATCACTAGGACCTTAGTTGTATTTATTAGCTTTTTGTACCGGATTTGTCCCCGGCTTTTGGTTTGAGACTTTGTATTGTATTTGATTCAGGATATTTTTGTTATTATTATTATTATTATTATTATTGTTGTTGTTGTTGTTGTTGTTTTTAGTAGTAGTTGTTGTTTAGATTTTGGAGTTGTTAGACTTTCTTGTTATCTTATCGTGCTTAGATCGTGATTGAGTACTTGTGTTATCTTTATCATATTGTTCCTCCGTTTGGAGTTGAGATCTTGACAGGTACTGATATTGTTGTGTGAGATTGTTAGTTAGATAGTAGACCTAGACAGCGTTCTACCGCCAATGCTGCGGCGTAGGCTGAACGTACCTACGACTCATGCCCAATTTTTCGGGTGCGGGTCGTGACAATCAGGTGCCCATGCGAACAGGTACGCATGCGGCCCGGGGCCATGCGTTCAGGTGCCCATGCGGACTGGTGCGCATGCGGCCAGGGGCCATGCGATCAGGTGCCCATGCGGCCAGGGGCCATGCGGTCAAGGGCGCATGCGGCCAGGTGCCCATGAGGCCCGGTGCGCATGCGGCCAGGAGCCCATGCGGCCTGGGGCACATGCGGCCTGGAGCTATGCGGCCATGCGCTATGCGGCCAGCAAGTTAGCTTGAGCGAGTCAAGTGTGGAGGGGACAGGGACTGCTGTTGGCGGCTCGGTATGGTGTTTTCTGCTCTATACAGTACAGTGCACAGGCGGCGCAGGCAGCTCGTGTCTCTCTGTAACACGCGGCTGTAGCGGCTGCAGCTTTCGGCGCCTTGCGGCGCTGTCTGCTCTGTGCATTACAACGTTGCAGGCGGCCTAATTTTTTTCTCAGGCCGCATGGAAGCTGAAATTCTCTTTATATAGAGGCTCTCCTATTTCATTTAGTGTGTTGAAAAAAGTGAGAAAGAGAGAAAAATCGAGAGCATCAGCAGGACCTGCGGCAGTTTTTAGCATCCTTCCAAATGAATCTTTCGAGTGATCCGAATGTGACCAAGAGCGTTCCAGAAGTTCTCGTGTGAACTTGCTGGATCCTGGGGGCAGATCGTTGTATAGCGCGAATCTTGCCTTGAGCTCTGGTGGTTTTGATCACCCCAGCAAGAGCTTCCTTCTTTGTATTTCTGTTCTTGTTCTCGTTCTTCTCGGTGTAGCGTCTGCGAACGTAAAGAGAAGAACGGTTTTCTGATTCTTGTTGTATTTGCATTTTCTTTGGGTTGTCAGTTTGTAACATGTTTCTTGTTTAGTGTTTATGTGGGGTTGTGTGTCACTGAAAAGAAACTTTTGTGTGAATCTCAGTACATCAACTTCTCTTCTGGAGTTTGTAAAGACGAACTCTTGTGCGAGTCTCTACTTTGTGGTTACCTTTTCATCTTTGATCTGACTTCGGAACTAACATATATATATATATATATATATATATATATATATATATATATATATATATATATATATATATATATATCTCGAAAATTCTGAACCGTTGCTCTCCTTCGGCGGCCTAGGATGGATGCACATCTACTGATGTCTAAATCTAAAACCACCACAATTCTTAGAAGCAAAGTCACTGAGGAGAATCGTGTTCCGTTACGTTCGACAGTAGTGACACCTCCCACAACCCCTTGCCAATTGTTCACATAGGTCCCCCTTAACTAATTACATTGACAAGCTTAGTCCGTCTCCCAAGTCCCGACCAACTCGTCTGAGATAGTCGTTCGATGTCAGGACGGTCGGACGGTATCTTCGTCTTCCTCAGCCGCCTTTGCAACAATTAAGGATCACCCTTGCATCATCAAAATGATTGTACCGATGACCGGCACTGAGAAGAGAACGTATGTCATGTCCATGTGTTGACTAATTAGGTACATGTTATCGCACCTACTTCTACACCCGTTTAGAACCGGATCGATACACTCGTCAATGCTGGACCAAACCTATCAAATCCATAAGACTTTCTTCAGGGTTCGTTTGTTTATATATATATATATATATATATATATATATATACATATATATAGTCTGTTCATTGAATAAAAATATAATTGTAATTTGATACCCTCAATTATTTTAATTTTTTAATTTGATATTCTAAACTTTGATATGTATCAACCCTAAAAAGAGACGAAAATATCTCTATCGAGGTGGGTGCATGTTGGGAGGATAATTTCGTTATTTTTTATTTTTGAGTATCAAGTTGAAAATATTCAATAGTTGATGGTATCAAATGATCGAGTAAAAAAGTTCAGAATATCGTCCAAAAAATGTAATAAATGAGGATAATTATGGATGTACTCTACTAAAGAGAGATTGATACAATTTTTCTATTTCTACGTGACATATAAAAATAGATTGCAATATTTTCTATAGTTGAATTTCTATATAAATAAATATAGTTGATAGGTAAGGTCTTGTAGAATGACACACAGGGCATAGAATAAATGTAAACCAATTATTAGAGACAATTTTTTTATATAGTTGGATACTATATAAAAAAAATTTGACACGTAGAGACAGAAGGGATACAGAATATAACTCAAAAAACACCAACAATTATTGAAAAAAGCCTAACAATTCAGTTCAGCCATGACACAATACCTCTCATTCCCATTTTCTTATGAGTCGAATCCCCACTCATTATAACGATCCGACCTATCTCAGGAAGTATTTGTAAATAGCAATATTCCTAAACTAAAGAGAATACCATTTATAAATACAGTTTAATCAAAGGTTGAAGATTTCATCCAAATGTTGAAGGTTCGTCGTAGATTTATAAATAAAATAAATAATAATATGGTACCACCAGATAAAATAGCACAATATCTATTTCATAAATGAGTCTAGATGCCATTCAACTCCATTGCATAACTAAAATGTATATGTAGAAGGTAAATAGTTGAACTAATTATTTGTAAAAAAAAGTGTAAATAGATTTATTTAACTCAAAAAATAGATCCCAAATTGTATTATTATAAAAATGCATTTGAAATTATATAGACGAATACTTGCAAAACACAAGGGGGAGGGATGTTCAAGGGTACCTTAGATCGACTATGGGACCCAGACACCATTTCCGTAAGAATCCAGAACACACTATGGTTATGAGAATCAATTGTGCATCAAAGATCATAGTTGTTCTATGAGATGTTAAAAGAACTAGTTAGGGATGTTTGAACTTAGAAAGGTCCATTGAAGAAAAAAAGAAAGAAAGTTTAAGATCACAGGACTTTAGTACAGAAATTTTATTAACGAAAGTAATGGATTCTAGCTACGACCAGAGCTGGCCTTGGGGTCGTGTCAAAAGTGCAGCTGTCCAGGACCTCCAATTTTAGAAATCTCACAAAAAATATATATATATATATATATATGAGATGGATCAAAAGTCCCGTCGAGGGAGCCCCGACAAAACTCCTCCCCTCGCGCGTCAGATCGGAAGGTCCGCGTGGGACCCCGCTCGATCCAACAGTTGGGGAGAGCGAAACTTCGGCGGGACTCCGAAAACGGGACTCCCGATCCCCTTATATATATATATATATATATATATATATATATATATATATATATATTAGGGTCAGTTTTTTAATTTTGTAATTTAAGTCATCTTATTTCTTTCTCAATCCCTTAACTCTACGACCCGCACAAGAGTTCCAATTCTTCAATCACTATTCCCTACCGACTCTTAGACTCATATTTATAATCATACAAAAAATTTAGAATTTCTCAAAAATCTTGTTCTGACCGGTGCATTGTCTATCATCTTTATAAGGTTCAATTGCTATATTGAACAAATACGCCCTTCTGAAGAACGTCTATTTTGCATTTCCTGTTTTTTTTCCTTACTCGTTAATTCGTTTCCAACGAACAAAAAAATAATAAACTAATTCATTATGCACAAAATACGTCCTTGAGAATGACGTTTTTGTTTAATATACGTCATTTTGAAGGACGTTTTCCTTGAACAATTTTTTTTTTTTACAGATGAATCCGCTATTACGCCCATCGAAATGGCATTTTTGGTCTCAAATTGCAAAAATTTAAACTCTACGCTGTGAATGAAATATCAACAAAGTTTGACGCTATATAACAATTTTCTGATAAATAAATATAGGGTCACATTTTAAGATTCGCACAGAGCCTTCAATTATTCAGGACCGGCCCTAGCTACGATATGTACAAATATCTCCCCCCTCCCCCCTTCTTATTGTTTTATCTTATATTTTCTAATAACCTATGATTATACCTAAATAATTAATAGTAAGTATATTCTCTCTCTTTCTCACACACACACGTGTGTGTGTGTGTATATATATATATATATATATATATATTAGAAAGAGAGAGAAGAATGCTTTAAAATCAACCGGGTGATTTCATATTATGAAACCAACCTATGTTACAACCGTTGGATTTGGATTGCAATGTTGAGATTAAAATGTGGGAGTATCTAGTTAAAAGATACATGTGTAATATTATTCTTGCAATCCAAATCCAACGGTTGTAACATAGGTTGGTTCCATAATATGAAACAATTTAGCTTATATATATATATATTTATATATATATATATATATATATATATATATATATATATATATATATATATATAGAGAGAGAGAGAGAGAGAGGAGGGATCTGCATCCCCTCCTATTATGCATCCCCAAGCATCCCCATGTTTACAACCGTTGGATTTCGTTTAAGTCATCCAATATTAACCATTGACTTGAACAATTCAAATCAATGGTTAAGATTATATGACTTAAACAAGATCCAACGATTGATAATATGAGGATGCTTGGGGATGCAAAAAAATTGGGGATGTGCATGGATCCCTCCTTATATATATATATATATATATATATATATATATATATATATATATATATATATATATATATATATATATATATCGGGATCCCTTTTTTTTGCATCCCCAAGCATCCCCTCTTTTACAGACGTTGGATCTTGTTTAAGTTATATAATCTTAACTGTTTATTGTAACTATTCAAATCAATGGTTAAGATTAGATGACTTAAACAAGATCCAATGGTTGTAAACATGAGGATGCTTGAAAATAAAAAAAAATGGGGTTGTGGATCCATATACACATACACACACACCGAAGGCATTACCATAGTAGTAATGTGACAGGTCGCCTTGGAGTAGACCAAGGTTCGAATCTCCCCTCCGCCGGCTGGCTAGCTCTTACAGCTACGGATGGAACATATATATATATATATATATATATATATATATATATATATATATATATATATATATATATATATATATATTTCAAACCCTATTAGTTATGACCCATTTTTTAATAGACTACCATTTCTTAGTAATTATTATTAAACCAAAGTCATTTCCTAATTTATCTTAACAAGTCATAATTTTCCTAATAGCAAACCCATGCTACTTATTAAAGCCTATGTGTATTAGACCTATTCTATTGAATTCCAAACCCATTAATTATAAAACCCCTTTAACCCATTTTTTTTAAAATCCATTAGTAATTACTCTCTATCCAACCCTTCATCCATTCTCAAAAAATCCTATTAACTAAACCCAAATGTTATAACGTGGATTACTAAAGGGTTGAATTTCCACTTTGTATTTTAGTCCCACATTGATTAGAGATTGGTATTACACCTTCATTGGGTTGTATAAATAAGGCCTTTGCCTCCCACTATGAGATTATACTAATAAGAGATCTTCTCTCCTATTTTTTTCATCCTTCTTCTACGTTTATTCTAACACATTATCATCACGAAGCTCTAATGGGAGGAAATAAGCGAAAGCATCTCAGTGAAGCCGTCATTTGCAGATTCTCCACTTCGATAATATGTATGATTATTTATGTTTATTTTTTTCTGCATATGCATACCCTAGGCACAGCCCGATGTTGATGTTTATACATCCCTTAACATACCGCTAGGGCAAAAAGAATAATTTTTATCCATTCATCTCACTTCTTTTAGTTAACTCTGATAACACTCTGACGTTAATCGCATATAGATCTCTCGGAGAGAACCATGGAGTTATTCTTTATTTATTTATTTTATATATGTTAATACATTCAGATCAAAACCATCAGAGATCTGATGACAATGAACATAAATTTTTTGGTCTATATATATAAAACTTCTAGAACATCATTGTTCGAAGCATACCATATGTGGTATTTTTAAAAGACTTCTTGAACATAATCATTGTTCGAAGCATACCATGAACATCTAGTGTTTGGTATTTACCTACGACTTCTGGAATATCATTGTTCGAAGCATACCATGAACAAGATCTGTTTGGTATAAATAGACTTTTGAAATATTATTGTTTGAAGCATACGCTATGAACATGAATTATTTGGTGATTTACCAAGTTCTTATGTTAACTTGTTAGTATTGATCTTATACAGCAATATATCGAGCCTCACAAAGCATGATTTCAAGCCTCTAAACTTAGAAGGCCAGAACTTTCTCAACTGAAGATTGGATGCTAAATTGCATATTCAAACTAAAAGCTTAGGTGACGCAATGGTGGCTGATAAGCCAATATCTGCACAAAATAAAGCGAAGGCTTTAATTTTCCTAAGATATCATATTCATGATGATCTCAATATTGAGTACTTAACAGTCAAGGACCCCTTGGTGCAATGGAATTCTCTAGTTAAGAGATATGATAATCAGAAAATGGTCATACTACTAGGTGCACTCCATGAATGGCTCAATCTACGTTTCCAAGATTATAAGACAGTTATAGCCTATAATTCAGCTATGTTCAGGATTACTTCACAATTGAAGTTATGTGGTGAAAAAGTGACAGAGCATTCCATGCTAGAGAAAACATTCACCATATTTTATGCGACTAATATGACCCTACAACTAACGTATAGGGAAAAAAATTTTAAGAAGTATTCTGAACTCATTGTTGTCTTACTTGTGGCCGAGAAAAACAATGAGTTATTAATCAAAAACCACACTAGTAGACCAACTGGGTCTACACCAATTTTAGCTGAAATGAATACGACTAGTACTCGAAAAAATATGACCAATACTAAGGATTGAGAAAATCACAGAGGTAGAGGACATGAACGCCGTGGAAGACAAAGAAATGGCTACAATCCGGGACCATGGAACAATACATAGTTCAAAAATAAGGACTTTAATCCTCGAAGAAACAATGCCCAAATTATCAATCCAGCTGCTCCAATTGATATTTGCAAACGTTGTGGAAGAGTTGGTCATGGATGCGAAATTGTCGCACCTCACAAAAGAAAGTGGACGAGTATGAAGCTTCAAAAGGTGTGGAGACTAATCTCATGGATGGTATAACACACATGGATTTTAATAATTTCTTCCTAGATAAGGATAAAAATGCAATTTCGGAAGACCAGTTCAACGTCATGATAGGCAAAGTCAATGAATAGTTATTGTATGCTTATCTAAGTTTATTTACTTTCTACTTTGAATAAATTGGTTATTATATGATCAATAGTCTAGGTAGTTTACTTTCTTTGAAGCAGTTTCATTTAGATTTAGATCAAGTTGTAATAATTGGCAATATGCCAAGTTTAATCATTTAGTAGCATATTAATATATTGTTATTTTTTGTTTTTGAAGGGTATGGACAATGATGATGGCATATGCTTGATAGATAGTGTAATAACTCATACTATATTAAAAACTAGAAGGTTTTTCATAATATATGCCTCAAAGACTACCAAGGTGACCACCATTGCTGGACCCGTGCGGATTATAGAAGGTTATGGTAAGGTCGATGTTGTGTTGCCAAATGGAACACACTTAGTCATTCGAAATGCATTATTCTCTAGTAGATCTAATATAAATCCAGCTTTAGAGATATTCGAATGAACAAATTTTATGTTGAAACCATGAACAATGATAGCAAAGAGTATCTTTGTATCACCTCTAATGTTGGAAGCAATAAGCTCATATTAGAAAAGTTCAAGTTAATCTCCTCGGGGCTTATCAAACTACTTTGAAGGTAGTAGAATCTTACCCCATCACTAGGAAAAGGCTAAAGGATCTAAGAAATTCAATCCTTTGGCATGACAGATTGGGTCATCCAAGATCGACTATGTTGAGAAAGGTCATCAACAATACCAATGTGCATAATTTATCATACCAAAGTCTTTCCTTTCCTACTGAACATTTCTGTGTAGCTTATTCACAGGGTAAACTTGTCACTACCCGATTCTAGAAAATAGGGTTATTTTTTTATTTTTATTTGGTAAATTGTGTATTGTATTTAATTAATTATATTTATATTTAAATAGTGATTGTATTATTTTTTTTAATAATTGTTTTAGGGTTTTGGCTAGCCTAGACCCATGTAAGACCCTAGTGGACCCATGTCCGACCCAACCAACACCTTTGTGAGAATTATTTTGGGGCTTAGAAATATTTGTTATATTTTTAGTGGGTTAGTTGGAGAGATTTGGAGTTAGTTTGAGTGCTTTTGGAACCCCGAAACCCAAAACCCAAGTTAGGAGGGCGTTTTGGTCATTTGGAGACTTTATGTGACCTATATTGGAGTGGCCGGCCCCTAAGCACAGCCCCTCACCCGCACACCAGCAGCACAGCCCCTCACTTCTTCATTTTCTACTTCTTCTTCACTTCTTCTTCTTTCTTCTTCCTTCTTCTTCAAGGTGAGTTCTTCTCCATTCTTCTTCCTTCTTTCTTCCATTCCTTCTTCTTTATGCTAGTCCTAACCTTGTTTTTTCCCTAACCTAGGTGTGAGGAGCCTAGATTTAGTGTGGAGGCTAGAATTGGAGGCTTGGAGCTTGAGGGAGGTGATTCCAAGTAGATCGGAGACTTTGGCCTTGGGATTTCAACTCCCAAGAGGTAAACCCTAACTTTCCCTTTGCTAATTACTTTTATATAGTATAATTAGTGTTGTAGAACCTTCCTAGACCCTAAGCCTACCCGTGGGAGGAAGTTGGAACTAGTTTGGTTGAGTTTAGAGACTTTGACATTAGGTTTTGTGTCGATTTCGGGTGGAATCCAAATTTGGCCCAATTTTGGGTGATGTCCTAGGTTAGACGGACCTAGGTAAACATTTTTGGGTGTCTTGAGGGTGAGTTCGTGTCTCCGTTCGGACACGGGAAGTCGTGTCACGGAGAAACGGGCATTTCGGGCAAAATTGGGATTTTTCATCGTCGCCGATTCTAAGTGCGTGTGCGTTTCTGCCACGGGCCTAGAATTGACGCGGGAGCACTTTTTCTAGGATCTAGATAACGTTTAGGACGCGTGGGTAAATTTTGGGCCGATTCTGAGTTCGTTTGGTGTGCGTTTCAGGAGATTTTCCGAACCGCACACCACGAGTTCGTCAAAATAACCGAACGGCCATTTTGACTTGGTTTCCTCGTTTCGGGCTTGTGCGCGCGTTGGGTTAGTATCGGAGAGTGTGTGCTAGAGTTTTTGAGTTATATTTTATATATTTTAGGGTGTTGGTGAGTGTCGAGGTCGTTGGGCGTGAGTGGGACATGTTGTTTGTGTGTTTATGTATATATATTTATATATATGTGTGTATTTATATCTATGTGCTTGTGTATGTATGTGTCTATGTGTATATATATATATATGTATATGTGTAAGTGTGCTTGTGTGTGTATATGTATATATATATATTTATTTGTGTATGTGTGTATATATATTGAGTGTGTATATATATATAAATAGGCTTCTATACATATATATATATATCTATGTATATTTATATGTGTGTGTGTGTTGATGTGTGTTTTAGTGTGTGTGTGTGTGTGTGTATTAGTGTGTTGTGAGTGTGTTAGTGTGTGTGTTAGTATATAGATATAAGAGTTTGTATATATATATATATATATATCTAGTTATATATATATGTATAGATATATGTAGGTTTGTATATATATAGAGTGATATATATATATATGTATATAGGAGTGTGTGGGTGTGTTTGTGAGTTGGAGGGGGGAGCAGTAGCTACTGGACTGCATTGTGCAGCAGGCTGTGCTACACAGCAATGCAGCAGCAGCAGCACAGCATAAGGGCAGCAGCAGCAGCAGATTCTGAAGCAGCAGCAGCAGCAATAACAGGTACAGCAGCAGCAGCAGCAAGCTCCAGCATGCAGCGAGGAGCGTGGTGAGGTTTAGGAATGTTAGAGTAATAGATAGATTAGATAGATTGTTAGCTAGCTAGACTAAATAGATAGCTACCTAGATGGATTGATGGTTAGATAGGTAGGTAGATAGTATTATAGATTAGATAATTAGATAGATAGATAGTTACTTAGATAGATATATAGATAAGTAGATGCATAGATAGATACATATATCTATGGATAGATAGATAGGTAGATGGATAATAGATACCTATATCTATATGCATAGATATATATATATATATACCTATAGTTATATATATATATATGTGTATAGGTAAGGTATAGGGGTATATGTATATGTGTGTGGATATCTATATATATAGGTATATACATACTTAGATATATAAAAATATGATAGATATATATATTTTCTAGCCCAGATTAATAACTAGATATATAATTATTAGTTAGCTAGCTAGTTAGAGGGGTTTGAGAGCGGTATCTCAATACCTTGAGATACCGAGGTATCTCAATACCTTGAGATATCCAAGGTAATAAGTTTCGAGCGGGGTATTTGAGCATTAGCCTAGGAAATGTTTTTGAGTAATTTTTATATGTTTATATATATATATATATTTATACGTGATAACATAGGTTTTAGCGGGTTTAGGCGGGGTGCGTGGCCTAGGGCGAGGTATCGGATACCGAGGGTATCCCGGTATCTTGATTAGGCGAGTTTGTGAGTTTAGTAGCTTAATGAGCTCGGTTTGACCTAGAATTTCAGGGGCACCCTAGTTTGACCTAGCTTTGACCATAATTGTCCTCGTTGACCGTAAAAGTCAACGTTTGACCTAGTTTTGACCTAGAGTTGACTTTTTGGACCCCGGGTTGACTTTTTGACCCAAATTTTACCGGTTTGACCCGTTCGACCTAGAATAGCCCTAGAAACCTGTTTTTAATTATTTTATATCAGTTTAAATGCTTAGAACCCTGTTTAATCCTTAATTTTTGCATTAGGTCCTTGCGACACCGGTCCGGATCTCGATCCTCATCATTTGCTCAGGACATCAGGCGAGTACCTACCTCTGATAGTTTCCATTTCATGGTAGCGTTTATATCACCTGTACTAGAACTGTAATACTTGATTCTGACACATTGTTACACGAGCTGGTACTAGTGGATCCCGTCATGAGATGCAATCCCCCTTACCGTGTTCAGCGGATACTCTATCACGTGTATTTCATCATGTGCTTCGGGTATTGATTCTCATGTGCTATCATGTGCTTCTTGTGCTCTCGCCTTTATGTGTGCGAGCTACTTATCATGTACGTAGCATATTGTGGTTGGATCCAATGGTATTAGTGGGGGAGGGTGTAGAAGCATAAAAAATACGCTGGATAGCTCTACGCAACATGGTGATGCAGGACAGCGTAAGCAGGGGACCCCAGGGCCATCAAGAGTGCAACGAAGCTTTTCCACTGAGCACGGCATAAAATATGATGGGACCATCCGCGTAAAACGCAGTATGTCCAGGCCGCTTCAGTGTAGATGGGGTGCTTCATCGCCTCCATGGCGTAAAACTCATCCGCTTTCATAGCAGCGTTAAAGCGTACGAAGAATGCTTCGTCTTCCCCGAAATGAACCTATCAAGTCACGCAGTGAACCTGACATCTGACTCCTGACAAAAAGTGCTGCACGGCTACCCAGACGACGGCTATAATGATGGCACAGCACTGCGACCCAGGCTGTCAGATACCGTCATCCCCTTTGCATAAACTGCTTTTACAAGCACGAAGGGATACGCTGCCTTGTTTTACACAGGCAGACACGAGTTGTTTACGTTCTACAGTAGACAAACCGCCTGCCACATCAAAAGCTGCACTCCGTACGGGGTCGAGGCACGTCTCTACGTCTAATGCACAGAGCGGTGACAGTTTCTCAAGGCACGTCTCTGCGACTGATGTGCAGAAGGGGTTGCAGACCTTCAAAGATACGCCTCCATATTTAATGCACAGGATGGTGGCAAATCTCGACATTTAATGCAAGAGATTTGATTATATCTTCAAAAGCCATAATTCCGGCTAAGACGTCCCCATCAGCACTCTGGCACGGTACGCAGCGGCTTCTACGGCCATCCAGCTCCTACGCCTACTCGGTCTTGTGCTCACTCGGTCTCTATGACCACTCGGCTTCTACGCCTACTCGGCTTCTATGCCTACTCGGCTTCTACGCCCATTCGGCTTCTATGCCTGCTCGGCCTCTATGACCACTCGGCTTCTACGCCTATTCGGCTTCTACGCCTATTCGGCTTCTATGCCTATTCGGCTTCTATGCCGGTTTGATAACTATTTGGCTTCTATGCCATGGTGACAGACATTTGGCTTCTATGCCAACCTCTTCTACACAATGGATACCTACCTACGTGGCTTCTACGCCGTGATCTTCGTAGCGATTATACGCGTTTTGTCCCTTAGTTGGACCCGCGTCACACGCTCATTCAAAGGATCATCTATATGCAGGCATTGGTTACTTTAACCGTTGTGTAAAAGGGTGCTGTACTTTCCATTCCTCGGTTTCTACACCGACGGAGTGGTCACTGTCACTAAAACTCTATAAATAGAGACCTCTATCAATGAGGAACAAGGTCGAAAAATCGCAAGGTCGAACTTCCAAGAAAGATCGAACCAGAGGTCAAGAGAGAGAGAGAGAGAGAAGAATCCAGAGCTCAGGCAAAGGGTAGGAATCGACGACTTTGGCATCGTGCATCCACCCTCTTCTGCAACCTTCGAAGCTACTTCCTGTCTTCTACGGCACTTCTTCATCATCGTGTGGTCCAAGGGCTAAAGTGATCGACTGCAGATCAAACACCTATAGCAATATTTATCCAGATTAAATAAATTGTACTCTCATATCCTCGTATAGGATCAAATTGTACAAGTTTGTTTGTAAACCAAAGAAGGCGGATTTTGTGTAAACCCCATCTTGAATATATTTTTATTCTTTCGTTTTCCACCACAAACAAGATGGCGACTCTGCTGGGGACATCTTTCTCTTCTGATGAGGAAGTAATTGCTCAACACGATGCAGTATCTGTAGGAACCATGAAGAAGACACTGGTCGTCCAATTCGACCAGTCTGCATATGAAGACATGCTTCGAACCGGGGGTAGCTCTCACCCTCTCTCCGTCCAAGACAACAGGAAGCTGCGCAAGGTCTGGATGCCCAAGACATCCTCTACCATTCCTGTGGACTCTCCGATCTCTCCGACCAATGAGGTTGTAGCGTTGCTCCCTCCGTGCCCTGCACGTAAAATTCAGTCTTTCGCTACGCGCGGTACAGACGAAACTTCGGGCAAAGCCTCAGCGCTAACCCGGAAGTATCCACCGTGCCCTGCACGTAAAATTTAGTCTCCCGCTACGCGCGGTACAGACGAAACTTTGGGCAAAGCCTCAGCGCTAACCCAGAAGTATCCACTGCGCTCTACGCGTAGAAACCAGTCTCCCGCTAAGCGCGGTACAGACAAAACTTTGGGCAAAGCCTCAGCGCTAACCAGGAAGTATCCACCGTGCCCTGCACGTAAAATTCAGTCTCCCGCTACGGGCGGTACAGACGAAACTTCGGGCAAAGCCTCAGCGCTAACCCAGAAGTATCCACTACGCTCTACACGTAGAAACCAGTCTCCCGCTACGCGCGGTACTGACAAAACTTCGGGCAAAGCCTCAGCGCTAACCCAGAAGTATCCACTGTGCTCTACGTGTAGAAACCAGTCTCCCGCTACGCGCGGTACAAATAATCTTCGGCTATCGATTATCATGTTCATATTACCTCTGATATCGATTATCATCTCAACTTAGCACCCGTACTTAACTCTAAGTATGCCAGTGGTGTTGAGTCCACAAAACTGCCATGTCCATATCACCTCTGAGCAGACGTGTACCTCCATCTCCAAAGGAGTCACGATCAAAAGTTTGTCATGTTCATATCACCTCTGAATAAACTTTCGGCTATCGATTATCATGTTCATATTACCTCTGATATCGATTGTCATCTTAACTTAGCACCCGTACTTAACTCTAAGTACGCCAGTGGTGTTGAGTCCACAAAAACTGCCATGTCCATATTACCTCTGAGCAGATGTATGCCTCTATCCCCGATAGAGTCACAACCCAGGGAGTTTGTCATATTCATATTACCTCTGAACAAACCTTCCTAAATTCGGCTATCGATTATCATGTTCATATTACCTCTGATATCGATTGTCATCTCAACTTAACACCCGTACTTAACTCTAAGTACGCCAATGGTATTGAGTCCACAAAAACTGCCATGTCCATATTTACCTCTGAGCAGATGTATGCCTCTATCCCGGATAGAGTCACAACCCAGGGAGTTTGTCATGTTCATATTACCTCTGAACAAACCTTCCTAAATTCGGCTATCGATTATCATGTTTATATTACCTCTGATATCGATTATCATCTCAACTTAACACCCGTACTTAACTCTAAGTACGCCAGTGGTGTTGAGTCCACAAAAACTACCATGTCCATATTACCTCTGAGCAGATGTATGCCTCTATCCCCGATAGAGTCACAACCCAGGGAGTTTGTCATGTTCATATTACCTCTGAACAAACCTTCCTAAATTCGGCTATCGATTATCATGTTCATATTACCTCTGATATCGATTGTCATCTCAACTTAGCACCCGTACTTAACTCTAAGTACGCCAGTGGTGTTGAGTCCACAAAAACTGCCATGTCCATATTATCTCTGAGCAGATGTATGCCTCTATCCCCGATAGAGTCACAACCCAGGAAGTTTGTCATGTTCATATTACCTCTGAACAAACCTTCCTAAATTCGGCTATCGATTATCATGTTCATATTACCTCTGATATCGATTGTCATCTCAACTTAGCACCCGTACTTAACTCTAAGTACGCCAGTGGTGTTGAGTCCACAAAAACTGCCATGTCCATATTTCCTCTGAGCAGATGTATGCCTCTATCCCCGATAGAGTCACAACCCATGGAGTTTGTCATGTTCATATTACCTCTGAACAAACCTTCCTAAATTCGGCTATCGATTATCATGTTCATATTACCTCTGATATCGATTGTCATCTCAACTTAGCACCCGTACTTAAATCTAAGTACGCCAGTGGTGTTGAGTCCACAAAAACTGCCATATCCATATTACCTCTGAGCAGATGTATGCCTCTATCCCTGATAGAGTCACAACCCAGAGAGTTTGTCATATTTATATCACCTCTGAATAAACTTTTGGCTATCGATTATCATGTTCATATTATCTCTGATATCGATTATCATCTCAACTTAGCACCCGTACTTAACTCTAAGTACGCCAGTGGTGTTGAGTCCACAAAAACTGCCATGTCGATATTTACCTCTAAGCAGATGTATGCCTCTATCCCCGATAGAGTCACAACCCAGGGAGTTTGTCATATTCATATTACCTCTGAACAAACCTTCCTAAATTTGGATATCGATTATCATGTTCATATTACCTCTTATATCGATTGTCATCCCAACTTAACACCCGTACTTAACTCTAAGTACGCCAGTGGTGTTGAGTCCACAAAAACTGCCATGTCCATATTACCTCTGAGCAGATGTATGCCTCTATCCCCGATAGAGTCACAACCCAGGGAGTTTGTCATGTTCATATTACCTCTGAACAAACCTTCCTAAATTCGGCTATCGATTATCATGTTCATATTACCTCTGATATCGATTGTCATCTCAACTTAGCACCCGTACTTAACTCTAAGTACGCCAGTGGTGTTGAGTCCACAAAAACTGCCATGTCCATATTACCTCTGGCAGGGCTTATCCCCAAACCTATTATTTGCACTCTCGTGCGCAACAAATGATAGGTCCACAAAAATTTCCTTATGGAATGCCCGCAATGGAAAGTAGTACATGGCAACTGTTCTTCGACGGCGCCTCCAGGACTGGTCCCAAGGGAAACGTGGTTTCAGGGGTAGGAATCGTCCTGGTTACTCCCGGTAAACTCGTCATCCATCGAGCATACTCTCTAAACAAGCCCTGTTCCAACAATGTGGCGGAGTACAAATGCTCAACTAATCGGGCTCCAAGTCGCTAAAGAGCTGGGGGTCGAATCTCTGGAAGCTTTTGATGATTCTCTGCTTATCGTCAATCAAGTCAGAGGAATATATGAAGTCCGGAATCGTAACCTCATCCCCTATCACCGAGCAACTGTCGAGATAGCCGTGACATTCAAGGGGTTCTTCCTAGAGCATATACCTCGATCTCAGAATCTGGAAGCCGATGCCCTAGCCAGTCTAGCTGCCGATTTAGCTACTCCTATAAGAAGGCAGAATTCGGTAATCCTTCTTAACAGAGATCTATTTTGCGTGAAGAACAATGCTCACACCGAACGCACTTACGCTGTGAACACCGATCCTCCTACGAGAGATTGGAGAAGTCCCTTTATAGATTTTATGGCATACGGAATCTTGTCGGAGGACCCTAAAGAAGCAGCATCCATCAAAAGATGATCATTACGCTTATACTTCGATGCATCTTCACAATGCCTATATCGCCGGACCTACAACGGACTGCTATTGAGATATCTCTCTAATGACGAAGCACAGCAGATTATCCGCGAAGCTCACGACGGCGTATGTGGGGCACATCAACCCGGTCCTAAGCTACAAGATCGTATAAGGAGAATGGGCTATTACTGGCCCACTATGATCGCGGACGCAATCCAGTATGCCAAATGATGCAAGGCCTGTCAGATCCATGCAGACTTCATACACCAGCCGTCTGAACATCTACATCCTACGGTTGTATTCTGGCCTTTCGAAGCATGGGGTATGGATATTATTGGTCCTATTCACCCGTCTTCTTCCAGAGGTCACCACTTCATACTGGCCATCACGGATTACTTCTCCAAATTGGTAGAGGCGATCCCTCTCGTCGACGGGATGCTCATCTCAGAATGGGGTTCGCCCTGTCCAACCGGAGGCACTCCTGCTTGGGCAGAAGAACGAGAAGAGGAATCAATCTTCTTTCCCTTAGAGGAGGAGGATTGATTAGAGGCCATTACTGGAAACTTTGAAGACTCGGAGAAGACTCGGAGAAGAGCTCGAACAGTCGGAGGCTTTCTTTCGCAGAAGACGGATAAAAAGTTTTTCTCTCAGAAAACTTGGGATATATATAGAGTTCGGATGGACTCCTCAGACCCCGAACCAAATCTCCTAATTAATATTCGGTTATGATTGGGTCCTACGTCAGCCTATTATTCAGAGAAGGCGGATAGTCAGCGAATTCGAAAAGTTTTTCGCGCAAAGCAGGTCAGCAGTTCTTGCGCTAAGGAGCTTTCTACGCTCGACAGAACAGATCTACGGTTTCACGCTCGCAAGCTATAAGTCTATGGTTTTACGCCCGGATGCCTTTGTGCTCAGTAGCTTTTATGCTCGAGAGGCCACAATCCTATGACTTCATGCCAGCAGATAACAAATCGATGATCTCACGCTCGGTGGCGCTTAGTTTATACTCATAAGCAACAGATCCGCGGCTTCACGCTCGAAAAAAAAAAATCTTTTCAGAAGCTACAAATCTACAGTTCTAAGCTAAGGAGCTTTCTACGCTCGACAGCTACGAATCTACGGCTTTACGCTCGACGGCTACAAGTCTGATTTTTACGCCCAGATGCCTTTGTGCTCAGTAGCTTTTATGCTCGAGAGGCTACAAACCTATGACTTCACGCTCAGGAACTACAAGTCTATGATTTCACGCTCGATGGTATTTTATGCTCAGAAGCTGCAGACTAATAATTTCACGCTCCATGACTTCCTGCACATCTGAAGGATACGCCGGCCAGATCATGCGTACATCTGAACGGTCCTCAAAAGCGGTCAATTGCAAAGAGTTCACACAGAAGATACTCGTTCTTGACCTCAAGATATCCCAAGTACCCGAAGCATACAGAGTTCAACATTGAAAAACTACTCTTCTTCATGGGTCGATTCGAAGTTCATCCAGACTCCAGTCTGAATATTTCATCTATCAAGATGGCAACTCAGTTTGACAGCCATTTCTTGACCCTATTTCAATTGATTTTTTGAGAAATCATTCTTGAAGATGATGTCTGAACAAAGGAATTCTGTTCATCAGAAGCAGCAGTTCAGAATTCTACGCGGTTCCTCACTCCTAAACAGCAGGAGCGGTTCATGATTCATTCAAAGCGTTCCAAATTCCAAAGAAATTTGAAAGCTTTGAAGGGGGTCTTGTAGAAGCATGAAAAATACGCTGGATAGCGCTATGCAACATGGTGATGCAGGACAGCGTAAGCAGGGGACCCCAGGGCCATCAAGAGTGCAACGGAGCTTTTCCACTAAGCACGGCGTAAAATATGATGGGATCATCCACGTAAAATACAATATGTCCAGGCCGCTTCAGTGTAGACGGGGTGCTTCATCGCCTCCATGGCGTAAAACTTATCCGTTTTCATAGCAGCGTTAAAGCGTACGAAGAACGCTTCATCTTCCCCGAAATGAACCTATCAAGTCACGCAGTGAACCTGATATCTGACTCCTGACAAAAAGTGCTGCACGGTTACCCATTCGACGGCTATAATGATGGCACAGCACTGCGACCTAGGCTGTCAGATATCGCCATCCCCTTTGCGTAAACTGCTTTTACAAGCACGAAGGGATACGCTGCCTTATTTTACACAGGCAGACACGAGCTGTTCACGTTCTGCAGTAGACAAACCGCCTGTCATATCAAAAGCTGCACTCCGTACGGGGTCGAGGCACGTCTCTACGTCTAATGCACAGAGCTATGACAGTTTCTCAAGGCACGTCTCTGCGACTGATGCGCAGAAGGGGCTGCAGACCTTCAAAGACACGTCTCCACATTTAATGCACAGGAAGGTGGCAAATCTCGGCATTTAATACAAGAGATTTGATTATATCTTCAAAAGCCGTAATTCCGGCTAAGACGTCCCCATCAGCACTCTGGCACGGTACGCAGCGGCTTCTACGCCCATCCAACTCCTACGTCTACTCGGTCCTGTGCTCACTCGGTCTCTATGACCACTCGGCTTCTACGCCTACTCGGCTTCTACGCCTGCTCGGCTTCAACGCCCATTCGGCTTCTACGCCTGCTCGGCCTCTATGACCACTCGGCTTCTACGCCTATTCGGCTTCTATGCCGGTTTGATAACTATTTGGCTTTTATGCCATGGTGACAGACATTTGGCTTCAATGCCAACCTCTTCTACACAATGGATACCTACGTACGTGGCTTCTATGCCATGATCTTCCTAGAGATTATAGTCGTTTTGTCCCTTAGTTGGACCCGCGTCACACGCTCATTCAAAGGATCATCTATACGCAGGCATTGGTTACTTTAACCATTGTGTAAAAGGGTGCTGTACTTTCCATTCCTCGGTTTCTACACCGACGGAGTGGTCACTGTCACTAAAACTCTATAAATAGAGACCTCTATCAATGAGGAACAAGGTCGAAAAATTGCAAGGTCGAACTTCCAAGAAAGATCGAACCAGAGGTCAAGAGAGAGAGAGAGAGAGAGAGAGAAGAATCCGGAGCTCAAGCAAAGGGTAGGGATCGACGACTTTGGCATCATGCATCCACCCTCTTCTGCAACCTTCGAAGCTGCTTCCTGTCTTCTACGGCACTTCTTCATCATCGTGTGGTCCAAGGGCTAAAGTGATCGATTGCAGATCAGACACCTATAGCAATATTTACCCAGATTAAATAAATTGTACTCCCATATCCTCGTATAGGATCAAATTGTACAAGTTTGTTTGTAAACCAAAGAAGGCGGGTTTTGTGTAAACCCCATCTTGAATACATTTTCATTCTTTCGTTTTCCACCACAAACAGAGGAGAGTAGGAGTTGGTTATGTGATCAAAGTCAAACAGTATTCATGTGTATATCGGTTATGCAACTCACGCATAACGGAGTTATCGTAGTATTTTTCATGTGCAACCTAAGCCGATCACATAAAAAAACTTTTGCTCAAGGCACTTAGCTAGTATTCATGTTTCTCACCTGCAGTTACTTTTCCACTACTTGTATTGTTCTCCAGTTTACTTGCAGCTACTTATTGTGCTCCAGTATATATGTATTTCCTGTGCATCTTGTATACTTTTTAATTGCTCGTCATATATACCTTACCATGTATTTGGAGTTGCTTTCAGAGTTATGTACTTCGCTCCAGTCCTGACTGGGCATATTTTTCCAGAGGATCCTGAGGACTATTGCCCGACGTTCTACGGGCCGGGTGTTGACGAGGGTTGTGACCCCGAGACTGAGGAGGAGTGCGTCGAGGAGACGCCTATAGCGCCCTAGTTAGCTAGGTGGGTTTCCTGGGTTGTTCCCAGTGGTTTATTTTGGATGATTGTACTTATTCTTTTGATGCTGTGAGATGTTGTAGCTATTATGGCCTTTGACTGTATATTTTGGATATTGTCTTGCTCTCTTTGGTTCTGTTTCTTTGTTTATATCATATCGTGCTTTATTTTTTCCCCTAGTTATTATGATTGAGAGATTATATATATTGCGTGGTTGCCCTCCTTTTGGAGAGGATTATTCATATATATATTGCGTGGTTGTCCTCCTTTTTGGAGAGGTCATGGCCGATTTTTCTGTGAGATATATAGATAGTTGGTTGACCTAGAACGGACCTTTACAGCGTTCTACCGCCGATTCTGCGGCGTAGGCTAGACGTACCCACGACTCTTGCCCGATTTTCGGGTGCGGGTCGTGACCCGTTTTGGTGGCGGCCCATGCAGGTCTAGTTTTTAGGTTTACCTGCAATAGGATATAGGATATAGGCTGAGAGAGTGTGCTCAATCACAACTAGGACCCTTTCTGATTTCTTTTGCTATCTTTAATTTTTCTGAAATTATTTTCTTTTGCATTATTACTGTCCTTCTTTGATGATATCGTTTCTTGCACTGTATTGACTCCTTTTGATCTGTGTTCAGGATGCCTCCGAAGACCAGATCTCAGCGCACCGTCCCAGCAGCTGCCACCGAGAGGTCTGCCACCTCTCGACCTGCTCGACTTCCGGCAGCCGCTACTGCTCCACTCGCCACTCCTGCGGTTGAGGGAGCGTCAGTTTCTCTCGGAGATCCCCTTACTCCCATTGATCCGAGAGTCACCCCAGTTGTTCCGGTGGTACCTCCTCCACCACCGCCTGCGCCAGTGGATGCTACGCAGTTGTTCGCGTTCTTTTGAGAGATGATGGATGCGCAGCACTGCCAGGCAGACGTTATGAGGATGGGCATTGAGAATGCTTATCAGGTGGCTATGACAGCGGTCGACAGAGTGGCTCAGATCCAGCCACAGCCAGAGCAGGCTCAGTATCCTAGGCCGGGTACTATTATCAATTTTCAGAGGATGCGGCCTAAGGAGTTCCGCGGCACAGAGGGGATCCTGTACACCGATGACTGGATCGAGCATATAGAGGGCATCTTTAGGCTGGCGATGATCCCAGCCAGCATGCAGATCGAGGCAGCGGGCAGCCAGATGTTCGACCTTGCCCTCACTTGGTACCTCATGGATACGCGGATAGCAGTTCCGGGACTGACTTGGGAGGCTTTTAAGAAGCTTTTCAAGGAGAAGTTCTTCCCGGATGTGGCTCTCAGTGCCTTAGAGAGTCAGTTCGAGGTGCTCGTCCAGGAGAGTATGTCAGTGGACGAGTATGTAGCGGAGTTCTGCCGTCTGGGTAGATTTGTTGAGGGATTGTCTGAGGCAGCGAAGGCACGAAAGTTCCGCAAGGGCTTGGTCATGGTGGTCAAGTCCTTGACCAAGAGCGACCGCGAGGCGACCTTCGAGCAGATTGTCAGCGACGCCCAGAGAGCTGAGGATGACCTAGAGCTGAAGACGAAGAGGAGCAGAGATGCTTCAGGAGCAGGTAGCAGTGCAGGCCCAGCCAAGAGGCCATTCCAGCAGACCCAGCAGCACCAGGGTCAGGGTCGTGCGCCCTTCTGACAGGTGCCCCAGCAGCAGAGGCAGGGTCAGCAGTAGGGCCAGAGGCAGCCCATCGTTTGCCCTTTCTGTAGGAAGCCAGGGCACGGATGGAACATATACAGAAAGAGGCTGGGCAGATGTTTATTGTGTGGTGCAGCAGATCACCAGCTGAAGGATTGTCCTTCAGCGCTTGCCCGTACAGCTCAGGACGGAGGAGCCGCTCAGAGGGCACCAGCCAGAGCACCTGCAGCGCAGCCGAGAGGACAGCCTTTGCAGACTCAGCAGCAGAGGTTCGCCCAGCACCAGCAGCAGCACCGAGGAGGACAGCATGGGCGAGCTTTTGCCCTGACCGTAGACGAGGCCGAGCCAGTTGGTGATGTTATCTCAGGTTCTGTTCTTCTTGATTCTATTCCAGCACTTGCTTTATTTGATTTTGGTACTTCCTATAGCTTTGTGTCTGTATCTTTTGCTGTTAGACACCATCTTGTTGCTGAACCTTTAGCTAGACTCTGCAAGATCACGACTGGGGTGGTATCATCCTAGTCAGTGATGTCTGCAGAGACCGGAGAGTTACCTTGGGAGGCCGAGAGTTGAGTGTGTGCCTACTCGTAATGCCACTTCCGAGCTACGATATTGTACTCGGGATGGATTGGTTGAGTACGCATTGTGCTAGTATAGATTATCGTGGAGGCAGAGTTTTGTTTAGTCCGCCGGGTGAGCCAGAGTTTCAGTTTGCCAGAGGAACAGCGGAGCAGACCGAGGGAGTCTTCTGTGCAGCCCTAGTGGTAGAGCCGAGGTCGCTACATCCACTGATAGAGGAGTACATGGATGTCTTTCCGGAGGAGTTGCCAGGGTTACCTCCGGACAGAGATGTGGAGTTCTCTATAGACTTGGTGCCAGGCGCGGAGCCGATATCCTAGCACGTCTATAGAGTCAGCAACAGTGAGCTGATAGAGTTGAAGAAGCAGGTGGATGAGCTTCAGGACAAGGGATTTATCAGATCTAGTTCTTCTCCGTGGGGTGCTCCGGTACTTTTTGTGCCGAAGAAGGATAGGTCGATACGGATGTGTATCGACTACAGGGCTCTGAACAACCTTACAATCAAGAACAAGTATCCGCTGCCGCGTATTGATGATCTATTTGACCAGTTGAGCGGAGCGAGGGTGTTTTCCAGGATTGATCTGAGGACAGGCTACCACCAGGTGAAGGTCAGGAAGGAGGATATTCCGAAGACAGCTTTTCGGACCAGATATGGACAGTATGAATTCTTGGTGATGCCGTTTGGGTTGACTAATGCCCCGACAGTGTTCATGAATCTGATGAACAAGGTGTTCCATTAGCATCTGGACAAATTTGTGGTGGTGTTTATAGATGATATATTGGTGTATTCGAAGACCCTAGAGGAGCACGAGGAGCATCTGAGGATAGTACTGGAGACTCTCAGGAAGGAGAAGCTTTATGGAAAGCTTTCGAAGTGTGAGTTCTTCCTTGACAAGGTAGAATTCCTTGGTCATGTGGTGACTGGAGAGGGTATCTCGGTGGATCCGAGAAAGATTATGGCAGTTGAGGCATGGAGTGCTCCGAGTTCAGTAGCCGAGGTCAGGAGTTTCCTGGGACTGGCAGGCTACTATAGGAGATTTGTTCAGGATTTTTCCCGGATTGCAGAGCCGTTGTCCAGGCTGACTCGGAAGGACGTGGAGTTTGTTTGGTCAGAGGAGTGCCAAATCGCCTTTGATAAGCTGAAGAGGAGGTTGACGATAGCTCCAGTGTTGACGTTGCCATCAGGTTCTGGAGGATTCACTATCTATAGTGATGCATCGGGGAAGGGACTGGGTTGTATGTTACAGCAGAATAGGAGGGTGATTGCCTATGCTTCCAGGCAATTACGTCCTCATGAGAAGAACTACCCTACCCATGATTTGGAGTTGGCAGCGGTCATCTTTGCTCTGAAGTTGTGGAAACACTATTTATACGGAGAGCGTGTGGAGATTTTCACAGACCACAAGAGCTTGAAGTATGTGTTTACCCAAAAAGAGTTGAACATGAGGCAGAGGAGATGGTTGGAGTTGATGAAAGACTTCGATATATCGTTACAGTACCATCCAGGGAATGCGAACGTAGTTGCGAATACGTTGAGCAGGTATCCGGTAGCTATGTGCCTGACTACAGATCGTTATCTTTTGGCAGATCTAGAGAGCTTGGGCATTGAGGTGATAGTGCCTGGAGTTGAGATACAGATGTGGGGACTGCAGATTCAGTCAGAGTTGGTGGACCGGATCAGGGCTACACAGTTTGAGGATGAGTCCCTGAGGAGCATCAGGGCGCAGGTTCAGATGGGATTGTCAGATGACTTCACCATTGCTGATGATGGTTTATTGCGGCACGGTACCAGGTTGTGTGTGCCGAGTGGGTCATTGCGCGAGGAGGTTCTCCAGGAGGCGCATTGATCCCAGTACTCTATGCATCCAGGTGCCAACAAGATGTATAGAGATCTGAGATAGCATGTATGGTGGTACGAGATGAAGCGGGAGGTAGCGCGCTTCGTATCCCGATGCTTAGTGTGCCAGCAGGTGAAGGCGAAGAGGCAGAGGCCAGGAGGATTGCTCCAGCCGTTACCCATTCCTGAGTGGAAATGGGAGCATGTGACCATGGATTTTATTTCTGGACTTCCCCGTTCTCCAGGCGGGAAGGATGCGATTTGGGTCATCGTGGACAGGTTGACCAAATCGGCCCACTTTCTACCATTCAAAGTGGGTACATCTACAGAGAGACTAGCAGAGATGTATATGCGCCAGATAGTCAGACTGCACGGAGTTCCTGTGAGCATAGTATCAGACCGGGATAGTCGCTTCACTTCGCATTTCTGGAGGAGTTTGCAGGCTACTTGGGCACCTAGCTCAAGTTTAGTAGTGCATATCACCCGCAGACAGATGGTCAGTCAGAGAGGACCATTCAGACACTTGAGGATATGCTTCGCACTTGTGTTTTAGATTTCAGAGGCTCCTGGGAGGATCACTTGTACTTGGTAGAGTTTGCTTACAATAACAGCTACCAAGCCAGTATCGAGATGTCACCTTTTGAGACGTTGTATGGACGGGGGTGTCGCACTCCGTTATCATGGGATGATGTAGGCGAGAGAGCTTTGCTTAGCCCGGAGATGGTGGTTGATGCAGCGGAGAAGGTCAAGCTCATTAGAGATAGACTTCGGGTGGCGCAGGACAGGCAGCGGCATTGGGCCGATAGCCACCGGAGACCTTTGGAGTTCGAGGTATAGCTTAGAATCTAGATTTTGTTCTTGTGTTTGCTTGTGATTGCTTGTTTTAGACTAAGTGCTGAGACCTTGTTTGTGCTAGGTTGGAGATCTGGTGTTCCTGAGGATTTCTCCGACGTGGGACACTATTCGCTTCGGTGGAGGCGGGAAGCTTAGCACACGTTTCGTCGGACCCTTCCGTATCCTTGAGAGGGTCGGCGCCGTGGCGTATAGGCTTGAGTTGCCGCCTACGCTGGAGGGAGTTCATGATGTGTTCCACGTGTCGCAGTTGAGACGGTACGTGGCGGATCCCAGTCACGTATTGGATCACTCAGAGATCGTGGTGGGCCCTACTCTTAGCTATCCAGAGCAGCCGGTGGAGATTCTGGATCGGCGGAAGAAGGTGTTGAGGAACCAGACTATTCCTTTGGTTTGCGTCGCGTGGAGGCATCACTCTCCAGGTGAGTCGACCTGGGAGAGGGAGGATGAAATGCGCGAGCGATACCCCTATCTTTTCGAGCCCTGAGGTATGGTTCTTTTTGTATTCCTGTCCTAGTTTCGTCTTTTTAATTTCGAGGACAAAATTATTTTAAGGAGGGTAGGCTTGTCACTACCCGATTCTAGAAAATAGGGTTTTTTTTTATTTGGTAAATTGTGTATTGTATTTAATTAATTATATTTATATTTAAATAGTGATTGTATTATTATTTTAATGATTGTTTTAGGGTTTTAGCTAGCCTGGACCCATGTCAGACCCTAGTGGACCCATGTCCGACCCAACCAACACCCTTGTGAGAATTATTTTGGGGCTTAGAAATATTTATTATATTTTTAGTGGGTTAGTTGGAGAGATTTAGAGTTAGTTTGAGTGCTTTTGGAACCCCGAAATCCAAAACCCAAGTTAGGAGGGCATTTTGGTCATTTGGAGACTTTATGTGACCTATATTGGAGTGGCCGACCCCTAAGCACAGCCCCTCACCCGTACACCAGCAGCACAGCCCTCTCTTCTTCATTTTCCACTTCTTCTTCTTCTCCACTTCTTCTTTCTTCTTCCTTCTTCTTCAAGGTGAGTTCTTCTCCATTCTTCTTCCTTCTTTCTTCTATTCCTTCTTCTTTATGCTAGCCCTAACCTTGCTTTTTCCCTAACCTAGGTGTGAGGAGCCTAGATTTAGTGTGGAGGCTAGAATTTGAGGCTTGGAGCTTGAGAGAGGTGATTCCAAGTAGATCGGAGACTTTGGCCTTGGGATTTCAACTCCCAAGAGGTAAACCCTAACTTTTCCTTTGCTAATTACTTTTATGTAGTGTAATTAGTGTTGTAGAACCTTCCTAGACCCTAAGCCTACCCGTGGGAGGAAGTTGGAACTAGTTTGGTTGAGTTTAGAGACTTTGACATTAGGTTTTGTGTCGATTTCGGGTGGAATCCGAATTTGGCCCAATTTTGGGTGATGCCCTAGGTTAGACGGACCTAGGTAGACGTTGTCGGGTGTCTTGAGGGTGAGTGCGTGTCTCCGTTCGGACACGAGAAGTCGTGTCGCAGAGAAACGGGCGTTTCGAGTGAAATTAGGTTTTTTCGTCGTCGCCGATTCTAAGTGCATGTGCGTTTCCGCCACGGACCTAGAATCGATACGGAAGCACTTTTTCTAAGATCTAGACATCGTTTAGGACGCATGGATAAATTTTGGGCCGATTCCGAGTTCGTTTGGTGTGCGTTTCAGGAGGTTTTCCGAACCGCGCACCACGTGTTCGTCGAAATGACCGAACGACCATTTTGACTTGGTTTCCTCGTTTTGGGCTTGTGCGTGCATTGGGTTAGTATCGGAGAGTGTGTGCTAGAGTTTTTGAGTTATATTTTATATATTTTAGGGTGTTGGTGAGTGTCGGGATCGTTGGGCGTGAGTGGGGCGTGTTGTTTGTGTGTTTATGTATATATATTTATATATATATGTGTGTATTTATATCTATGTGCTTGTGTATGTATGTGTCTATGTGTATATATATATATATGTATATGTGTAAGTGTGCTTGTGTGTGTATATGTATATATATATATTTATTTGTGTATGTGTGTATCTATATTGAGTATGTATATATATATAAATAGGTTTCTATACATATATATATAGCTATGTATATTTATATGTGTGTGTGTGTTGATGTGTATTTTAGTGTGTGTGTATTAGTGTGTTGTGAGTGTGTTAGTGTGTGTGTTAGTATATAGATATAAGAGTGTGTATATATATATATATCTCTAGTTATATATATATGTATAGATATATGTAGGTTTGTATATATATAGAGTGAGATATATATATATATATATATATATATATATATATATATATATATATATATATATATATATATATATATATATATATGTGTGTGTGTGTGTTTATAGGAGTGTGTGGGTGTGTTTGTGAGTTGGAGGGGGGAGCAGCAGCCACTTGACTGCACTGTGCAGCAGGCTGTGCTGCACAGCAATGCAGCAGCAGCACACCATAAGGGCAGCAGCAGCAGCAGATTCTGAAGCATCAACAGCAGCAATAACAGGTACAGCAGCAGCAGCAGCAAGCTCCAGCATGCAGCGAGGAGCGTGGTGAGGTTTAGGAATGTTAGAGTAATAGATAGATTAGATAGATTGTTATCTAGCTAGACTAAATAGATAGCTAGCTAGATGGATTGATGGTTAGATAGGTAGGTAGATAGTATTATAGATTAGATAATTAGATAGATAGATAGTTACTTAGATAGATATATAGATAAGTAGATGCATAGATAAATACATATATCTATGGATAGATAGATAGGTAGATGGATAATAGATACCTATATATATATATATATATATATATATATATATATATATATATATATATATATATATATATATATATATATATATATATACCTATAGTTATATATATATATATGTGTATAGGTAAGGTATAGGGGTATATGTATATGTGTGTGGATATCTATATATATAGGTATATACATACTTAGATATATAAAAATATGATAGATATATATATTTTCTAGCCTAGATTAATAACTAGGTATATAATTATTAGTTAGATAGCTAGTTAGAGGGGTTTGAGAGCGGTATCTCAATACCTTGAGATACCGAGGTATCTCAATACCGTGAGATATCCAAGGTAATGAGTTTCGAGCGGGGTATTTGAGCATTAGCCTAGGAAATGTTTTTGAGTGATTTTTATATGTTTATATATATATATTTACGCGTGCTAGCATAAGTTTTAGCGGGTTTAGGCGGGGTACATGGCCTAGGACGAGGTATCGGATACCGAGGGTATCCCGGTATCTCGATTAGGCGAGTTTGTGAGTTTAGTAGCTTAATGAGCTCGGTTTGACCTAGAATTTCAGGGGCACCCTAGTTTGACCTAGCTTTGACCATAATTGTCCTCGTTGACCGTAAAAGTCAACATTTGACCTAGTTTTGACCTAGAGTTGACTTTTTGACCCAAATTTCACCGGTTTGACCCGTTCGACCTAGAATAGCCCTAGAAGCCTGTTTTTAATTATTTTATATCAGTTTAAATGCTTAGAACCCTGTTTAATCCTTGATTTTCGTATTAGGTCCTTGCGACACTGTCACGCCCCAGTCCCAAAATACGTAGGACTAGGAATACGTAACACGCCAGCCGTATGTATACGAACTCCAATATATGAAAACCATATACACACGTACGCTGTACATGAATATCCAATCCACCGTGGTAATATATGTCACAACAAGTCATACGCAGTTCTATATCTCATCCACAGCACAAATAATAGAATAATGGAAATCAATAACTGAATATCAAAGAAGCAGTCTCAAATAGTAATCTCAAAGTGTGATAGTCGGGTGGAAACAAATCTACTGCAAATTGACTATAATAAACTAATAGAGAGAGAAGAGAATAAACTCTAATATAAGAATAAATGTCTCGAAAAGAATAGCAACTAAAATCTCTAAACAGCTGCAATGAATCACATATAATCAGAAGGTAAGATCGTCTCAGACTGATAGGAAGCGTCAGGTCCAGGTCCATACTCCTGCGGGTACTCCTGCTCACCTATATCTGGAAGGGACCAGGTCCTCAGAGGGACGTAACAAGATATAAAAAGAACATACCAATAAAGTACTGAAAGTAAACATCCATGGGGTCGCCTAACCGTCTAAGTGAATGCAGTTAAGAAATCCTTTTCCCACAAGTGAGCTATCTGGCTGAAAAACTGGGATTTGGCATGGTTCTTTATTGGAGATCCAGGGGCCTAAAAAGGCACGACGACTTTCAAACGCCGGAGGCCCGCCTGATAATAATATAATATATAGTGGTCATCACCACCCGTATCTCCGGCGGAGAATCCGGGCGCACAATAGATAAAAGTGCAAAGGAGCTCAAATGCGGTACTTGTTGTTCTCCCTACCCAATGCTCTAAGCATGTCATGTCCATGACACGATAAACCTCTAATAACCGTCAGGTCTACTAGCATGCAAAGTTTCTATTGGCAGTTATCCCTATCCGTCGTACGACCTATACGTACCAGTGGCCAGCCGAGTACGCAAGACCGTGTCCTACATGTGACTCACACTCGTGTAAGAATAGTGTCATGGCCAATGAAATATAAATGCCTCATGAAGATGGGGTAGTCTCATAAAGTAGGTCTAATGCATATACATAAATAAAAACATAGTACGACGACACCGTCGTTGCACCCAAGTTTCCTTGGACGCGCAGTTTATATAGCAGTTAAAATAAATAAACTAAATAAACAGAAAATAAACATACATGCCTCATATGGAATGTAAAAACAGTACAATGGCAAGGTATACTTGCCTGGCAAGAAATCTGTAAAGTGTACGCGCCCAAATGTCAAGGACACTGAACCTGGAACTAAGGACCCCAAACAAACGTCTTCGGATGCTGAAATAAATATCACCAACGTTTCTGGAATGAGAAAAATAGCTAAAAAGCACATCCCTTTCGTCCAATTTGGACACAGGGGCAAAACGGTAATTTCGGGTAAAAGTGGGGTCCACGTGTGGCCCTCTTTTCACCGAAAAGCATGCCAAGGGTAACAGTCTCTAAATAGGACAAACTATAGGTCAAACAACTCTAGATGTCAATACGAGCCCAACGGTATGTCCAAATGTGGATTCCGATGGGCCGAACTGAATTTTGTCTAAAAAGTCAACTGTGGGGCCCGCCAATTGGCGATCTGGTCAACCGTCTCAGAAATACGTGAAAATTGGGTCACAGTACCAGCGCGTTACCATAAGTCCAGTGGCGCAAGTTTCGTCGCAATCTGACAAGCGTGCACAAAATACGCACGAGTTCTACAAAAGTTGCGACACGAAATGTGTCCGCTGATACGGCCTGATTCCCGCGCGCACACGCGTCCAAATCAGTCCCCACAAATTTTCATGTGTCCGGTTATGCTGCGTGCACCATTCGGTACACTTGGCACACGACGGGGCGGTCCCGTTTGGCGGGGCGCGCTCCGTTTTCCAACTTTTGGAAAACTAGAAAAGTGGGTACGTGCAGTTTTGTGACGAATATAATTATGTCCACAGCAACTAATAGCATAGGGTTATTTAACAGAAAATAAATTAGGTCAAGTATTCTACAGGTATCAAAAAGAATCACCGAATTCGGATCTCTGTGGTGGAAGATACGAACTCGGCAATATGGGTGGTCATTCTGGAATTCTACGATTCCAGAATTCTGTCTGCTCGCCCAACTTGGACGCTGTTTTTCACCTAGGGGTACTCGTTTTCCGAGGTTGGCTATAAAACAAATATGGAAGAGGGTTAAGGGGTGATCATACCTATGAAGACGGAACAGCGTTTGGTTGAGCGAGTCGACGAAAAATCACTCCGGAGCGAAGGTGCCTCGAGTGGGATTCTGCAAGGTGCGAGGTCGGAGTCGACGGGATGGTTGGATGGCTTGGTGGGGCTTCTCTGGCTGCAGTGACGGCTCTAGATGGGAAGAGGAGGTCTGGAGTTTAGGTTAGAGTTTTTAGAAAGATAATATTATATATATATATATATATATATATATATATATATATATATATATATATATATATATATATATATATATATAAGAAGAGAGAGGGTGGAGCGGGTTTGGCCGAATGTTTCCGCCAAGGGGTCGGGTCCCTGGCCGCTGAAGTGGGGTGGGTCACAGCAACAAAAGTTGCTGAAGGGTTGCATTGGTGGGTTGGGTGCAAAGCTAAGTTGCTGGATGGAGTCACAGCAAGAATTTTGCTTAAGGAGTGGGAATAGTATACTAAATAGTAGGAGTTAATTATTATTATTATTATTATTGTTATACTTATTATTAAATTCTTTTGCTTTCTTTTCTTTTCCTTTATAAAATATATATATACATATGTATATATATATATATATATATATATATATATATATATACTCATAAGAAAATTTATAGATTAGGGTATTGCACATTGTTAGGCTAGCAACAGCTCAAGGGGTCTCCTACATGGAATAAATTCCGAAAAATTCCTGATGGTCCCATAAGTCATCTAAGTGCCCGAACACCTAACATAAAAATTATTAAAAATCTATTTCTCCTATTTAGACCTAATTACTATAATTTAATTAATAATTAATAAATAAAGGGTATATACGATTTTCTAGGAAGGGGGTTTTACATTCTACCCAACTTGTAAAAAATTGTCCTCGAAATTAAAATTAAGCCACGATAGAATGCAAGGATGGTATAAGATATAAATTCACAATGTAATTTCATACCTTGGTCTGCGAATAGGTTCAAAAAATGCTTGCGCATGTCGTCCTCGCGCTCCCAAGTTGATTCTCCTGGCGCGCCATGCCTCCATGCTACGCGAACCAAGGGAATAGACTGGTTCATCAACACTTTCTCTCGACGATCAAGGATTCCCACGGGTTGCTCTTGGTAAGACAAGCTCGGCCCAATGGTGATCTCTGAATGGTCGAGAACATGACTGTTGTCTGCCACATATCGCCTGAGCTGCGACACATGGAATACGTCATGTACTCCCTCTAGTGAAGGTGGTAGCGCAAGTCGATATGCCACCTCTCCAACTCTCTCGAGCACGTCAAATGGTCCAATATACCTTGGACTCAACTTGTCGCGCCCTCCGAATCGGATGGTGCCTCTGGTCGGTGATATCCTCAAGAAGACGTGATCGCCCTCTTTGAACTCCAAGGGACGACGATGAAGGTCTGCCCACTGCTTCTGCCTGTCTTGCGCTGCTCGCAAGTGTCCCTGAATCTTCTTGACTGTCTCTACGGTGTTGACCACCAACTCGGGTCCCAAAATCTGACGTTCTCCCATGTCACTCCAACACACAGGAGACCTACATTTTCTTCCATACAATGCTTCAAACGGAGCCATCTGAATACTTTCTTGATAGCTATTGTTGTAAGAAAACTCTACAAGATGTAGGTGGTCCTCCCATGATCCTCCGAAGTCTAACATGCAAGCCCTCAACATGTCCTCCAAGATCTGAATAGTACGCTCCGACTGCCCATCTGTCTGCGGGTGGTAAGATGTACTGAACTTCAGACGAGTACCAAGACTCTCTTGCATGCTCCTCCAAAAGTGCGATGTGAAGCGCGAATCTCTGTCCGATACAATGCTGACTGGTATACCGTGCAATCTTACGATCTGCCTCATATATAAATCAGCTAAAGATTCTGTAGACTGACCCACTCTAAAAGGTATAAAATGGGCTGACTTGGTGAGTCGGTCCACTATTACCCACACTGCATCTCTCCCACTTGGACTCTTGGGAAAACCCGTGACGAAGTCCATAGTAATGTGCTCCCACTTCTACTCTGGAATCGAAAGTGGTTGCAATAATCCTGCTATCCTCTGGTACTCCGCCTTCACTTGTTGACATACCAGACATTTAGCTACAAAGCGAGCAATCTCTCTCTTCATCCCATGCCACCAAAAGTGCTGTCGTAAGTCGCGATACATCTTGGTGCCTCCAGGATGAATAGAATAAATCGAACTATGAGCCTCTGTCATCAGCTCCTGTTGAATCTCTCCATTTGGAACATAAAGACGATCACCACATCGTAATATCCCATCCTCATGAATGCGCAATCCGGTCTGCTCTTCTGCCTCTGTCCTTTCCTTTAGTCTCCTGAATCTGGCATATGTAGGCAAAGCTGCCTTAATCCTCTCTACCAATGATGATTGTACTTGTAAGTTGGCTAGTGTCCCATCTGCTCCGGGTAATATCACTTCAATGCCAAGCTCTTGCAAGTCCTCCAAAAGTTCCCTCTGTGCTGTCAAGAAGTAAGCTGCTGGCTTCCGACTTAACGCGTCTGCTACTACGTTAGCCTTGCCTGGATGATAATGTAGCTCTATCTCGAAATCTTTCATCAACTCGAGCCATCGACGTTGCCTCATATTTAACTCCTTCTGCGTGAAGACGTACTTGAGGCTTTTGTGGTCTGTATAGATCTCCACTCGTTCCCCATATAAGTAATGTCTCCATAGCTTCAGAGCAAATACCACGGCTGCAAGTTCCAAGTCATGAGTCGGATAATTCTTCTCATGTACTCGTAACTGCCTAGATGCATATGCAATCACCTTGCCATGCTTCATCAATACGCATCCCAAGCCTTTCCCAGATGCGTCACTGTAGATCACGTAACCTCCTGATCCTGACGAAATCGCCAATACTGGTGCTGTAGTCAGTCGCTTCTTCAACTCTTCAAAGGCTGCTTGACACTCGTCAGTCCATATAAATTCTTGATCCTTACAAGTCAAGTGAGTCATAGGTGCCGCTATCCTTGAGAAGTTTTCCATGAACCGTCGGTAATATCCCGCAAGTCCAAGGAAACTCATCACCTCTGCTGCTGATTTAGGAACAGGCCATGTCTTAACTGCTGAGATCTTCTCTGGATCAACAGAAATACCATCTCCTGTAACAATATGTCCAAGAAATGAAACTATGTCCAAGAAGAACTCATATTTGCTGAGTTTAGCATATAACTGCTCTCTCCTTAAAGTTTCTAGAACAATCCGCAGGTGCTCCTCGTGCTCCTCGTGGCTCTTCGAATAGACAAGTATATCATCTATGAAGACGACCATGAACTGGTCCAAGTACTGGTGGAAGACTCGATTCATCAAGTCCATGAAGATCGCTGGAGCATTGGTCAATCCAAATAGCATGACCAAAAACTCGTAGTGCCCATATCTTGTTCTGAATGCGGTCTTCGGAATGTCCTGCTTCAGTACCTTCACTTGGTGATATCCCGATCTCAGATCTATCTTCGAGAATACCTTAGCTCCACTGAGTTGATCAAACAGGTCATCAATGTGTGGCAATGGATATTTGTTCTTCACTGTCACTGCATTCAAGGCTCTGTAGTCAATGTACATACGCACTGACCCATCCTTCTTCGGTACAAACAACACTGGTGCTCCCCAGGGTGATGCACTCGGTCGGATGAAACATTTCTTCTCTAGCTCCTTTAACTGTGCCTTCAGCTCGTCCATCTCCTTCTTCGCCAGTCTGTAAACATGCGATGCTATAGGTGCTGCTCCGGGTGCTAGTTCAATTGAAAACTCTACTTCTCTGTCTGGGGGTAGTCCTGGCAAATCCTCTGGAAAGACGTCTAGAAATTCTGAAATAATAGGGTAATAGACAACATCGTCCATTGCGAGCTGCATACCATCAAGGATTTCTGTGGATCCTCGGGCAAACTCAGGTTCAGGCTGGCCTGGTACCTTAAAAAGAATGCTTCCTCCAAAGCAATCGAAGAAAGCATGGTACTTGCTTAGCCAGTCCATTCCAAGCACAATATCAAAAGATGGCATAGGAAGGACTAAGAGTTGGGCGTTCATCTCTCTGCCACGTATCACTATAGGACCCGTTCTACAAACTCGACTAACTGGTACAACTCCTCCTCCGGTAAGAATTCTAACACAACTAGATAATGGTGTAGAAGCAATATTGTGTTTGGCAATAAAACTAGATGATATGAATGAGTGGGTGGCTCCCGTATCAAATAATGTCACCGCAGGAAAAGTAAAAGCAAGGGTAATACCTGCTATGACATCCACCTCATGATCCAGGTCATCTACCTCCAATGCAAAAGCTCGTCCGTTCCTCTGTGGTTGTCCATGTCCGGTCCTCATATACTGCTCCTCCTGAGTGGGTAGCGGTGGTCCTCTCTGAAATCCTCCTGCTGCTGGGGGTCGAGGTGCTCCCGGTCCGGTCATCTGCTGGGCTGGCTTCGGTGCTGGAAGCGCTAATCTCTGAGCTGGAGGTGGAAGTGTCTGCTGCATTGGGCAGTCTCTCGCCAGGTGCTGTCCAGAGCCACATCTCATACACTGACCCAAGCGAGTCCGACAATCTCTCGAAATATGTCCGTTCCTCCCACAATAACTGCAATAAGGCTTCCCCTGATTCTGGTACGGTGCTGCTCGGTGTTGCTGATGCTGTTGTGCCAAAGGACGTCTGATAGGTCCTCCCTGTTGTGTCCTGGCTGGTTCCTGCTGTATCCTTGCTGATCCTTGTTGTGTCCTCAGCTGACCTTCTTTTCCTCTGCTAATGGTTTCCTAAAATCTGGCCTCTGTCAGTAGTTCAGCGTAAGAGACTTGAGACTGCGAGCTTGTATAATATTGAAGCTCCTGGGTCAGTCCTCGATGAAATCTCTTAGCCTTAGCCAAGTCATTTGGTATCAAAGCAGCGCCATATTTGCTGAGTCGACTAAACTCGACATCATACTAGTCTACGGTTCGGTTCCCTTGCTCTAAGTGAAGAAACTGATCATACAAGGTGTCCCTGACAGTGTCCGGGAAGTACTTTCCCTCAAAGAACTCCAAGAACTGCTCCCAAGTCTAGTAAGTACCCAACTGGCGCTCCATGGATTCCCACCAGTGATGAGCATTACCATCTAGAAGCGTCCGTACACCCGTCATCCATAGGTCCGTGGGTAACTGCGATGCCTCCAGTAGCTTCTGCGTGTGAGTGATCCAGCTGGTAGTCTCCTCCGGGCTCTCAGTGCCCTTGTACTGCCTTGCACCCATCTGAACAAAATACTTTACTGATCCAACCCTAGCTTGAGGTACTGGAGCTAGTGCTTGGGCTGGTACAGTAGCATGTGCAGCCATCCTCTCCAGTGCTGCCAAAAATTCTTGTCTCTGCTCGACTGCCTGCTGCCTCTGCTCGGCTGCCTGCTGCCTCTGTTCCTGTATCATCATCTGAAAGAATTGGAACATCTGCGCTTGGCCATCTTGCGGTACTGGGACAGGTGAAAGGTTCCCAATAGGTGAAGCGGGAGGATCAGATGGAACTGGGGTGTGAGTCTGTCCATCTGGTCCCGGAAGCCTAGGAATCGTTGGGGTCCCTCCCAGAGTCTGCCCATTGACTCCAGAAGTGGTGTCGCCATCGGCGGCAGTACATCCATTCTGCAAATCCATCTCTCTGCAGTTGATGTACGAAATGATTAGAAAAAGTACAGGAATTAAACAGGATACAAGTATTAAATAGGAAGGATGAATTTCAATCAAGCGTGGATGAGATCCTTATACTCTATTCCTATACGCAGGCTTGTTCGGTACAGTTACGTAACCGAGACAATATATTCTAGACCTGCATGGGCCACCACAAAAACATGTCACGCCCCAGTCCCAAAATACGTAGGACTAGGAATACGTAACACGCCAGCCGTATGTATACGAACTCCAATATATGGAAACCATATACACACGTACGCTGTACATGAATATCCAATCCACCATGGTAATATATGTCACAATAAGTCACACGCAGTTCTATATCTCATCCACAGCACAAATAATAGAATAATGGAAATCAATAACTGAATATCAAAGAAGCAGTCTCAAATAGTAATCTCAAAGTGTGATAGTCGGGTGGAAACAAATCCACTGCAAATCGACTATAATAAACTACTAGAGAGAGAAGAGAATAAACTCTAATATAAGAATAAATGTCTCGAAAAGAATAGCAACTAAAATCTCTAAACAGCTGCAATGAATCACATATAATCAGAAGGTAAGATCGTCTCAGACTGATAGGAAGCGTCAGGTCCAGGTCCATACTCCTGTGGGTACTCCTGCTCACCTATATCTGGAAGGGACCAGGTCCTCAGAGGGACGTAACAAGATACAAAAAGCACATGCCAATAAAGTACTGAAAGTAAACATCCATGGGGTCGCCTAACCGTCTAAGTGAATGCAGTTAAGAACACCTTTCCCCACAAGTGAGCTATCTGGCTGAAAAACTGGGATTTGGCATGGTTCTCTATTGCATATCCAGGGGCCTAAAAAGGCACGATGACTTTCGAACGCCAGAGGCCCGCCTGATAATAATATAATATATAGTGGTCATCACCACCCGTATCTCCGGCGGAGAATCCGGGCGCACAATAGATAAAAGTGCAAAGGAGCTCAAATACGGTACTTGTTGTTCTCCCCACCCAATGCTCTAAGCATGTCATGTCCATGACACGATAAACCTCTAATAACCGCCAGGTCTACTAGCATGCAAAGTTTCTATTGGCAGTTATCCCTATCCGTCGCACGACCTATACGTACCAGTGGCCAGCCGAGTACGCAAGACCGTGTCCTACATGTGACTCACACTCGTGTAAGAATAGTGTCATGGCCAATGAAACATAAATATCTCATGAAGATGGGGTAGTCTCATAAAGTAGGTCTAATGCATATATATAAATAAAAACATAGTACGACGACACCGTCGTTGCACCCAAGTTTCCTTGGACGCGCAGTTTATATAGCAGTTAAAATAAATGAACTAAATAAACAGAAAATAAATATGCATGCCTCATATGGAATGTAAAAACAGTACAATGGCAAGGTATACTTGCCTGGCAAGAAATCTGTAAAGTGTACGCGCCCAAATGTCAAGGACACTGAACCTGGAACTAAGGACTTCGAACAAACGTCTCCGGATGCTGAAATAAACATCACTAACATTTCTGGAATGAGCAAAATAGCTAAAAAGTATATCCCTTTTATCCAATTTGGACACAGGGGCAAAACGGTAATTTCGGGTAAAAGTGGGGTCCACGTGTGGCCCACTTTGTACCGAAAAGTGTGCCAAGGATAACAGTCTCTAAATAGGACAAACTATAGGTCAAACAACTCTAGATGTCAATACGAGCCCAACGGTATGTCCAAATGTGGATTCCAATGGGCCGAACAGAATTTTGTCCAAAAAGTCAACTGTGGGGCCCGCCAATTGGCGATCTGGTCAACCGTCTCAGAAATGCGTGAAAATTGGGTCACAGGACCAGCGCGTTACCACAAGTCCAGTGGCGTAAGTTTCGTCGCAATCTGATAAGCGTGCACAAAATACGCACGAGTTCTACAAAAGTTGCGACACGAAATGTGTCCGCGGATACGGCCTGATTTCGGCGCGCACACGCGTCCAAATCAGTCTCCACGAATTTTCACGTGTCCGGTTATACTGCATGCACCATTCGGTGCACTTGGCACACGATGGGACGGTCCCGTTTGGCGGGGCGCACTCCGTTTTCCAACTTTTGGAAAACTGGAAAAAGTGGGTGCGTGCAGTTTTGTGACGAATATAATTATGTCCACAGCAACTAATAGCATAGGGTTATTTAACAGAAAATAAAATAGGTCAGGTATTCTACAGGTATCAAAAAGAATCAACGAATTTGGATCTCTGTGGTGGAAGATACGAACTCGGCAATATGGGTGGTCATTCTGGAATTCTGCGATTCCTGAATTCTGTCTGCTCGCCCAACTTGGACGCTATTTTTCACCTAGGGGTACTCGTTTTCCGAGGTTGGCTATAAAACAAATATGGAAGAGGGTTAAGGGGTGATCATACCTATAAAGATGGAACAGCGTTTGGTTGAGCGAGTCGACAGAAAATCACTCCGGAGCGAAGGTGCCTCGAGTGGAATTCTGCAAGGTGCGAGGTCGGAGTCGACGGGATGGTTGGATGGCTTGGTGGGGCTTCTCTGGCTGCGGTGACGGCTCTAGATGGAAAGAGGAGGTCTGGAGTTTAGGTTAGGGTTTTTGGAAAGATAATATATATATATATATATATATATATATATATATATAAGAAGAGAGAGGGTGGAGCGGGTTTGGCCGAATGTTTCTGCCAAGGGGTCGGGTCCCTGGCCGCTGAAGTGGGGCGGGTCACAGCAACAAAAGTTGCTGAAGGGTTGCATTGGCGGGTTGGGTGCAAAGCTAAGTTGCTGGATGGAGTCACAGCAAGAATTTTGCTTAAGGAGTGGGAATAGTATACTAAATAGTAGGAGTTAATTATTATTATTATTATTATTATTGTTATACTTATTATTAAATTCTTTTGCTTTCTTTTCTTTTCCTTTATAAAATATATATATACATATATATATATATTTGTATATACATACATATATATATATATATATATATATATATATATATATATATATATATATATATATATATATATATATATATATATATATATATATATATATATATATATATATATACTCATAAGAAAATTTATAAATTAGGGTATTGCACATTGTTAGGCTAGCAACAGCTCAAGGGGTCTCCTACATGGAATAAATTTCGAAAAATTTCTGATGGTCCCATAAGTCATCTAAGTGCCCGAACACCTAACATAAAAATTATTAAAAATCTATTTCTCCTATTTAGACCTAATTACTATAATTTAATTAATAATTAATAAATAAAGGGTATATACGATTTTCTAGGAAGGGGGTTTTACAGACACCGGTCCGGATCTCGATCCTCATTAGTTGCTCAGGACATCAGGCGAGTACCTACCTCTGATAGTTTCTATTTCATGATAGCGTTTATATCACCTGTACTAGAACTGTAAAACTTGATTATGACACATTGTTACACGAGCTGGTACTAGTGGATCCTGTCATGAGATGCTATCCCCCTTACCGTGTTCAGCGGGTACTCTATCACGTGTATTTCATCATGTGCTTCGGGTATTGATTCTCATGTGCTATCATGTGCTTCTTGTGCTCTCGCCTTCATGTGCGCGAGCTACTTATCATGTACGTAGCGTGTTATGGTTGGATCCAATGGTATTAGTGGGGGAGGGGAGTAGGAGTTGGTTATGTGATCAAAGCCAAACAGTATTCATGTGTATGTCGGTTATACAACTCACGCATAACGGAGTTATCGTAGTGTTTTTCATGTGCAACCTAAGCCGATCACATAACGAACTTGTGCTCAAGGCACTTAGCTAGTATTCATGTTTCTCACCTGCAGTTACTTTTCTACTACTTGTATTGTTCTCCAGTTTACTTGCAGCTACTTATTGTGCTCCAGCATATATTTATTTCTTGTGCATCTTGTATACTTTTCTATTGCTCGTCATATACACCTTACCATGTATTTGGAGTTGCTTTCAGAGTTATGTACTTCGCTCCAGTCCTGACTGGGCATATTTTTTCCAGAGGATCCTGAGGACTATTGCCCGATGTTCTACGGGGCGGGTGTTGACGAGGGTTGTGACCCCGAGACTAAGGAGGAGTGCGCCGAGGAGACGCCTATAGCGCCCTAGTTAGCTAGGTGGGTTTCCTGGGTTGTTCCTAGTGGTTTATTTTGGATGATTGTACTTATTCTTTTGATGCTGTGAGATGTTGTAGCTATTATGGCCTTTGACTGTATATTTTGGATATTGTCTTGCTCTCTTTGGTTCTGTTTCTCTGTTTATATCATATCGTGCTGTATTTCTTCCCCTAGTTATTGTGATTGAGAGATTATATATATTGCGTGGTTGGCCTCCTTTTGGAGAGGATTATTCATATATATATATTGCGTGGTTGCCCTCCTTTTGGAGAGGATTATTCATATATATATTGCGTGGTTGCCCTCCTTTTTGGAGAGGTCATGGCCGATTTTTTTGTGAGATATATAGATAGTTAGTTGACCTAGAACGGACCTTTACAGCGTTCTACCGCCGATTCTGCGGCGTAGGCTAGACGTACCCACGACTCATGCCCGATTTTTGGGTGCGGGTCGTGACAAAACTCGTCACAAGACCTTTACTTCTCAAAATAGCTTCTGAATCACCACCATTCCTTCAGAGAATACAAGGTAATATTTGCGGACCAATTGATCCTGTTAGCGGATCTTTCAGGTATCTTATAGTTCTAATAGATGCTTATAGTCGATGGTCAAATATTTATTTACTTTCATCTAGAAATTTTGCCTTCTCCAAGCTACTTTCTCCATTGATTAAGCTTAAGACTCATTTTTCTGACCAACGTGTTAGAACGATTCGACTTGATAATGCAGCTGAGTTTACTTTTCGTACTTTTGATGATTATTGTGCTTCCGTAGGAATATAAGTTGAACATTTTATCCCTCATATTCATACCCAAAATGGTTTAGCAGAGTCCTTAATTAAGCATTTTTAACACATAGCAAGGCCTTTACTCATACAATCAAACTTACCTATTTCAGCTTGGGGACATGCCATATTACATGCTGCTAAATTGATCATTGTTAGGACAACTACATATCATAAATTTTTACCATCATAACTTGTGACAGGCCATCAACCTAACATCTCTTATTTGCGTAAATTTGGTTGTGCTGTTTATGTTCCTATTCTCCCTCCCCGGCACTCTAAAATGGGGCCTCAGCACCGTTTAGGAATTTATATTGGTTTTGATTCGCCCTCAATCATTAGATATTTGAAACCTTTAACTTGTGATATTTTTACTGCTAGATTCGCAGACTGCCATTTTGATGAGATTAAATTTCTGCCGTTAGGGGGAGATAAGAAAGAAAAGAATATTCTTACAGAAATATTTGCCACAAATAAATGGCATAAATTATCGTGGGATAATCCCACTCTGTCTCATCTAGATCCTTGTACTAATCAATGTAAAACTGAGGTACGAAGGATATTGCATCTATAGGAGATTGCAAATTAAATGCCAGATTTATTTACTGATGCAGCTAAAGTGATTAAATCATATGTGCCCGCTGCAAATATGCTAGCTCGAATTGATATTCTCGTAGGAAAAAATAGCAGAGTGGCTAATGAATCTACTGCATGCTAGAAGCGTGCTAGACCTATAGGTTCGAAGGACTTAGTCCCTAGAAAGAAAAAATGTCCAAGTAACGCTCTTAAGTAGGTTACACATAATGCTCAATAAGAGGTTATGAATGATAGATCCATACTCTCTGAAAACCCAGAAGAGGTTATTGTCTTAGAAAAGACACAAGCCCAAGAGGAGGATCAGGTACCTGAAAGTAAAGAGATCTTTATGTTTTATACATATACAAGAAAGGTATGGGATCGCAAAGATATAACAATAGATGAGATATTCTTATTCTCAGTAGCTAAATATCTAAGGGCATTGATGACACTGAACCACGTAGCATCAGTGAATGTCGATAAAAAAAAGATTGGCCAAAATAGAAGAATATTATTCAAGCAGAATTAGATTCCCTTAATAAACGTGGAGTGTTCGGACCTATAGTACATACACCAAAAGACGTCAGACCGGTAGGTTACTATTGGGTGTTTGTAAGAAAGCGAAATAAAAAGAATGAAATCACTCGATTTAAGGCACGATTAGTGGCACAAGGATTTTCTCAGAGACCCGAGATTGGTTACGAAGAGACTTATTCTCCTGTAATGGATGCAACAACGTTTTATTTTTTGATAAGTCTGACAGTTGAAAAAAATATGGACATGAGACTTATGGACGTTGTAATAGCCTATCTATATGGTAATTTAGATAGTGATATCTATATAAAAAAATCCAGATGGATTTAACCTACCCAGCTCAAAAGCTAAGAACATGCATTCCATAAAGCTAAGACGTTCATTATACGATTTGAACTAATCTGAAAGGATGTGGTACAACCGTCTTAGTGAATATATAAAAATGGAGGGATATGAGAATAATCATATATGCCCATGTGTCTTCATAAAGAAATCTAAGAAGGGTTTCGCTATAGTTGCAGTATATGTCGATGACATAAACTTGGTTGGGACAAGACATGAAATCAATGAGACTGCATACTATCCGAAAAAGGAGTTCAAGATGAAAGATCTTAAAGACACGAAATATTATCTCGGATTACAAATTGAGCATTGTACTAATAAAATTTTAGTGCATCAATCTAAATACACAGAAAATATATTAAAATAGTTCAATATGGATAAAGCTCATCCCCTTAACACTCCAATGGTTGTTCGATCTTTAGATATCAATAAAGATCCATATCATCCTAAGAACGACAATAAAATAATGTTAGGACCCGAAGTACCGTACCTTAGTGCCATTAGGGCATTAATGTATCTATCACAATATACAAGGCCAGACATATCATTCTATGTCAATCTGTTGGCTAGATATAGCTCAGCGCCAACTCGCAGACATTGGAATGGCATTAAACATGTGATGAGATATCTTCGTAGAACTACCGACATAAGATTATTTTATACTTGTGGTTTATCTGACATCGCAAATCTAGTTGGCTTTGCAGATTTAGGTTATTTATCTGATCCCCATAAAGGTCGTTCACAAACTAGATATGTTTTTCTTAATAGTAATACAGCTAATTCTTGGCGTTCAACAAAATAGACAATGGTTGCTACCTCCTCAAATCACTCACAAATATTGGCTCTCCATGAAGCAAGTAGAGAATGTATTTGGCTGAGATCGTTAACTCAACACATTCGTAGCTCCTATCACCTTTCCCTTACCACATATACTCCAACTATTATTCATTAGGATAATGCAGCATATATTGGACAAATTCAAAGTGGATTCATTAAAGGAGATAGGATCAAGCACATCTCACCGAAGTTTTTCTATACTCATGAGCTTCAGAAAAACTTTGATATTGACGTCCAACAAGTTCGCTCAAGTGATAATCTTGCAGACTTTTTTACCAAATCGTTGCCAAAGTCAACTTTCAGAAACTAGTTCATGGAATTAGAATACAATGTCTGTAGTGCCCCGCTCCGCGTAGGCACTATGTACAAGTGAGATCGCTTTGCTTGCTCGAGCGAAAGTCTTCTCGGAGAGTTTCTGAACGAACCACAAGGCGATTGATCAATGTAAGTAGGCAGAACTGCATTCTCTAATTCTTGTACGCCTTAATAATGAATCTGAGTTTTTGAATGTTTGTAAACCCCCTCGACCGATTTAGGGTTTAATTTGAACTAAATTGAGAGACTTAGATTTAATTGGATATAATTAGAATAAATGTGCAATAATTATTTGTCCTAATACACCTTGTCGTTGTTTCTAGAATGGAGCACCACACCAGTAGTACTCTTCCACCCAAGGTCACGAACATCTCTTAGACATGCCAGGCTATCCCTCTGACCATTGTGCAAACTTAGATACTCATCATTGCATCTCACCTTAGCTTCACAATATTCGTAAGTGAGCGCCTTGTGCATTAATTTGTAATTTAATTAAGTTGAGGCCAAGTTCACCAAAAAAAGGACTAGACCAAGCCCGTGTACACCTTAAACATGGACCAGCCCCACCCTCGAGCCCTGGCCGGCCCAAATATCAAGGATAGCCCACGAGAGCCAACACCTATAAATATACATACTCCCACATGAAACCCTAATTTTACTATTCATCAAAACCCTAGCCAAACCCTAGCCGTTTCCCCCCTTGCACCCGAGCTCCCCCCGACTGCCCGACATCACCAGCCACCACCAGCTTATCGCAGTCATCGGACCCCCTCACTGTTGGACCACCATCCCAGCCGCCCAACGCCGCCGTCGACTTCACCATCACCAACTCACCCATCAACATCCGCCATAGCTGCTGTCGAGTACCCCCGCCGCCTCTGGCACCGCTGACCACCACCGTGAGGTCTGCCCCGAACTACCCCCATGACGTGTCAGCCGCCCTACGCTGTTCTCAGCCGCGCCGACGCCGCTGCCGCTGCAAAGCCGCTGCTGCCACTGCTATAACTGCAGCAGCTGTCGCCGCTGCTGCCGAGACTTGCCGCCAATGCCGAAGCTCCGCTGACCACCGGCGAGTGCGCACGGTGAAGAGCAGAACCCCCCACATTCATCCTCGAATAGGTAACTCTCGTTGGCCTTCTTCCCCTTTGTATCACAAATAGTTTTATCACCGTGTCGTCGTGTCGTGTTTTGGCATGGACACAAAATAGTAATTCGGAAACTCTAATTATGAATATATGTATGCCTAATCAGATTTCTTAATAACAAATAAGTTAGTAATCAATAACTTAGTGAACGTCCTTGTAAGCAGAATTGTTATTTAAGACTTGTAATGCATCATTAAACCTGGGCATCGACAAGAATGCTTAATACGGATGATAAGGACCATTAATTATACTAAACATAATTAGTTAGTGACTTATGACCTTAGCATTTTTACTATCGCGGGATACACGGTGACTGGAGACAGGGCACGTGTGTATCTTAGCTACATGCACCCGCGACTCTGTATTCGACCGACGTGATCCTTGCCTCAGTACTGAAGAGCAACGTAGTGTATATATTACTTAGTGTCTGATGATGGATTGCTATATTATATTGGTGTATTTAGGATCATTGGATCAGCCAGGAGATACCGCAGGAGCAGGCTATTAGCATTCACAACTTGAGGACTCAGGCAAGATACCTTGCCATATTTACTGTCTAATTTAAATTATGCATATATTGTATTGTATCCTTGTTGCTTTTATTTTATACAACTATGCGCATCCAAGATTGACTCGGGTGCAGTCGACAGATACGTCGATGATTAGTACACCTGACCTAGTCATTAGCAGACTCACCCCATTGGAGGATACTCTGTTATCTTCTGAGACCTGACACCTTACACATTTACTGAGACATATTCATATTGGGATGCGGGTTTGCGTACTTGACTAGCTATCGGTGCGTGTGACCTACATCACGGTTAATACGTAGTTCATGTTATATTTTATTAGTAGAGACTGGCATATAGATACGTGGTACGCACGTCGAGTATTCGACTTGTGTATCTACATTGGGCGGGGAGGACATTAGTAGGCGTATAGGATATACCCATTGGAGTCCGTAGTATCCAGAGGAGCCACGGATCCAATGACTCCCTTTACACTGCTGCCACATTCTTCGGAGCGATATGGACAATATACTGTACTGCTGCCACGTTCTTCGGAGCGATATGGACGATATACTGTACTGCTGCTACGCTCTTCGGGGTGTTGGATGTTATGCCTATGCCTACCCATACGTACCAAAGTTGTCCTCACATTGCATTCACTTAGATGATTAGCACACCCTTTATTGTATTTATTTTATTCAGTATTTATATATGGCATTCTTCTATGTATCTTGTTACGTCCCACTGAGGACCTGGTACCTTTCCAGATTTGGACGAGGTATATTACCCCATAGTGTACGGCCTAGGACAGGAGACGAGGTTCGCTGCTGCAGAGGAGCTAGAGGTGTTACCGTCGGAGTTTTCGTGATCACTTGGTAGGTCTTCTGCCTAGGATTGGGAGCATCATTATGTAGTCAGCCGATGCCCTAGTCATTATCTTTTATCTATCATGTCAGTACTTTATTTCGTCGTAGTAGTGGGTTTGTTCCCACCAGACATTCTTGGTTGTACTATAATATTTTGAGACTGGCGTTTATCTTCCAGAATTTATTATTAGTACATTCTTGCTGTTTATATTATGGATGAGATTAGTTTACCTGTTATTGACTGATATTAGACATATTAGTATTTTAGGACAGCGTAGCACTCTTCACTAGGATCCATTAAATTGGGATATCCTCGGAGACGTGACAGTTGGCTATTGCCACGTGGCCTAGTTCCTTGTATTTTGGGACTGGGCATGACATGGTTTTAGTGGTGGCCCATGCAGGTCTACCTTATCGCTTGTGGTATGGTAATATGTCCAACGAGCCTGCAATAGGATAGAAATTACTAGGTCTCATCCACTTTAATTTCGTCCTTGAATTTCCTTCATGTTGTTTCTAAATATCTGTATCATGTTTGCTTAATTCCGTACTCTTTTAATGAAGCTCTATCTCTTGCAGCAAGATAAACTTGCGCAGTGGACGAGGAGCACCCAATACCGTGGTGCCAACCGACACCACCCAAGGAGAGGAGGTACCCCAAGGACTACCTGGAGGGCAACCACCGCTACAGGCCCCGCTGATACATTGGCACGAGACTTCTCAGAGCGATCCTACCCAGCAGCACGAGGGACAGACTTCACAGACGATCCCCACACAACATTTTGAGGGCCAGGCTTCAGGAGCTATACCGATGCCGCAGATCGAGAGGCCAACATCTGAGGAGACACCTACTACACAGCCAGAGGTTCCATTACCACCACCTCCACCTTATCCACCCCAGATGCCACAGCTAGATGGACAGCCACAAATGCTTCAGTTCTTTCAGACCATGATGCAAGCACAGTGGCATCAGACCAAGACGTTGAGACAGAGTTTGATGGCAGCACTAGAGAGGACACCTGTCACAGCACCCGTATCAGCACCTCCACCAGCTCAGACAGGTGGCACTATAAGATGGTTCCGACAGATGGGACCAGATATCTTCTCGGGCAACGAGACCGTGGAGCAGATCTCCGATTGGGTCGCCAACACGGAGATGCTACTAGAGGCTTCACAACTGCACCCAGACCTTTGGATGACCGCGGTGAGGGCCCAACTAAAAGGCAATGCCCATTACTGGTGGGATTCTATTGAGCGCAGTGTAGGCAAGAACCAAACTTGGAACCAGTTCCTAGAATACTTCAATGCGAAGTATTTTCCAGCTACAGTCAGAAATGCCATGTACTCCCAGTTCCTACATCTAGAACAGGGAAATATGACTGTTGACGCCTATGACGCGGAGTTCAGCCGCCTTAGCAGATTTGGTGCCGTCCTGATACCCAATGATCTAGAGAAGGCCCAGAGATTCTATCACGGCCTCACCTTCGAGCTACAGAGGTATACCATCGCACAGGCGAGAATTTTATATGAAGAGGTTCTTTCAAAGGCGAGAGTCCAGGAGGCCATCGGTAGAGGAGCAAGACGTTCCAACACAGCCGCACCAGCCAGAGCCCAGCCCGGAATAGGAGGACCGATCCGTCGTCCCGGAGCACAGACACAGCAGAGGACAACGCCATACCAGCAAAGGGAGCTTCCGACTTGCTACCACTGTGGGAAGAGAGGACATTACGAGAAGGACTGCAGAAAGAGACTGAGGACATGTCTGATTTGTGGGTCAGACCAGCACCAGGTCTAAGACTGTCCACAGCGTAGAGAGACAGCACCGCCGGCCGGACAGAGGCCAGCAGCACCAGTTCCGAGGATACTACCCCCGCTAGGAGGCCAACGTCCACCAGCATCCGAAGGATTTCAGCGGAGACCACCCTTGGCCCCACAGGAGGCACAGTTTGACCGAGCTCGACAGCAGACCGGAGGGCAGAGGCACGGACAGGCCTTTTCACTAGCAGCTACAGAGGAAGAAACAGAAGAAAAAGCTATCACAGGTACCATTTTAGTTGCATCATTACCTGCGACTGCATTGTTTGATTCTGGAGCTACCTTATCATTCATATCTAGTAGATTTGTAGCAATGCATAGAGTAGCTACTTCTCCCTTACCTAAGAGTTGGAAGATTCTTTCCGGAGGAGGTATCGTATCGGTTACCAGCACTATTAGAACGTGTTCGGTAGTCGTATGTGGTAGAGAGATGAGAGCGCGATTCTTGGTATTACCCATACCATACTTTGATGTTGTGCTAGGCATGGACTAGTTAAGCCAGTATAATGTTGTACTGAACTGCCGGAAGGGTAGCGTCACCTTTAGACCGCCAGATCAACCGGAGTTCGAGTACATGCGAGGTACCGTCGAGCAAGGAGTAGGACAGATAGCTGGAGCTTACATGGCTATGGATATGGTACCCCCACCAATAGTTGCAGAATTTGAGGATGTTTTTCCTGAAGAATTGTCAGGCTTACCGCCAGATAGAGACGTGGAGTTCACTATTGAGCTAGTACCCGGAGCAGCACCGGTATCTTCTAATGTATACCGATTGGTGAAGAAGGAACTAGATGAGCTGAAGTTACAATTAGAGGATTTGCAGAGCAAGGGATTTATCTGTCCTAGTGCATCACCCTGGGGAGCACCAGTATTATTTGTGCCTAAGAAGGATAGAACAGTACGTATGTGCATTGATTACAGAGCCCTTAATGCTTTGACTATCAAGAACAAGTACCCTCTGCCGCAGATTGATAATTTGTTCGACCAGTTGATAGAAGCAGTGGTGTTCACAAAGATCAACTTGAGATCGGATTATCATCAAGTGAAGGTGCAAAGAGAAGACATTCAAAAGACAGCATTCAGGACTCGTTACGGTCACTACGAGTTCTTAGTGATGCCTTTTGGACTGACGAATGCGCCAGCTGTATTTATGAACTTGATGAACAGAGTATTCCACCAATACTTAGACCGGTTCATGGTAGTCTTCATCGACGACATCCTGGTGTATTCAAAGAGTCACGAGGAGCACAAAGAGCATCTGAGGCTAGTGTTAGAGACACTGCGGAGAGAGAGGCTTTATGCTAAGCTGAACAAGTGCGATTTTCTCCTAGATCGTGTCACTTTTCTTGGACACGTCATCTCAGGAGATGGTATTTCAGTAGATCCGACGAAGATTTTATCGGTAGAGACATGGCCAACCCCTACCAATGTCTCGGAAGTAAGGAGTTTCCTAGGACTTACCGGGTATTACCGGAGGTTCGTGGAAAACTTCGCGAAGATTGCAGAGCCGATGACCCGTTTGACCTATAAGGAGCAGGAGTTCACTTGGACAGAGGAGTGTCAGAAGGCATTCGATGAGCTGAAGAAACGTTTGACTACAGCACCTATCTTGACCATACCTTCTGGACCCGAAGGATTCGTGATCTATAGCGATGCATCCGAAAAAGGATTAGGATGTGTGTTGATGCAGCATGGAAAGGTTGTAGACTATGCCTCTAGACAGTTGAGGACCCATGAGAAGAACTATCTCACCCACGACTTGGAGCTTGTAGCAGTGATATTTGCTTTGAAGCTTTGGAGACACTACCTATATGGAGAAAGAGTAGAGATATTCACTGATCACAAAAGCCTAAAGTACGTCTACACCCAGAAGGACCTTAACCAGAGGCAGAGACGTTGTCTCGAGGTGATGACAGACTTTAAGATCGAGCTACAGTACCACCCGGGAAAGGCTAACGTAGTAGCTGACACGTTGAGCAGAAGACCCATGGCATTCTTCTTAACTACCCAACAACATCTGTTGAGAGACCTAGAATAGATGGGAATAGAAGTCGTTATGCCCGGAGTAGATGGACAGTTGTCGAGTTTTCAGTTACAGTCGACATTAGTGGAGAGGATCAAGGCTGCCTTGCCAACAGACACCAGATTCCAGAGGCTTAGACAGAGGAAAGAGGCTGGAATACAGACATGATTGCGTATACATGAAGACAGAACTTTGAGATGTGGAGATCGTCTCTATGTTCCAAATGGAGAGTTTTGGCAGGAGTTGATGACAGAAGCACACAGTTCAACCTACTCTATTCATCCAGGAGGCACGAAGATATACAGAGACTTGAGACAGTACTACTGGTGGCATGGAATAAAGAGAGAGATAGCACACTTTGTGGCCAAGTGCCTGGTGTGTCAGCAAGTCAAGGCTGAGCATCAGAGATCTGCATGATTGCTTCAACCGCTCCCTATACCAGAGTGGAAATGGGAGCATATCACTATAGAATTTGTTACGGGCTTTCCGAGGAGTCCTAGTGGTCGAAATGCAGTATGGGTAATCGTGGATAGACTCACCAAGTCCGCACACTTTTTACCCTTCCGAGTTGGACAATCTACAGAGGTCTTAGTAGACATGTACATGAAAGATATTGTACGACTACACGGAGTGCCAGTTAGCATCGTGTCCGACAAAGATACGAGGTTTACCTCTTACTTTTGGCAGAGTATGCAAGAGAGTCTCGGTACCCGCCTGAAGTTTAGCACTTCGTACCACCCACAGACAGATGGCCAGTCAGAGTGCACCATTCAGACATTGGAAGACATGTTAAGAGCGTGCATGCTTGACTTCGGAGGATCTTGGGAGGACCATTTGCATTTGGTCAAGTTTTTCTACAACAACAGTTACCAAGAGAGCATCCAAATGGCTCCCTATGAAGCGTTGTATGGCAGGAAGTATTGTTCCCCCGTATATTGGAGCGATATAGGCGAGAGACAGATTCTTGGCCCCGAGTTGGTTGTTCGTACAGTAGAGAAGGTGAAGAAGATCCAAGGGCACCTACGAGTAGCACATGACTGACAGAGGCATTGGGCGAATGCGCATCGACGACCCCTAGAGTTCCAGGTTGGAGATCACGTATTTCTAAAGATCTCGCCTACTCGAGGGACTATTAGATTTGGAGGCAGAGGAAAGTTGAGTCCGAGGTACATCGGACCATTCGATGTGTTAGAACGAATCAGAGATGTTGCTTACAGGTTAGCCTTGTCGCAGACTTTAGAAGGAGTCCATAACGTCTTTCATGTATCTCAGTTGAGGAGGAACATACCAGATCCGAGTCATGTACTTGACCATTCAGAGATCACAGTCGGCCCAAGTTTATCATACCAAGAGGAGCCTGTTGAGATCCTGGACAGGAGCGAGAAGGTACTACGAGGTCAGACTATCCTTCTAGTTCGTGTCACATGGAGGCATCATGCACCAAGAGAGTCGACTTGGGAATGCGAGGAGTATATTAGACAGCGCTATCCCCATCTCTTCGAAGGACTAGGTATGTATTGGCATTTTAGATTCCGTCAGTATTTCTTACCATGCATATGTTTTTAATTTCGAGGACGAAATGCTCTAAGGAGGGTAGATTATAAACCCCCTCGACCAATTTAGGGTTTAATTTGAACTAAATTGAGAGACTTAGATTTAATTGGATATAATTGGAATAAATGTGCAATAATTATTTGTCCTAATACACCTTGCCGTTGTTTTGAGAATGGAGCACCACACCAGTAGTACTTTTCCACCCAAGGTCACGAACATCTCTTAGACATGCCAGGCTACCCCTCTGACCATTGTGCAAACTTAGATATTCGTCATTGCATCTCAACTTAGCTTCGCAATATTCATAAGTAAGCGCCTTGCGCATTAATTTGTAATTTAATTAAGTTGAGGCCAAGTTCACCAAAAATAGGACTAGACCAAGCCCGTGTACACCTTAAACATGGACCAGCCCCACCCTCGAGCCCTGGCCGGACCAAATATCAAGGATAGCCCATGAGAGCCAACACCTATAAATATACATACTCCCACATGAAACCCTAATTTTACTATTCATCAAAACCCTAGCCAAACCCTAGCTGTTTCCTCCCTTGCACCCAAGCTCCCCCCGATTGCCCGACATCATCGGCCACCACCAGCCCACCGCAGTCACTGGACCCCCTCACTGCTGGACCACCATCCCAGCCGCCCAACGCCGCCGTTGACTTCACCATCACCAACTCACCCATCCACATCCGCCATAGCCGCTGCCGAGTACCCCCGCCGCCTCTGGCACCGCCGACCACCACCATGAGGTCTGCCCCGACCTACCCCCACGACGTGTCAGCTGCCCCACGCTGTTCTCAGCCGCGCCGATGCCGCTGCCGCCGCTGCTATAACTGCAGCAGCTGCCGCCGCTGCTGCCGAGACTTGCCGCCAACGTCGGAGCTCCACTGACCACCGGCGAATGCGCACAGCGACGAGCAGAACCCCCCACGTTCATCCTCGAATAGGTAACTCTCATTGGCCTCCTTCCCCTTTATATCATGAATAGTTTTATCACCGCGTCGTCATGTCGTGTTTTGGCATGGACACAAAATAGTAATTCGGAAACTCTAATTATGAATATATGTATGCCTAATCAGATTTCTTAATAACAAATAAGTTAGTAATCAATAACTTAGTGAACGTCCTTGTAAGCAGAATTGTTATTTAAGACTTGTAATGCATCATTAAACCTGGACATCGACAAGAATGCTTAATACGGATGATAAGGACCATTAATTATACTAAACATAATTAGTTGGTGACTTATGACCTTAGCATTTTTACTATCGCGGGATATACGGTGACTGAAGACAGGGCACGTGTGTATCTTAGCTACATGCACCCGCGACTCTGTATTCGACCGACGTGATCCTTGCGTCAGTACTGAAGAGCAACGTAGTGTATATATTACTTAGTGTCTGATGATGGATTGCTATATTATATTGGTGTATTTAGGATCATTGGATCAGCCAGGAGACACCGCAGGAGCAGGCTATTGGCATTCACAGCTTGAGGACTCAGGCAAGATACCTTGCCATATTTACTGTCTAATTTAAATTATGCATATGTTGTATTTTATCCTTGTTGCTTTTATTTTATACAACTGTGCGCGTCCGCGATTGACTCGGGTGCAGTCGACGGATACGTCGATGATTAGTACACCTGACCTAGTCATTAGCAGACTCACCCCATTGGAGGATACTCTGTTATCTTCTGAGACCTGACACCTTACACGTTCACTGAGACATATTCATATTGGGATTTGGGTTTGCATACTCGACTAGCTATCGGACATGTTAGTATTTTAGGATAGCGTAGCACTCTTTGCTAGGATCTATTAAATTAGGATATCCTCGGAGACGTGACAGCTGGCTATTTCCACGTGGCATGGTTCCTTGTATTTGGGACTGGGGTGTGACAATGTTTGTTCAAAAAAGATAGTTTCATAAGAAGAATGATAGAACCTGACTCTGCATGCTAGAAAAGAGAACTCGTATAGCTTGTTATTAAAACGAACCTGCTCGCTTAACTAAAAAATTTGTATGCTTGTCTGAAAAGAGATAGAACCTTGACATGCTAAGTCAAGAGTATAAGAAATATTGTATGCTTAGTTACGCCGACACAGCTATCGAACGAACCCTTGCTATGCTAAAAAGATAAGTAAAGGAATCACTTGAACAAGTCCCTTTGTAATATGCTAAGAAATAGATAGATATTGCATGTTAGATATGAAATTAAAATCGTTCTTGCTATTATATGTTTCTCTTGTATGTTTTGCTATATCGAACTACTATAAGTCTTTGATTCATATAAGCAGAGACTAATAGTGCGCCTTGAGGATATGGTCCATTGGGGGTCTAGTGGGGTATGTTATTAGATATGTGAGAGATGTGCTTTGTTTGACAATATGTGTTTTACTCGACCATATATGTTTTGCTTGATCATTTGTTTTGCTTGCATTATAGATGCTTCATGTCATTGCATAGGTCTCGGACAACTTGTGCACAAGGTCTTGTCTCTCGAACGGTTCCTGGGCACTGGGAATTACTCGGTCCGGAAGAGATTTTTGTTTCGCCATGAGGATACGGCCCCAGGGGGTCTAGTGGGGCGATGTGTCTATTAGTGTTGTGCGGAACCCATGATGTCATAACTGCTAGTACTCGTGAATGTTGGTGAAGAGCTGAACCTTGAGTCGCAGCTGCCGACACAGGTGCGTGCTAGTGAAGAGCTGAACCTTGGGCAACCGCTGCTAATCATGGGGCTACCCATGGACAATCATATATTTAGGGCACATACTAGGCTATCCTTCTTGCATACCTAACTGTTTGATGCAGAGACGGACAGGAAAATAGAGAACCTTATACATATGCTTATGCAAATTGTTGCTAACTTGTATGTCTGCTGCAGGGATAACCGTTCGACAAGGGGTAAGAAATACAATAGTATATATATATATATATATATATATATATATATATATATATATATATATATATATATATATATATATATATATATATATCTTGCTTATTTATTTTGTTTGCATCGTAGAGTTTATTTGATAGTGCTTCATGCATTCGCATCGGTTGGACAATGGCTATTAGTGTAGAGCTGAACCTTGATCCCGGCTGCTATTATGTTAGTGAAGAGCAACCATGAGTCACAGCTGCTAATAGCATCAAATAAAGAGTCATTAGCTAGCTGGTTTACCGTTACTGATCCTGAGTTTCTCGGGGACCAAAATCATATAGCTAGTTCTTCTTGTGTGCTTGAAAGTATGATAGTCCAGTTAATGCTTGTTTTGATTTAAAATGAACAGTCCACTGTAGAAATTTGTCCCTAAGAGTTAGAATATGGTGCACAATACATGTTGCGCACTGCACGATAGAACATTGTCCCGTATGTATGCTTATTGTTTGAATATGCAAAACTGTTTCCAAGCTATATTTTCCAAAAGATATAAACTGACTATAATCCTGAGCTGCATGAAATGAACATAGGTAAAAGTAGCAAGATCACTAGTAATGTAATATTTTACCACATGCTTACTTAGTGTGGGTTTCAGGGAGTGTTGCTTCTGTTCAGTTAATTTTATATCACCAGTACTTTCTCCAAAGTACTGACCCACTAACAGTTTGCTTGTTCTCAGGTGCTGGATCATTCGAGAAAGCAATAGCCATGCCTCATCCCAAGAAACCGGAAATCTGGAGTCGATGCCTTGAGCCGTATCAAGATTTCTTTGAGCTGCTTTTGTATAGAGGGATATAATGTATGGAATGGTGTCATTGTAATCGAGAGAAAGAGAGCTTGAGCAAACTGTAACCTCGGCCAAGCATCACTTATAACACTTTCAATTATCAATAAAGATGCATATTTTCTTATGCCATTCTGTTATTTACTTTTCTGCAATTCATGTGTCGTTGCTCATGTCTTCAATAGCTTACTTGCCCTTGTTCAAAGCTTTGGCCTTGTGCAAGTGCACTTTAGGCTTGCACGGCATCACGAGAAAGCTTTCAACATTAATGTCATGCCATTGTTGAACCATTAGTAGTATGTGATCTATTGTATCGAAGCAAGAGACAAAATCCTGTGCGAGGACGATCGGTTCCGTAGGGACCAAGCAAGGACGATCGGACCCCTGTGGGACCGGGGCGTGACATAATGGTATCAGAGCAACCCGATTCTTAGACCATTCTGTTGCCTCCGACTCTGAGATGTGTCCGATATTGTGTGCTGCAATGAACGTTCCATACAATAAGTCCATAAATATTCTTAAAGATGCATGCAAAAGTTTTCTAGATTTGATTGTTGCTTGAGAGTTGTGCTTTCATGCTTGTGATTTGCTTGTGTTTTGATTGAGGATGGTGAGGGATGAGGACTATCGCTGCTCTGGATTTTTGTGAGTTTATCCTTGAGTTTCGAGGACGAAACTCTTTGTTGGTGGGTAAGTATGTAGCGCCCCACTCCGCGTAGGCACTATGTACAAGTGAGATCGCTTTGCTTGCTTGAGCGAAAGTCTTCTCGGAGAGTTCCCGACCGAACCACAAGACGATTGATCAATATGAGTGGGTAGAACTATATTATCTGATTCTTGTATGCCTTAATAATGAATCTTAGTTTTGAATGTTTGTTCTAAGAAGATAGTTTCATAAGAAGAATGATAGAACCTGACTCTGCATGCTAGAAAAGAGAAATCGTATAGCTTGTTATTAAAATGAACCTGCTTGCTTAACTAGAGAATTTGTATGCTTGTCTAAAATAGACAGAACCTTGACATGCTAAGTTAAGAGTATAAAAAATATTGTATGCTTAGTTACACCGACACAACTATCGAACGAACCCTTGCTATGCTAAAAAGATAAGTAAAGGAATCACTTGAACAAGTCCCTTTGTAATATGCTAAGAAAGAGATAGATATTGCATGCTAGATATGAAATATAAATCGTGCTTACTATTATATGTTTCGCTTGTCTGTTTTGCTATATCGAACTACTATAAGTCTTTGATTCGTATAAGCAGAGACTAATAGTGCGCCCTGAGGATACAACCCGCTGGGGGTCTAGTGGGGTGTGCTATTAGATATGTGAGAGATGTGCTTTATTTGAGAAGATGTATTTTGCTCGACCATATATGTTTTTCTTGATCATTTGTTTTGCTTGATCATTTGTTTTTCTTGCATTATAGATGCTTCATGTGATTGCATTGGTCTCAGACAACTTGTGCACAAGGTCTTGTCTCTCGAACGGTTCTTGGGGCACTGGGAATCGCTCGGTTCAGAAGAAATTTTTGTTTCGTCCTGAGGATATGGCCCGCAGGGGGTCTAGTGGAGCGATGTGTCTATTAGTGTTGTGCGGAATCCATGATGTCACAGTTGCTAGTACTCGTGTGTGTTAGTGAAGAGCTGAACCTTGAGTCACAGCTGTCGACACAGGTGCGTGCTAGTGAAGAGCTGAACCTTGGGCAACTGCTGCTAATCATGGGGCTACCCATGGACCATCATATAGTTAGGGCGCATGCTGGGCTATCCTTCTTGCATACCTAACTGTTTAATGCAGAGACGGACAGGGAAATAGAGAACCTTATACATATGCTTATGTAAATTGTTGCTAACTTGTATGTCTGCTGCAGGGATAACCATTCGGCAAGGGATAAGAAATACAAGAGTATATATATAGCTTGCTTATTTATTTTGTTTGTATCGTAGAGTTTATTTGATAGTGCTTCATGCATTCGCATCGGTTGGACAATGGCTATTAGTGTAGAGCTGAACCTTGGTCCCGGCTGCTATTATGTTAGTGAAGAGCAACCATGAGTCACAGCTGCTAATAGCATCAAATAAAGAGTCATTAGCTAGCTGGTTTACCGTTACTGATCCTGAGTTTCTCGGGGACCAAAATTATATAGCTAGTTCTTCTTGTGTGCTTGAAAGTATGATAGTCCAGTTAATGCTTGTTTTGATTTAAAATGAACAGTCCACTGTAGAAATTTGTCCCTAATAGTTAGAATATGGTGCACAATACATGTTGCGCACTGCACGATAGAACATTGTCCCGTATGTATGCTTATTGTTTGAATATGCAAAACTGTTTCCAAGCTATATTTTCCAAAAGATGTAAAATGACTATAATCCTGAGCTGCATGAAATGAACATAGGTAAAAGTAGCAAGATCACTAGTAATATTTTGCCACATGCTTACTTAGTGTGGGTTTCAGGGAGTGTTGCTTATGTTCAGTTGATTTTATCTCACCAGTACTTTCTCCAAAGTGTTGACCCACCAACAGTTTGCTTGTTCTCAGGTGCTGGATCATCCGAGGAAGTGATAGTCGTGCCTCATCCCAAGGAACCAGAAATCTAGAGTCGATGCCTTGAGCCGTATCGAGATTGCTTTAAGCTGCTTTTGTATAGAGGGATATAATGAATAGAACGGTGTCATTGTAATCGAGATAAAGAGAGCTTGAGCGAACTGTAACCTCGGCCAAGCGCCGCTTGTAACACTTTCGATTATCAATAAAGATGCATGTTTCCTTATGCCATTTGTCACGCCCCAGTCCCAAAATATCAGGAACTAGGCCATGTCTCACTGGCCAGCTGACACGTCACTAAGGGCTTAATCTATTTTGAATAGACCCATAGGGACGTGCTACGCTGTCCTAAGATACTACAAGAACAACACAGGCAAACTATCTCATCCACAACAAAATGTCAGAAAAATAAGTGCTGAATATATATAAAAACTGAGTCTGATACAGTACACAACTGGTGAGATTACAAGCCTACTACAAAAACTGATAATAGCGCAGAAAAATCAGATAGACTAAGCAGTGTCTATCTGATCAAAACATCTCCATCTCCAGGTGGCAGGCCTCTAGGGTCAAGCATACTCTGAGGGTGTCTCCTCGAGCTCCTCCTCGGTAACACATCTGGTCTCCTGATCAGGGCCGTACACAGTGGGGTAGAAAGCCTCGTCTAGATCTGGCAGGGAACCAGGTCCTCAGTGGGACATAACAAGATACAGAAAAAAATAACATGCCATGTATATAAATACTGAATAAAGAAAATAAATACAGGGTGCTAATCATTCTACGTGAAATGCAAGTAAAGACCTTGTAGTACGCATGGGATTGTGTGGCTAGACATATGCTGACGTAGTTCACCAATCGTGGAGACTGGCTAGTATATGTGTCATATGCCCCCTGACTCAAGGGAACTCTGCAATCGACCATCATGGTACGAAAGTATAAAACATTTATGGAGGGGGTGTCCCATACGTCTACTAGTTATCTTTTCCATCCCAATGAAACTAAATATCAAGTCATACTATTCCTGAATTAATCTAATCCGTGATGCGGGTCACACGTACTGGTAGCTAATCAACTACGCAGCTCGCATGCCAATATGCATTGCAACCATGTTGCGTGTTCCCGTGTTAGGGTCTAGGAGAATATTAGAATGCTCTCACAGCAAAGGGTGAGTCTGTAAGACTAAGTTAAACATGTTTTTATCAACGTATCAGTTGACTGTACCCAAGGCAGTCTTGGGTAATCATGGTATATGAAATTTAGGAACAAAGCAGATATCAATAATTGAATTTGAACATTAACTTGGCAAGGTATACTTGCCTACTCCCTGATAGTACTGAAAACCTGATCTCACAGTCAGGGTTGAGAGTGCTGGTGACAGGGGGTCACTGGCTGTGCTGAAGTTGGTTTTTGTTAAAATAGACAGTGTTCGTAAATATCATGGCTGTGATATAAAGTATATATATATACTTATATACACATATATAATATAGATATATATATATATAGTATGTATATATATAGATATAATATATATAGCAGTATATATAATATATAAAGAACAAAAAAAGTGCAGGTATAAATATATTGCAATTATAATAGTAGCAGGGTATATCCACTGCTATATATATATAATAATATATAATATTATTAGGGTGTATCCCCTGATATACATAATATAATAGTCAAGGTATATCCACTGAGATAATAATATAAGTATTCAGGATATATCTACTGATAATAATAAATAATAAATAAATTGAAATGACAGTACAGAATTTAAATACATACATAACTATATACTATACTATATAGTACATTTAGATAAAATGAATTTACAGGGCAAGAATTGTAAATGTATATATAGTAGGCTGTAATATCCAGCTCATATAATATTATAGATATATGTAATAAATTGAAATGACATTGCAAGAATTTAAAATATATAATATATATATATAAGCTGTATTATCCAGCTGGATATAGATAATATATATAGATATAGATATATATATATATATAAACATATATAATAGGTGCAGGAAATTAAGTGCAGAAAAATAAAATAAAAGAAAAAAATGCATAGTATATATATATACCATATGATAGTATTTATATAACATATTATACATATATAACATATAGTATACATATTATATATATATATATATATATATATATATATATATATATATATATATATATATATATATATATATATATATATATATATATATATATACATATATACAATTTACATATATAAATATATATGTATAAAATATAGTTATATATATATATACATATATACAATTTACATATATAAATATATGTGTATAAAATATAGTTATATATATATATAATATATATACAGTATAATATACTATAAATAATAGTATATAACATATATATATATATATATATATATATATATATATATATATATATATACATATATACATATAAATATACATATATATATACCTATATATATACATATATATACATATATACATATACATATACATATACAAATATATATATAATTACATATATATAGGGTTTAGGGTTATACCCTCTGACAGGTGGGCCCTAGGGGTTGTCGACGGCGGGTGGACGGCGGCGGAGCTGGCCGGAGGCGGCCGGAGGAGCGGCAACAGCAGCAGTGGCTGCTAGCAGCAGCAGCAGCAGCAGCAGCTTGTGGGAGCTACGGCGGCGGCTGCGGCGGAGTAGGTGGCGGTGCAAGGTGGGGGAACGGTGGAGGAGAAGGTGGCGGTCAGGTTGGTGGTGGTGACGGAGGTCCACGACGGCGGTGGTGGAGGCTGGAGGCCGTCGGAGGTGGAGGTGGTGGTGTAGTCGGGAGCTCGACCGGGGCACTTTGGAGGTGAGGGCGGCCGGAGGAAGCGTCGTGGGGCGGTGAGGGGGTGGTCGTCGGAGAGAGGAGGTCGGGGCGAGTCGGTAGGTGGGGTTGGTGGCGGTGCTCGGTGTCCGGAGGCGGCGGTGGGAGTGGTTCGGGTGGTGGTGGCAGTGGGTGGTGGTGTTGGGAGTTTGGGGTTGCGGGGGCTGTGGCCGGCGGAGCAGGGTGGTGCCGGCGGTGGGGCTTGGCCGGAGGGGAGAGGGGGTCAAGGCGAAGGGTTGGCCGGAGTTGGGTGGCCGGCGGTTGTCGGGGGGGGAGAGTTGTGGAGTTTGAAAGGGAAGAGGGTAGAGGTTTATATAGGGTTTGGGGTGGATGGCATTTCTGTAAATAAGTGGAAATCCAGGATTATATTGGTAATTTGATATTTTATGATATTTTCACAGGATTTCTCTGGATTCTTATGGTGGGTCCCTCACACCTATGGTCTAGCCAATAGGATTAGGCCACCTAGCATACAATTTTGCATAAAGACCCCTAACTTTTCAATAATTGCATAAATGTATGAATTTAGTATTTTGCATAATTTTGTAATTTACCTGATTTTAAATACTGATTTCCCGAAATTCTAAATTGTACAAAAATGTGGGAAAATAGCTGGGGAAAATGTTTTGGACAGTGTGGGGTGAGTTTGGGTAGATGCAGGGTTTGATTCTGCAGGTGATACGGATCCTCGTATTTATTAATTAATAAATACTGCGCACGGTGTTCACTAATTATTTAGAGGCTATTAGGGTCATAATTTCTCTACGGTGTCAATACACTAATTGTAGTATATTCAGTCTAGAATATTATCGTATTTTTGTTTGGGCAAAACAGGTGCCTACTGGTCCTCAAATCTCTAGGGGTACAGAGATGGGTAAAGAGCAGAAAATTAAATAGAAAATAAATACGTACGTTTGTAACGATATTTGTACGACTAAAACGAAGCATCAAACAAGGTTTCTGGAAGTTGCACAAAATACAAAAAAATAGTCTAACAAGTCTAGGGCAGGTATGTGAAATTTGTTTAGGGTTTAACAGTTAGTGGGATATCCTAATTAATTGTGTAATGAACATGTGCACAATCAATAGATTAAATAAATAAAATTTTAAAAAAGTTGTTATAATTCTAATTAGTCTTAACTAATCCTAATTTACTGAAATCTGGTCGAGGGAGTTTACAATCTACCCTTCTTAGAATATTTCGTCCTCGAAATAAAAACAATCATATATTGAAAAAATTTAATTAAGGATATATGATGATTAAGAAAGATTGAATTTGAAATATTGGACATACCCTGGTTTTGAAATAGATGGGGATAACGCTGACGAATATCCTCTTCTCGTTCCCAGGTGGATTCACCTGGTGCATGATGTCTCCATGCAACACGAACGAGAGGAATAGTCTGGCCTCGCAACACTTTCTCGCTACGGTCCAGGATTTCTACAGGCTCCTCCTGATATGATAAACTTGGCCCGATGGTGATCTCTGAATAGTCCAGCACATGACTCGGGTCTGGAATGTACCTCCTCAGCTGAGATACGTGGAAGACGTCATGTACTCCCTCCAAGGTCTAAGGTAGAGCTAGCCTGTAAGCAACTTCTCCGACGCGATCTAGCACATCGAAGGGTCCAATGTACCTTGGAATTAGCTTCCCTCTTCCTCCAAACCTGATAGTTCCTCTGGTAGGTGAGATCTTCAAGAACACATGCTCCCCTACTTGGAACTCGAGAGGTCGGCGATGAATGTTGGCCCAGTGCTTCTGCCTGTCTTGTGCATCTCGTAGGTGTCCCTGGATCTTCTTTACCTTCTCCACCGTACGAATGATCAGTTCTGGACCCAAGATCTGTCTCTCGCCAACATCGCTCCAGCATACTGGGGAACGACATTTCCTTCCATACAAAGCTTCAAAGGGAGCCATTTGAATGCTCGCTTGATAGCTGTTGTTGTAGGAAAATTCTACCAGATGTAAGTGATCTTCCCATGATCCGCTGAAATCAAGCATGCAGGCTCTCAGCATATCTTCAAGTGTCTGGATGGTGCGTTCTGATTGGCCATCTGTTTGTGGGTGATACGAGGTGCTGAACTTGAGGCGGGTACCAAGACTTTCTTGCATACTTCGCCAGAAGTAAGATGTAAATCTCGTATCTCTGTCAGATACTATGCTGACTGGTACTCCATACAGACGTACTATCTCCTTCATGTACATGTCCGCCAAGACTTCTGTAGATTGTCCAACTCTAAAAGGTAGGAAATGAGCAGCCTTTGTGAGTCTATCTACGATTACCCATACAGCATTACGACCACTAGCACTTCTTGGGAAGCCCGTAACAAAGTCCATCGTAATGTGTTCCTATTTCCACTCAGGTATTGGGAGGGGTTGAAGTAGACCGGCAGATCTCTGATGCTCAGCCTTAACTTGCTGACACACCAGGCATTTGGCCACAAAGCGTGCTATCTCCCGCTTCATTCCATGCCACCAGTAATATTGTCGCAGATCTCTGTACATCTTTGTGCCTCCTGGATGTATAGAGTATGTTGAGCTATGAGCTTCTGACATCAGCTCATTACGAAGTTCTCCATTTGGAACATAAAGACGATCACCACATCTTAGAGTCCCATCTTCGTGTATGCGACATCCTGTCTGAATTCCAGCCTCTGTTCTTTGTCGAAGCCTCTGAAATCTTGCATATGTTGGTAGAGCAGTTTTGATTCTTTCTAGCAAGGTTGATTGCAGCTGATAGTTTGATAATTGGCCGTCAAGTCCTGGCATAATGACCTCTATTTCCAAATTTTCTAGATCTCTCAGAAGACCTGGTTGGGTAATCATAAAGAATGCCGAGGGTCTTCTGCTTAGAGCATCTGCCACCACATTAGCTTTTCCTAGATGGTACTGTAGATCAATTTCGAAATCCGCCATTACTTCGAGCCATCGTCTTTGTCTCAGATTTAGGTCCTTCTGGGTGTAGACGTACTTCAGGCTTTTGTGATCGGTGAATATCTCCACTCGTTCGCCATATAGATAGTGTCTCCATAACTTTAGGGCGAAGATGACTGCGGCAAGCTCCAGGTCGTGAGTGGGGTAATTCTTCTCATGAGTCCTCAACTGTCTTGAGGCATAAGCTACAACCTTCCCATGTTGCATTAAGACACAACCAAATCCTTTTCCGGATGCATCGCTATATATGACGAAACCTCCGGATCCAGATGGTATAGTCAAGATGGGAGCTGTAGTCAGACTCTTCTTCAAGTCATCAAAAGCTGTCTAACAATCTTTAGTCCATATGAACTCCTGATCCTTGCGGGTAAGACGAGTAATCGGCTCCGCGATTCTTGCAAAGTTTTCTACGAATCGCCGGTAATATCCGGCAAGTCCTAGAAAGCTTCTCACCTCTGAGACGTTGGTCGGGGTTGGCCACGTCTCGACAGATGAGATCTTTGCTGGGTCTACCGAGATGCCTTCTCCTGTGATAACGTGTCCAAGAAATGCGACACGGTCAAGAAAGAATTCATACTTGCTCATCTTAGCATAAAGGCTCTCCCGTCTCAGCGTCTCTAATACCAACCTTAAGTGCTCTTCATGCTCCTCATGGCTCTTTGAATACACCAGAATGTCGTCGATGAAGACTACCACGAACTGGTCCAGATATTGGTGGAAGACTCTGTTCATCAGGTTCATGAATACGGCAGGTGCATTAGTTAGTCCAAAAGGCATCACCAGGAACTCGTAATGACCATAACGAGTCCTGAATGCTGTCTTTGGAATATCTTTCCTCCGTACCTTGACCTGGTGATAGCCTGATCTCAAGTCTATCTTCGAGAATACCACGGCTCCTGTTAGTTGATCGAACAGGTCGTCAATTCTCGGCAAGGGGTACTTGTTTTTTATTGTCAGAGCATTGAGGGCTCTGTAATCAATGCACATGCGATATGTTCCGTCCTTCTTTGGTACAAACAATATTGGTGCTCCCCAGGGTGATGCACTAGGATGAACAAATCCCTTGATCTGTAATTCCTCCAGTTGAAGCTTCAGCTCGTCAAGCTCCTTCTTCGCCAGTCGGTATACATTGGAGGATACTGGTGCAGCTCCGGGTATCAGCTCAATAATGAACTCCACTTCTCTGTCAGGCGGTAGGCCTGGCAATTCTTCTGGAAATACGTCCTCGAACTCTGCTATAATTGAGGGAAGTGCTGTCTCCATCGCCATGTAAGCTCTAGGAGTCTGGCCTATTCCTTGCTCAATGGTTCCTCGGATATATTCGAACTCTGGATGATCTGGGGGTCTAAAGATAACACTACCCTTTCGGCAGTCTAGGATAGCATTGTTCTGGCTTAGCCAGTCCATGCCTAAGACAACGTCGAAATTTGGCATTGGAAGTACCAAAAATCGCGCTCTTAGTCCTCTACTACAAACAACTACCGGACAGGTTTCGATAATGTTGGTAACTGGAACAATACCTCCTCCAGTAAGTATTTTCCAACACTTGGGTAGCGGGGAAGTGGATAGCTTGTGCATAGCTACGAAACTACTGGATATGAAAGACAAAGTAGCCCCAGAATCAAATAATACAGTTGCAAGTAATGATACAACTAAAATGGTACCTGTTATAGTTTTCCCTTCAGGCTCTTCTGCAACGGCAGCTAACGCAAAGGCTTGTCCGTGCATTTGTCCTCCGGTTTGTTGTCTGGCCTTGAACTGGGCCTCCTGAGTAGGCAGAGGTGCTCCTCTCTGATATCCTTCTGATGTGGAGGGAAGCATCTTCTGAGCTTGGGCTCCTGGCTTCTGCCCTTGCTGTGGTGCTGCATCTCTGCGTTGTGGGCAGTCTTTGGCCATATGATTTTTAGCTCCACATAGCAAGCATAATCCTAGCTTCTTTCTGCAGTCATTGGCAAAATGCCCCTTCTTGCCACAAAAGTGACAAGTCGGGAGCTCCTTCTTCTGATAGGGTCCCGTTATCTGCTGTGTCTGATATTGTGGACGACGGATAGGTCCTCCTGCTCCGTGCTGATTCTTGGCCGAGAAGGTTGGATTTGAGCGTCTGGCTCCTCGGCCAATGGCTTCTTGCTCCCTGGCTTCTGTAAGAACCTCGTTGTAGGAGATTCTTGACTGCATTGTTGTGTACCTCTGGAGCTCGTAGTTAACGCCATAGTGGAATCTTTTAGCCTTCTTCAGCTCGTTCGGAATCAGATCAGCACCGAAATGACTTAGTCTGCTAAACTCTGCGTCGTAGGCATCTACCGTCATGTTTCCCTGCTCTAGGTGCAGGAACTGGGAGTATAGGGCATTCTGGACTGTCGCTGGAAAGTACTTGACGTTGAAATGCTTCAAGAATTGTTGCCAAGTTTGGTCTTTGCCGACGCTGCGCTCTATGGATTCCCACCAGTGATGGGCGTTGCCAAGAAGTTGGCCCCTCACAGCGGTCATCCATAGGTCGGGGGTGAGTTGCGATCCTTCTAGCAGCATTTCGGTGTTGGAGATCCAATCGGAGATCTCCTCAGGAGTCTCGTTGCCTTTGAAATCTCTCGGGCTCATTTGACGGAAGCCTCGAACTGTGCCTGCTGGTTGGACAGGTGCTGGTGTCGGAGCAGTAGCTCTCTCCAAAGCCGTCATCAACGTCTATCGCAGAGCTTCAGTTTGCTGCCACTGAGACTGTCTCAGGGCCTCAGTTTGTTGCCACTGGTTCTGCAACATAGTCTGGAGAAACTGCAACATTTGAGGTTGACCCTCAAGTAGTGGCATCAGGATAGGCAAGGCTGGAGGTGGAGGCAAAGGTGTCTCCGCCTGTGGTGTTGGTGTCGTCTCCTGGCCAGAATTCTGGTGATTGGACGGAGTTCCTTGGACACTTGGCGAAGGGTCTGTTGCTTGGTCAGCCCCATTATTTGCAAGTTTCCCGGGTATGTCCATATTTTTGAGGAAAATAGGATAATTAGAAAACACAAAGGAGATAAATAATGATAATCAAGCAAGATGCAATAATAGAAATTGTAAAGATGGTGTCAGTGTGGATGAGACATAATATTTCTATCCTATTGCAGGCATTGCTGGGTATGTCATCATACCACTAGCAATAAAACTAGACCTGGATGGGCCACCACTAAAACCGTGTCACGCCCCAGTCCCAAAATGTCAAGAACTAGGCCACGTGTCACTGGCCAGCTGACACGTCACTAAGGGCTTAATCTATTTTGAATAGACCCATAGGGACGTGCTACGCTGTCCTAAGATACTACAAGAACAACACAGGCAAACTATCTCATCCACAATAAAATGTCAGAAAAATAAGTGCTGAATATATATAAAAACTGAGTCTGATACAGTACACAACTGGTGAGATTACAAGCCTACTACAAAAACTGATAATAGCGTAGAAAAATTAGATAGACTAAGCAGTGTCTATCTGATCAAAACATCTCCATCTCCAGGTGGCAGGCCTCTAGGGTCAAGCATACTCTGAGGGTGTCTCCTCGAGCTCCTCCTCGGTAACACATCTGGTCTCCTGATCAGGGCCGTACACAGTGGGGTAGAAAGCCTCATCTAGATCTGGCAGGGAACCAGGTCCTCAGTGGGACATAACAAGATACAGAAAAAAATAACATGCCATGTATATAAATACTTAATAAAGAAAATAAATACAGGGTGCTAATCATTTTACGTGAAATGCAAGTAAAGACCTTGTAGTATGCATGAGATTGTGTCGGCTAGACATATGCTGACGTAGTTCACCAATCGTGGGGACTGGCTAGTATATGTGTCATATGCCCCCTGACTCAAGGGAACTCTGCAATCGACCATCATGGTACGAAAGTATAAAACATTTATGGAGGGGGTGTCCCATACGTCTACTAGTTATCTTTCCCATCCCAATGAAACTAAATGTCAAGTCATACTATTCCTGAATTAATCTAATCCGTGATGCGGGTCACACGTACTAGTAGCTAATCAACTACGCAGCTCGCATCCCAATATGCATTGCAACCATATTGCGTGTTCCCGTGTTAGGGTCTAGGAGAATATTAGAATGCTCTCACAGCAAAGGGTGAGTCTGTAAGCCTAAGTTAAACATGCTTTTGTCAACGTATCAGTTGACTGTACCCAAGGCAGTCTCGGGTAATCATGGTATATGAAATTTAGGAACAAAGCAGATATCAATAATTGAATTTGAACATTAACTTGGCAAGGTATACTTGCCTACTCCCTGATAGTACTGAAAACCTGATCTCACAGTCAGGGTTGAGAGTGCTGGTGACAGGGGGTCACTGGCTGTGCTGAAGTTGGTTTCTGTTAAAATAGACAGTGTTCGTAAATATCATGGCTGTGATATAAAGTATATATATATACTTATATACACATATATAATATAGATATATATATATATATATATAGTATGTATATATATAGATATAATATATATAGCAGTATATATAATATATAAAGAACAAAAAAAGTGCAGATATAAATATATTGCAATTATAATAGTAGCAGGGTATATCCACTGCTATATATATATAATATTATCAGGGTGTATCCCCTGATATACATAATATAATAGTCAGGGTATATCCACTGAGATAATAATATAAGTATTCAGGGTATATCCACTGATAATAATAAATAATAAATAAATTGAAATGACAGTACAGAATTTAAATACATACATAACTATATACTATACTATATAGTACATTTAGATAAAATGAATTTACAGGGCAAGAATTGTAAATGTATATAGAGTAGGCTGTAATATCCAGCTCATATAATATTATAGATATATGTAATAAATTAAAATAATATTGCAAGAATTTAAAATATATAATATATATATAAGCTGTATTATCCAGCTGGATATAGATAATATATATATAGATATATATATATATATAAACATATATAATAGGTGCAGGAAATTAAGTGCAAAAAAATAAAAGAAAAGAAAAAAATGCATAGTATATATATATACCATATGATAGTATTTATATAACATATTATACATATATAACATAAAGTATACATATTATATATATAGATATATATATACATATATACAATTTACATATATAAATATATATGTATAAAATATAGTTATATATATATATACATATATACAATTTACATATATAAATATATGTGTATAAAATATAGTTATATATATATATAATATATATACAGTATAATATACTGTAAATAATAGTATATAACATATATATATATATATATATATATATATATATATATATATATATATATATATATATATATATATATATATATATATATATATATATATATATATATACATATACATATACATATACATATACAAATATATATATAATTACATATATATAGGGTTTAGGGTTATACCCTCTGACAGGTGGGCCCTAGGGGTTGTCGACGGCGGGTGGACGGCGGCGGAGCTGGCCGGAGGCGGCCGGAGGAGCGGCAACAGCAGCAGTGGCTGCTAGCAGCAGCAGCAGCAGCTTGTGGGAGCTACGGCGGCGGCTGCGGCGGAGTAGGCGGCGGTGCAGGGTGGGGGAACGGCGGAGGAGAAGGTGGCGGTCAGGTTGGTGGTGGTGGCGGAGGTCCACGATGGCGGTGGTGGAGGCTGGAGGCCGTCGGAGGTGGAGGTGGTGGTGTAGTCGGGAGCTCGGTCGGGGCACTGTGGAGGTGAGGGCGGCCGGAGGAAGTGTCGTGGGGCGGTGAGGGGGTTGTCGTCGGAGAGAGGAGGTCGGGGCGAGTCGGTAGGTGGGGTTGGTGGCGGTGCTCGGTGGCCGGAGGCGGCGGTGGGAGTGGTTCGGGTGGTGGTGGCAGTGGGTGGTGGTGTTAGGGGTTTGGGGTTGCGGGGGCTGTGGCCGGCGGAGCAGGGTGGTGCCGGCGGTGGGGCTTGGCCGGAGGGGAGAGGGGGTCAAGGCGAAGGGTTGGCCGGAGTTGGGTGGCCGGCGGTGGTCGGAGGGGAGAGTTGTGGAGTTTGAAAGGGAAGAGGGTAGGGGTTTATATAGGGTTTGGGGTGGATGGCATTTCTGTAAATAAGTGGAAATCCAGGGTTATATTGGTAATTTGATATTTTATGATATTTTCACAGGATTTCTCTGGATTCTTATGGTGGGTCCCTCACACCTATGGTCTAGCCAATAGGATTAGGCCACCTAGCATGCAATTTTGCATAAAGACCCCTAACTTTTTAATAATTGCATAAATGTATGAATTTAGTATTTTGCGTAATTTTGTAATTTACCTGATTTTAAATACTGATTTCCCCAAATTCTAAATTGTACAAAAATGTGGGAAAATAGCTGGGGAAAATGTTTTGGACAGTGTGGGGTGAGTTTGGGTAGATGCAGGGTTTGATTCTGCAGGTGATACGGATCCTCGTATTTATTAATTAATAAATACTGCGCACGGTGTTCACTAATTATTTAGAGGCTATTAGGGTCATAATTTCTCTACGGTGTCAATACACTAATTGTAGTATATTCAGTCTAGAATATTATCGTATTTTTGTTTGGGCAAAACAGGTGCCTACTGGTCCTCAAATCTCTAGGGGTACAGAGATGGATAAAGAGCAGAAAATTAAATAGAAAATAAATACGTACGTTTGTAACGATATTTGTACGACTAAAATGAAGCATCAAACAAGGTTTCTGGAAGTTGCACAAAATACAGAAAAATAGTCTAACTAGTCTAGGGCAGGTATATGAAATTTGTTTAGGGTTTAACAGTTAGTGGGATATCCTAATTAATTGTGTAATGAACAGGTGCACAATCAATAGATTAAATAAATAAAATTTTTAAAAAGTTGCTATAATTCTAATTAGTCTAAACTAATCCTAATTTACTGAAATTTGGTCGAGGGAGTTTACACCATTGTGTTCTTTACTTTTTTGCAATTCATGTGCCGCTTCTCATGTCTTGAATAGCTTACTTGTTCAAAGATTTGGCCTTGTGCAAGCGCACTTTAGGCTTGCATGGCATCACGTCTGTGAGAGGGCGATCGGTTCCGTAGGGACCAAGCGAGGACGATCGGACCCCAAGATATATTTTCGTAGGACGATCGGTTCCGTAGGGACCAAGTGACCAACGCGTGACAACGTCTTTATCAAATGACTGTTCAGGATCAACATCATCAGGGGGAGTGATTGTTTTCAGGGGAAGATATATTTTGTATGGACTATAACGCGTTGTACTCTTTTTTCTTAGTCATAAATTTTTTTTATTGGGTTTTTCCTGACAAAGTTTTAATGAGGCAACATTAAGCGTGCCCAACGCATATCTAAGTCATCCTAAAGATTGTACTCTTTTCTTTCGCACAGTTTTTGTCCTAATGGTTTTTTCTGGCAAAGTTTTAACGAGGCAGTAGGCTTAGAGATGGTGGTCATCCAAAGGGGGGGTGTTATAACGTGGGTTACTAAAGGGTTGGATTTCTACTTTGTATTTTAGTCCCACATTGGTTAAAGATAAGTATTACACATTCATTATGTTGTATAAATAAGGCATTTGCCTCCCACTATGAGATTACAATAATAAAATATCTTCTCTCCTATTTTTTTTCTTCATTCTTCTACGTTTATTCTAACACCAAACACATTTATCAAATACTATAGACTTCAAGATTATTATTTGAGCATTTCGGCCGTTTGGTCCTACTTGCTTTCGACATGTTATCATTCTTACTATTATTTTATTATGATTGTATGTGGATATGAGATCAGACTTAGGCCATAGATTGAATTACATGCTAGGATACCCAACTTGATTGACAATCGTGATCGTTGTACGACATTTTATACCTTGTACAGGGTAGTTGGCCTAGTCCTTTCCATATTTATCTAATATTCTGGGAATGGGACGTGACACGCTTGTTAGATCATGTATTTCCAAGTTTAGAAGAAAATGCAATTGACAAAATTTATATGACTCAAAGATCTCTGATAACTCCGACGAATGAATTCGTCAATATATTGAATCAGAAGGTCACTATCATGACCCGCACCCGGTATAGAGGCACGAGTACGTAAACAACGCTCAGCCTATGCCACAGAATCGATGGTAGAATATTGTCTAGGTCAACCATACTATCTAAAACATCTCATACAATATATATAAGGTACATGCCAATATCATCTCAACTCCAAATGGAGGAACAATATGGTATATAAAAATGATAAATAATACTCAATCACAATATAAAACTAAAGGAGGATGAAAGTATGATATGGAATAAAAGAGAGAAAATAAGAGTCACATTACATCCATAAGTCCAAATTCATAAGTCTAGACATAGCCACTCCCAAAATAATATATACATGCCATGAGTCTAGAAATGAGACATATACAATATCCAAAATATATAACTAAGCCTCCTCAGACACTGGCACTAGGTCCTCCTGCTCTAGGGGAGAATCCTCTAATGGTTCGCCATCATGTGGCCCATAATAAGTGGGACACTGCTCCTCAGGCCAATCATCTAAAAAATATATCCAATCAGGATTGGAGCAAAGTACATACCTCTGAAAGCAGTTTCAGATACATGATAGAGCATATATGACAAATAATAGAAAAGAATACAAGATAATTAGCAATAGGAAATATAAATAAACTATAGTAAACATGTTAAATACTGGAATAAAAGAATAGACAATATGAATAACTACAAGTGATAAAAATAGATAAACTAACTAATGTGCCATAGAGTACAAGTTCGTTATGTGATCGGTTTGGGTTAATCACGAATATAATATGGTAACTCGATTACACGTGCGATATGTAATCGACATGTATAAGAATACACTGGGCTTGATCACATAACCAACTCCTACTCTCCCATCCCCAACCAATACTTATGGATCCAATCACGACATGTTACGAAAACGAATATAAGAACACTGAACATGAGCAGTGTATGAATACGAAGTACATGATAATCAATACCCGATACACACGATAAAATAAATATGAAGGAGTAACCGCTGAACACGGTAGGGGATAACATCTTCTAACAAGATCTATACAGTACCAGTCCGTGTAGCCACTGTGTCGGAATCAAGTAAGCAGTTCTAGAACATGTGATATATACACTATCATGAAATAAAAACTAACATAGAGATGTACTCGTCTCGGGTCCTGAGCAAAGGGTGTCTCTCGATGCCCAAACTAGTGTCACACAATCCTATTTAGGAATATCAGGCCAGATACTTTAAATGAGTGATAAATGAGTAAAAGAATGCACTAATATGATTTTCTAGGCCGATACTAGGTCTCACTAGTCAAACTAGGTCGATACCTTGAGTTTAGTGTTCATACCTAGGTTCTAGGTCAATGACAAGTTTATACTAGCCACTACTTGGTGATACTAGGTCATACTACCACTAGGTGTATATATATTCTATTTATACTAGTCAATGACATAATTAACTTTTCTATATAACTTCAGTATACTAGTATCAAGGTATTAATCAACTATATAACTTAAGGCTTAGTCCTAAACTAACAATACTCCTTAATTGATATCACACATACATAACGTACTTTATAATATTAACTAACTGATACTCAACTTATACTAACTGTTACTACTATTAACTAGCACTAACTTCCATATACTCTAACTAAACTCCTATCCTACACTAACTAATATCGTCACTCTTAATACTGATACGAGATCACAATAATACTCACACTCAAAAACCAACACCACACCCATCTCACCATCCCACTTCCTTTCCCTACCCCTTTACCTCAATCATGCTATGTTGTTACTGATGCTCTTGTAATAGAGCCCGACACCCCCAACTCTGGTACTTAATGTTGCAACTGCCTTACAGTTGCAAGGACTGCACCCTACCCTGAGGTGCTCCAACTCAAGCCTGGGTATATCCCCCCTCACTGCTAATCTCTTGACTGATATTAAGTTTCTTGAAAACTAATACATCATGGTATTTGATACCCACTTTCACTCCACCTTAGAACATGCTAAATTATCTAGTGATGTTGTATCATTCCTTTTAATACAACTCCCTCATAGTATATACTTCACCATTGACACAGTTCTACCTCTTCCTTTCGACACTGCAACACACATGACACATCACAGTGCACATAAGCATAACATTGCACCACCCTCTAACCAACATCCCTCAACTCTCTGCACTTGGTTACCTTGTACTGCATTTGAGAATATCCACATAGCACTAACCCTCACCTCAATGTTTACTCACACACACTGCACAACTATGCACACATAGACACTGCAATGCCCGACCCTTCTATCACTGAAATACACTCACACACACCATAAAATTGTACCTCATTACATACTCATAGACATTGTACTTCACTGCTGTTATTTCTCCCTCCCCCCATATTTACACACAAGTTTATTTCCCTCTAGTTCTTACTGTAAACCAGTGATGTACTCAAGTTTCCCCTCACTGAACTCCCCAACTCGAGCTCAACACTAATCAATCACACTCACAACACACACACACACACACACACACACACACACATATATAACACAAATAAGACTTGAGGGTGTACAATACACACTAATAGCCATTTCACCAACCACCTTGAGTGCACAAATAGGATACCCATGATACGCTCCCAAACGAAGTATCAAAACCCCATTTCTTAACTATTACCAATTATATATATTAATAACATCTATATATAACTAAAGCAACTAGCTATAATAGAAATTAAAGAGTAATCACACCATCATGCACAAAATTCCCAAAATGGACCCCCGTATCATATCGTATCCCAAAATACCATGATATGGCCTACTCGTATCCATTTGTGGACACATATCTAGTCTCACACCATCAATCTAAGTCTAATTGGACTAAATTGGTCTCATGGCACTCACTTGATGCATCAATATCGTAATTTCCTCTATTATATACAAAAATCTATATAGAAATCTCTATACACAACCAATTGGCCTAGAACTTGTTTCTATTGGTAGCCCTATGCCATGGGATGATTCTTAATGGTTAAATGCATGATTTAGAAGTTATAATGAAGATAAATTTTAGAATTTACTAATTGGGAGATGGATTCTCAATAAAATCACTCTCTCACCAACATCATCCCAAGAAAATAGAGTACAACATCTTCGTCCATACAATACCTCAAATGGTGACATCTCTATACTGGCATGGTAGCTTTTGTTATAAGCAAACTCTACCAAGTGAAGGTGATCCTCCCAAGAGCCTCCAAAATCCAAAACACATGTGCGTAGCATATCCTCGAGAGTCTGGATGGTCCTCTCCGACTTTCCGTTGGTCTGAGGGTGATATGCGGTACTAAACTTGAGCTGGGTGCCCAAGCTAGCCTACAAACTCCTCCAAAAGATGGATATAAAATGACTATCCTGATTTGAGACTATGCTCACATGAACTCCATGCAATCTGACTATCTGTCGCACATACATCTCCGCGAGCTTCTCCGTAGATGTACCCACTTTGAATGGCAATAAGTGGGCTGATTTGGTCAACCTGTCTGCGATAACCCAAATTACTTCTTTTTTCCTGAAGAACGCGGAAGCCCTGATACAAAGTCTATCGTACATGCTCCCACTTCCACTCTGGAATGGGTAAAGGCTGAAGCAATCCCCCTGACCTCTGTCTCTCCGCCTTTACCTGCTGACATACTAAGTATCTGGATACGAAGCTCTCCACCTCCTACTTCATACCATACCACCAAACATGCTCTCTCATTTCTCTATACATCTTGTTAGCACCTGGATACATAGAGTACTGAGATCGATGTACCTCCTGAAGAGACTCCTCACACAATACTCCACTCAGCACACACAATCTGGTATCGTAACGCAATGACCCATCCTCTGCAATAATGAATTCCTCTACCAATCCCATCCGGACCTGTTCTCTGATGCTCCTCAGAGACTCATCCTCGAACTGTGCGGCTCTGATCCGGTCCATCAACTCTGACTATACTTGTAGTCCCCATATCTGTGTCGCAACTCCAGGAACTAGCACCTCAATACCCAAGCTATCAAGATCGACCAATAAATATATGTCCCTCGTCAGGTACATAGCTACTAGAGACCTGCTCAAGGCATCAGCGACTATGTTGGCCTTTCCTGGATGGTACTGCAAAGAAATGTTGAAGTCCTTCATCAACTCCAACCATCGTCGTTGCCTCATGTTGATCTCCTTTTGTATAAACACATATTTCAAGCTCTTGTGGTCCGTAAAGATCTCCACACGCTCTCCATACAAGTAGTGCTTCTACAGCTTGAGAGCAAAAATGATCGCTGCCAACTCCAAGTCATGGGTAGGATAATTCTTCCCATGATAGCATAATTGCCTGAAAGCGTAGGCAATTACCTTCTTGTTCTGTTGTAACACACAACCCAAACCCTTACCCGAAGCATCGTTGTATATGGAAAATTCTCTTGTCCCCGATGACAACATCAACACTGGGGTTGTAGTCAACCTCTTCTTCAGCTCCTTAAAAGCGGCCTGACACTCCTCAATCCAGACGAACTCCACGTCCTTCCTGGTCAGCCTAGTCATCGGCTCTGTAATTTTGTAGAAGTCCTGAACAAATCTTCGATAATAGCCTATCAATCCAAGAAAGCTCTTGATCCCTACCACTGAACTCAGGGTAGACCATAACTCAATCGCTAAAATCTTCTTCGAATCTACTGAGATTCTGTCTCCTATAATCATATGCCTGAGTAATTCAACCTTATCAAGGAAGAACTCACGCTTCGAAAGCTTGCCATACAGCTTCTTCTTCTAGAGTCTCACAACAAACTTATCCAGGTACTAATGAAACACCTTATTCATCAGGTTCATGAGTACCTCCGGGGCATTGGTTAATCCAAACGGTATCACCAAGAACTCAAACTTTCTATACCGAGTCTTAAAATATGTCTTCGGAATGTCTTCCTTCTTTACTTTCACCTGGTGGTACCCCGACCTCAAGTCTATCTTCGAAAATACCTTCGCTCCGCTCAACTGATCAAATACATCGTCAATCCGCGACAACGGGTATTTATTCTTGATAGTGAGATTGTTAAGATTCCTGTAGTCGATAAATATATGTACCTACCCATCCTTCTTCGGTACAAATAATACCGGAGCACCCCACGATGATGGATTGGAGCTAATGAAGCCATTGTACTGCAACTCATCCACCTGCTTCTTCAACTATGCCAGTTCGCTATTGTTCACCCTATAGATATGCTGGGATATTGGCTCTGCACCTAGCACCAAGTCTATAGAGAACTCTACATCTCTGTCTGGTGGCAACCCAAGCAACTCCTCCGGAAAGACGTCCATATACTATACAATCAATGGATGTGGCAGTTCATGCTCTTCCACCATAGCTCTACAGAAGTCTCCTTCGCTCTTCTCCGTTGCTTCTCTGACGAACTCAAACTCTGGCTCTCCTAACATCTGAAATAAAACTCTGCCTCTATGATAATCGATACTAGCATGGTGCCTACTAAACCAATCCATCATGAGTACTATATCGTAGCTCGAAAGTGGCATTATGAGTAGACACACGCTCAACTCTTGGCCTCCCAGAGAAACTCTTCGATCCTTGCAAACATCACTGACCAAGATAATGTCACCCCCGGTCGTGATCTTGCAAGTCCTCGCCAACGGTCCAGTCTTAAGATGATGCTTCAAAGCAAAAGATACAGATACGAAACTATGTGAAGCACTAAAATCAAATAAAGCATGAGCTGGAAAAGAATCAAGATAGACTGAACCTGAGATGACATCACCAATTGGCTCCTCCTCCTCGACGGTCAAGGCGAAAGCTCGCCCCTGTTGCGCACCTCTCTGCTATTGCTGGTGCTGTACGAACCTCTGCTATTGTGTCGGCAACGGAGGTCCTCTATGCTGTTCTGCTGGTGGTCTCGCTGGTGCTCTATGTTCCTGGGCCCCGTCCTAAGCAGGACGAGCTGGAGCCCTAGGACAAGCCCTCAACTGGTGGTCTCCTGATCCGCAGAACAAACACTGGCCCAATCTCATCCTGTATGCATCCCATCTATGTACCGACTTCTTACAGAATGGGCAAGGAATAGCTGGCTGCTAGATCTCGTGCGCCTGCTGCACTAGTGCTCTAGCTGGTACGGGGTACTGCAGCCTCGGCTGTTAGAAGTATCTCGGATGTTGCTGCTGAAAGTGAGGCCACTTTCCTGGCCCCTACTACTGCTAGCTCCGGAGGGATCTCTCATCCTCTTGAAGCCAAGCTCCAAATCATCCTCCGCCTTCTGTGCCTGTGCTATCCTCAAATGTAGTGGTATGATATCCTCTAGTATGGGATTTGATCTCCCTGTTCAGACCCTTTTTGAACTTTCGAGCATTCCCTCGGGGATTTTGTCCCTCCACAAAGTGACCCAATCGACAGTACTCTGCTGCGTACTCGTCCACCGTCATGCTGCCCTGGACGAGATACTAAAACTGGCTATCTAGAGAAGTCAGAGCCACATCCGGGAAGAACTTTTTCTTGAAAAGCTCCTTAAAAGCTTTCCAAGTAAGTCCTGACATTGAGATCCTGGGGTCCATCCTGAACCAAGTCAATGCGATGTCAAACATCATGCTCCCTACGGCCTCTACCTGCAACCTCTCTCGAATCTGCGCCAGCCGCAGGTTTTCCTCTATATCTTCGATCCAATCATCAACATAAATAATCCCATTGGTACCTTTAAAGTCCTTCGGCCCCATCATCTTGAAGTCTATGATAGTCCCTGGCCACGGCTGTTGCAGGGTGAACTGAGGTGGAGCTACCTGTGGCTAGAGCAAGGCAACTCTCTCGACTGCGACGAGTACAAGCTGGTGGGCATTCTTAATGCCCTGCCTCATAACTCTGACTGGCTTTGCTGGGCCTCTTCCTGGGCCCGCTGTGCCTCAATTATCTGTTGAAAGAGTGCAAACACCTGCGTCGGATCAACTACGGGTGGTAGAGGTAGAATTTTCTCTTAGACTGTCGGCACTGTCCTCTGTACCGGAGGTGGAGCACCCCCGAAAGCTGCTGCAGAAATGTCCACCTGGACCGGTAAAGCGAACCTCTGAACTGAAGTTGCTGGAGTAGTGTCTGCTGGTGCTGCCCTCATAGGCGACGAAGTGACCGACCTCGCTGACACTGCGCCTGAGCGCTGGAAACGCATCTTCGGCGGCATCCTGAAGACAAATTGAAACAAAGGAATCAATATTGAGTAAGATACGATATCATCAAGAAGGACATAATTATTCAAAGTAAAGCAATCATTCAAATAGATAAGGATAGCAAAACAGATATTTGGAAATGATCCCTAGGTGTGATTGAGTATACTCTCATCCTACATAATATATCATAAAGTAGGCTCTTAGCAGTATCTCAGACTTAGAGTACTACTACGATATCACACTTGTTGCGACTATGGACCTGCATGGGCCACCACTAAAAATGTGTCACGACCCGCACCCGGTGTAGGGGTACGAGTACGTGAACAATGCCCAGCCAATGCCATAGTTTTGGTGGTAGCAAGCTGTCTAGGTCAACCATACTATCTAAAATATCTCATACAATATATATATATATAAGATACCTGTCAATGTTATCTCAACTCCAAACGGAGGAACGATATGGTATATAAAAATGGTAAACAATACTCAATTATAATATAAAACTAAAGGAGGATGAAAGCATAATATAGAATAGAAGAGAGAAAATAAGAGTCACAATACATCCACAAGTCCAAATCCATAAGTCTAGATATAGCCACTCTTAAAATAATATATATACATGCCATGAGTCTAGAAATGAGACTAATACAATGTCCAAAATATATAACTAAGCCTCCCTAGACACTGACACTAGGTCCTCCTGCTCTAGGGGAGAATCCTCTAATGGTTCGCCATCCTGCGACCCATAATAAGTGGGACACTGCTCCTCAAGTCAATCATCTAAAAAATATATCCAATCAGGATTAGAGCAGAGTACATACCTCTAAAAGCAGTTTTAAATACATAGTAGAGCATATATGACAAATAATAGAAAAGAATACAAGATAACTAGCAATAGGAAATAAAAATGAACTAGAGTGAACATGTAAAATACTGGAATGAAAGAACAGACAATATGAATAACTGCAAGTGATGAAAATAGATAAACTAGCTAATGTGCCATAGAGTACAAGTTCGTTATGTGATCGGTTTGGGTTGATCACGAATACAATATGGTAACTCGATTACACGTGTGATATGCAATCGACATATATACGAATACACTGGGCTAGATCACATAACCAACTCCTACTCCTCCGTCCCCAACCAATACTCATGGATCCAATCACGACACGTTACGAACACGAATATAAATACACTGAACACGAGTAGTGTGTGAACACAAAGTACACGATAATCAATACCCGATACACACGATGAAATACATGTGAAGGAGTACCCGCTGAACACGGTAGGGGATAACATCTCCTGACAGGATCTATATAGTATTAGTCCATATAACTACTATGTCAGAATCAAGTAAACAGTTCTAGAATATATGATATATACACTATCATGAAATAAAAACTAACAGAGAGATGTACTCGCCTCGGGTCCTGAGCAAAGGGTGTCTCTCGATATCCAATCTGGTATCACATAATCCTATTTAGGAATATCAGGTCAGATGGTATAAATGAGTAATAAATAAGTAAAAGAATGCACTAATAAGATTTTCTAGGCCAATCCTAGGTCTCACTAGTCAAACTAGGTCGATACATTGAGTTTAGGGTTCATACCTAGGTTCTAGGTCAATGACAAGTTTATACTAGCCACTACTTGGTGATAGTAGGTCATATTACCACTAGGTGTCTATTTATTCTATTTATACTAGTCAATAACATAATTAACTTATCTATATAACTTCACTATACAAGTATCAAAGTATTAATCAACTATATAACTTAAGGCTTAGTCCCAAACTAACAATACTCCACAACTGATATCACACATACATAACATACTTCATAATATTAACTAAGTGATACTCAACTTATACTAATTGTTACTACTATTAACTAGTACTAACTTCCATATACTCTAACTAACCTCATATCCTATAGTAACTGATATCCCCACTCTTAATACTGATACGAGATCACAATAATACTCACACTCAAAAACCAACACCACACTTATCTCACCATCACATTTTCTTTCCACACCCCTTTACCTCAGTCATGATCTGATGTTACTGATGCTCTTGTAATAGAGCCCGACACCCCCAACTCTGGTACTTAATATTGCAACTGCCTTACAATTGCAAGGACTGCACCCTACCCTGAGGTGCTCCAACTCAAGCCTGGGTATATCCCCTCTCACTGCTAATCTCTTGACTGATATCAAGTTCCTTGAAAACTGATACATCATGGTGTTCGATACCCCCTTTCACTCCACCTTAGCACATGCTAAATTATCTACTGATGCTGTATCATTCCCTTTAATACAACTCCCTCATAATATACACTTCACCATTGACACAGTTTTATCTCTCCCTCTCGACACAGTGACACACACGACACAGAACAGTGCACATAAGCACAGCACTGCACCACCCTTTAACCAACATCCCTCAACTCTCTGCACTTGGTTACCTTGTACTGCATCTGAGAATATCCCCATAACACTAACCCTCACCTCAATGTTTACTCACACACACTCCACAACTGTGCACACACAGACACTACAATACCCGACCCTTCTATCACCGAAACACACTCACACACACCACATAATTGCACTCATTACACACTCATAGACACTGCACTTCACTGCCTATTTTTCTCCAGTTCTTACTGCAAACCAGTGATATACTCAAGTTTCCCCTCACTGCTCACTGAACTCCCAAACCCTAGCTCAACACTAATCAACACACTCACAACACACACACACACACACACACACACACACATATATATATATATATATATATATATATATATATATATATATATATATAACACAAATAAGACTTGAGGGTGCACAATACACACTAATAGCCATTTCACCAACCACCTTGAGTGCACAAATAGGATACCCATGATACGCACCCAAACGAAGTATCAAATCCCCATTTCTCAACTATTACCAATTATACATATCAATAACATCTATATATACCTAAAGCAACTAGCTATAATGAAAATTAAAGATTAATCACACCATAATGCACAAAAACCCAGAATGGGCCCCCGTATCATAGTGTATCCCAAAATACCATGATACGGTCCATTTGTGGACACGTATCTAGTATCACACCATCAATCTAAGTCTAATTGGACTAAATTGGTCTCATGACACTCACTTGATGCATCAATCTCGTAATTTCTCTAATTATATACAAAAACCTATATAGAAATATCTATACACAACCAATTGGCCTAGAACTTGTTTCTATTGGTAGCCCTATGCCATGTGGTGATTCCTAATAGTCAAATGCATAATTTATTTTTGAGATGGTTAAATGCATGATTTAGAAGTTATAATGAAGAGAAATTTCAGAATTTGCCAATTGGGAGATAGATTTCCAATAAAATGCTCAATAGACACGATCCAGACACGATCTCTCCACCAAGGCTCCTTCTCCTTGTGCTCCTTGCTACTCCAAGCTCTAAAGATTCTTGAGGAATAAAAAAGAGAGAGAATATGAATGAATTGAGAGGAGAAGTTGATGGAGAAAATGAAGTGAATTGGGGATTTACGAATTTGGGGATCTAGAAATGAATGCACAAATGAGGAGAGGAGAGAGAGAAGAGGTTATATGAGTGGCCGTCCCCTACTCCCCTTTCTCCAAGTCATTGTCAATGTCTAATATGTCCCTACTAGTTAGTTATGGATATGATTATAAAAGGGCTAATTTGAAAAGTCTCTAATTAAATCAACAAAATATTTACTGTACCGATAATAATTTTATATTAATTAAGTACACCGATAGAAGTTTTAAATTTTTTGAAATTCTAATACATATCGCCATCAGATATGGCAAAAAAAAGAATATTAAAAAAATAATCCAACGGCATTGGCGAAAATCTTAAAAAAAAATTAAAAACTTTCTAAATTTTTGCCAACTTAGTTGGCGAGAAATTGTTGGTTTCGGTTTATTTTGGTTTTTTTTTTCTTTTGGGATAGTTGGGTTTGATTTTTTGTGTTGGTTGTTTGTGTTATTTTGTTGTTGTTTTTTTTGGGGTATTTTTTTGTAACGTTCATATTGTTACGTTCATATTTTTATAACGGCTCTTTTTTCTCATATTTATAAATTTCTTTCATTCTCTTCTTCTGCTATTCATTTCTCACTCAACCCACGTATACTTTTAATTTTTTTTCTTCTATTCATTTCTCACTCAACAGAAGTTCGTCTATTACTCAACAGAAGCTACTCCAGCTCACTTACTGTATTTAGAAGCTTATTCTTTTGTCATGGATCAAAGTCTAACAATATTATGTTCGGTTGGAGGTGTGCTAAATGGGTTAGTTTATGAAGGAGGTTTAACTAAATTTTTTTAGTTGATCAAAATATTTTGTTTGATAGTGTACGTAATCAAATTGTTGAGCAATGTTCTATTGATTATGAATTTATATTGGTTCATGTTTATTTAACTAATTGTATAAAGTTAGTTAGTGAACAAGCATAAAAATTTATTCTAGAAGTTAATATACAAGCAACGTACATTAATATTTATGTAACTTCACCACCACCTAGAAATAATATTGTAAGTAGTATACGTGCTTCTAATCAAGTTAATACTGCTCCTAGTTCTTCTCATAAAGTTATTTTATTTACTGAACAAGAACATATAGTAGATGATGCTAATAACGATGATGAAAATAATGATGATTTAATTGAAAGTTTAGATGATGAATTTGATGGCAATGTTGATAGTGTTAGCATTTCTGGATTAATCATTGGAAGAAATTTTGATAATCGTTCTGAATTTTGATGTTTTATTAGTGATATATCAATCGCACATAATTTTACTTATCATACTACTTTAAACAATGCTAATGGAATTGTATATAAATGTAACGATTCAAGTTGTAATTGGAGAGTATACGCTAAAGCAAGTGGTAAAGGTGAATATTTTGTTATTACTACGCTAGAAAACATACATTCTTGTTTAGGGGGACTTACAACAGGTTCTCATCCATTATCTACTACTGTATGGGTTAAAAAATAAGATTATTGATAAAATTTGAGATAATCAGTTGTATAGTCCATCACATGTTATAAATAATATATATAAAGAACACGAAATATATATTAAATACTGTAAAGCTTGGAAAGCTAGGGAACTTGCTCTATCCGAAATAAATGATAGTTATATTGATGCATATAGTAATCTTGAAGAGTATAGTTTTAGAATTATTGAAACAAATCCAGGTAGCCAATGTTTTATACAGACTATAAAAGACAATATATTTAAAAGAATTTTTATTTATTTTAAGGCATTGATGGATTTTTAAGGGGATGTTTACCTGTGATTAGTACTGATGCTACTTTTCTTTCCTCTAGATATGAGATATTTTATTTATTGCCTGTGCTCATGATCCAAATTATCAATTATATCCAATTGCTTATGCTGTTGCTGAGAGTGAAAATACTGATTCTTGGACTTGGTTTTTAAACAGTTTGAGAACATCTTTTGAAAAATATTTTGATGCATGGAATACAATTTCTTTTATATCAGATAAACAAAAAGGATCGATAAGGGCTATGCATGATATCTTTCCAGAATTGCCTCATTTTTTTGTATTCAATATTTTAAACAAAATTTGAAAAAAGTCTTCAGATTTCTACATTTTCAACATAGTTTAGATTATCTTGCTAGATGCTATAATGAAACAGATGCGAACTATTATTTGGAAAAAAATAAAGCTGAAAACATAGATGTTGCCAACTGGCTCATTGGAGTAAATGATGAAACTCGTATTTTGTTTACACTGGATAATAGCTTATTCTCCTTTTCCCAGATTAGGTATTCACACGTCGAATCTTGCTGAATGCTTCAATAACTGAGTAAAAAATTTACGTGATAAACCAATAACGATATTACTTGATGGAATTCGAGCCAAAATTATAATACTTCAGGACAAGAACAGGCAAAAAGATAAAAAAAATTAAACTGATTATTGTCCGAAGATGTTACAAACTATGGCTCTTATCATAAAAGAAAAATACCGGCTGCAAACGTTGAATATAGTTAGATATTTGTTTCAAATATTAGATTGTAAAATAAATAGAACATATGTTGTAGACTTAGATAAAAAATCTTGTTCATGTTTAAAGTGGTATCATACTTTGCTTCCATGTGTACATGCATGTTATGCGTGTAAGTCTAAAAATATTAGCATTGAGAGTTTTTATCCAGGTATTTTCTCTAAGGAAGTATTAAGAAGCGTATATGAGCCGCACCTGGAGCCAATTCTAATCCCTTACAATCTCCAAAGTACATTGGTTAGAGGTCACATTGGAGTACCAAATGTACGACGGAAGGCGGAAAGACCAAAGAAGAACCGGATCAAAGCGAATGATCAAGCTTCAAGATATATTCGATGTAGTAATTGTAATAGTTTAGGATACAATAGAAGGAGATGTACAAACCAACCAAGAGAATGAAGGCATTGTCGTAGATTTTTAAATAGTTTTATTTTATGAGAACAATATGTAATTTCATTTAAATAGAAGAAAGTTACATTCAAATAAAGTTGATACTGATATAACAATTTCATCATCCTCTCTTGGCTAATTCTCGATAGTTAGGACGATCAATCTCTCTTAGATTGAGTCGGTCGCTCTTTTCTCTTGTATTCTCTGGGGCCGCATCATCACCACCTCCTTGACTGTCCTCCACTTGAGATAGCATCGATGCTGATGGAGTTGTCAAGATATGCGTATAACTAGTAACTCTGGGGCGAATAGGCTATCCCACTGAGAATCTTCCTCATGGGCCCACTGAGTAGTGCCCGCACCGACCGTCGCCTGAAAAGTGTCCCAGTCAGCCCAGTGAGAAGTGCCATCACCAGCCCACTGAGTAGTGCCCGTACTAGCCATCGCCTGAGAAGTGCCCCAGTCAGCCCAGTGAGAAGTTCCCTCACCAGCCCACTGAGTAGTGTCCGCACCAGCCGTCGCCTGAGAAGTACCCCAGTCAGCCCAGTGAGAAGTGCCCTCACCAGCCCACTGAGTAGTGCCCGCACCAACCGTCGCCTGAGAAGTGCCCCAGTCAGCCCAGTGAGAAGTGCCCTCACCAGCCCACTAAGTAGTGCCCGCACCAACCCACTGAGGGACATCGTCATCTTGTAGTGGCAGACTATCATCCTAAAACCAAACAGAGGTATACTTCCTAAGGGGGCGTGATTGTCGTTGTGCAACAAGACCCTAAGGATAATCTCCTGGAATAAGTAAAGGAGGGTTCGGAGGAGTCAGTCCTCGTTGCATAGCAGCCAAATATTTGCCAACCGCTGTGTGCAACGGGTCACTCACTGGATGATTTTGGTATACAGTATTTTAATTGGAAGCTGGAATATTAAATAAAATTCAATAGAGGATATAAATAAGTACTACAGAGATAGACATTTTTATATAAAAATAACGTACCAGCCCTTCTACATAATCATAATAGCCACGGAGACTATAATCATCTATGACTCGATGTTGGAATCGAAACTCGTCATAGTGGTAGGCTCTGTTGCTGATAAAAGGAGCTCCCCACCAAGATCTATATGCATCATCACCGTAGGCTGCACCATTACAAATTATGAGCATATGATTTCTTATAATTTTTTAAGTAAAATTTGTTAAACTTTTGGAATAACTTACCATCATCAATAGAGGACATCATTTGAGACAAATGTCCCACCTTATGTGTCTCAAATCTAGAATTCCACCCAGGAATCAATTTGTGTGCTTTGGTAGTTGCATTGCCTTTACCATGATTGAAACATGGTGGCTCATCAGGAATGTGTTGTATCATCAGAACTGTCACATAACACGATCAGCTGGATGATACATGATGTTATCATGAAATATTATGAAAAATCTATGTAGACTAAATCCAAAGGCTGTTGTTTGTAACTCAAGAGAATTCTGCTCAAGCCGGTACGGTAAAAAAATTACATATTTCATGCCAAAAAAAATTATAAGATAATAAACATATTGACTGCATGAAATAAAAAATATATATAAGAGTATAAATTTTTTACCTCGTTAAACCTTAGTGAATTGAATTGGCCCCGATATACTGCGATATCCTTGTGAGCACATCGAGTTGGATCTGCTGCAGCCGTCATCAAGCGTAAAGCTAATGGAAAGACACCATATTCGGTATCACTACGGGAGACTGGCCTACTGATACAGAAGTGCTCGTAGGACCAAACCTAAAAAAATTATATCATAAAAGTGTATATATTTCTTTAGTAAATAAAATAATATAAAAAAATTATACCTGTAATAATGTCATACATCCATTCAAAATTTTCTGTCTTTTAGCCACTGAAGTAAAATACACAAAATTTGACATGGAGTTGTACAGATATGCCAATACAGAAGCTCTCCATGCATGACAGGTAGGTTCTGTCAGATTTTCTAGAAAAGGTAAAAAACATAAATTTGCCCTAAATTCGGAGTTTGGAAATAAAATTTCGTTGATTGGACCTAGTAAGTAGGCCCTGGTGCAAGTAGTAACCTGAACAGATAATAAAAAAATAATATCAATTAAACTAAATAAAAATATATATTACATAAATAATAATATTAAATGTTATACTTACTCGTTCCGCATCCACTAAGATTTTTTTCTCACCAATACGATCTAGGTGCATAAAGTTGTGACGGAGCCACGAAAGCGTCACAAAACTTTTACCATATATGGTAGGCGGCTCTACGCCTAAGTACTTCCTAATCACAGTTTTGCCGCAAAATGACTCATCATTTTCAAATATTATAGGTTCACCCGTAATAGGTAATCCTAAGATACTTGCCTGCCATATCTACTAGCAAAATGGTTATTTCTCCGAACGGTAACTGAAAGGTATTTCTTTTGGGCCACCACCGCTCAACTAAACTGAAGATCAAGTCTCTGTCATGACGTAGAAAATGTATCTAATCAATATGATCAAAACAAAATACATTCACCATACCATGTTGTTCTTCAGTCAACATCCAGTACCCAACGTCGTCCTCATAATGCCATGAGACATGCTCTCGTGCTCGAAACGTATCAGAATAATTGTATTGCTATATATGAGATATATAAACGATGTTATTATTAGACATGTAAAAAAATATAAATTATATTGACTAAAATAATTTAATTTTAATATACCTGTCCAAAAAATACAAAACTAGAAATGTGCGACTCACGCAGCTGGATAATCATATCTGTGGTAGGCCCTCCCAGAATACGTCCACCATTTTGGGTACCCATCTGCAATATTTAATACTTAGTGTTAAAATATGTAATCAAATATTTAGTGTTAGCATGGCTACTATCATGAGGATTATAATTATAATGGTTAAAATAGTAATCGTTACTAGAATGACATGATTATAATTATAATTATGATAGGATTAAAATTAATACTATTTATCAAAATTATAAAAAATAAAAATATTACAAACCTTTCTTCTCGTTCTCCTTCTCTTCTCTACTTACTTCTGTTCTTCTTCCTGATTTACTTCCTGCATCATTCCTCCCTCCCTCCCTCCCTCCTTATACTACGAACACACCAACACCCACCAACCATATTAAACAAACCACCATATTAAACCAACTACCCATATTTAAATCGACCACCATATTTAAACCAACCACCACAGTCTGACCTTAAACCAACTACCCTAGACCGCATAATTAAACTGCTGGATTTTTGTCAACCCAGTTGGCGAAAATCCAACCGGTTCCCATTTTCTCCGCTCCAAAAAATGCCACGTCGGATTTCGTCGGATTTTCGCCAACTGGGCTAGCAAAAATCGAGCACTTCCTAAATTTTGCCATCTCTGATGGCGATATGTATCAAAATTTTAAATTTTCTAAAACTTTTATCGGTGTGCTTAATTAATATAAAATTATTATCGGTACAGTAATTTTTTTGTTAAATCAAATTAAGTCTCCATTGGGCTTGGTCCATGTTGGGCTCACAAGTTGTCATGACAAATTCTAATTGGGTTCACATGGGTCAAGTCTAACTATTTTCTAGCCCACTAACTATAATTAAAATATAGTACAACCACAAATATTAATATAGCATACTAATTAATTATTAAATTACTAAAATAATATAACTATGCTAAATGACTAAATTATCCCTATTTGGAAAAGTGAGGGTGACAGTCATTGATATTTTTTTCAGGAGAAGAGGCCAACTATTTTTCATTTGACACTGTGGAAAATTATAAACAAAATTTGTATCAGCAAGAATTCTTGAACTCTATTTCACCAGGTGGTATGCTTCCACATAAACTTACTTTAAAGTTAGGGGCACCAATTATTTTGTTAAGAAATTTGGACCCTAAAAATGGTCTATGCAACGGTACTAAATTATTATGTCGAGGATTTTAAAGGCATGTCATAGACGCAGAAATTGTCACAAGTAATTATTTAGGGATAAGAGTTTTGGTACCTCGAATACCATTAAGGCCTCCATCTAACTTGAAGTTGTCATTTGTCCTTTCAAGAAAATAATTTTCTGTCCACTTGAGTTATGCTCTTACAATCAAAAAATTACATGGACAAACAATACCTCAGTGGGTATCTATTTACCAGGACATGTCTTTTCTCATGGACAAATGTATATTTCTTTGTTTAGAGAAATTTCGATAAATACAACAAAGATTCTAGTTAGGAATGGTATTCCGAAGGAGTTTACATGAATTAATACAAGAAATGTTGTGTATCATGATGTGCTTCAATCATGTAATCGAAGACCATAATAGCGGAATTGATGTCAAATAAAAATAATTTTTTTTCCTTCTTCCATACATGCTTTTTTTTCTATAAATCATGTACTTATGTTATTTTATGCACAATCGTCAATAAAAATTGCAGATTTACTGAAAATATTATTGTTTGCTAAATTCAACTTACTGCAATATTGACTTTCTTCAATATTTTAGACATTTCAAAAATATAAATTTTAAACGCAAGTTATACATGTCCCAAATATATTTCTATATTTCTTACGTGCAACGTTACTATAATATATATATATATATATATATATATATATATATATATATATATATATATATATATATATATATATATATATATATATAATTTTTTTTTAGACCAAGGGTCGAACCTATGAGTTTTCTAAGACCATTTCTAAAGGCACATCATAATTTACTCGGGCTAGCCAAATTTTTTTTAGGACTGTTGTCATACCCTGATCTTCCGCAGGTAATCGGCCGTCCCGCTAGGCGCGAATCACCGTCCCAACACTCCCGCGGGACTGCCTTTTCCCATCTAGACGTGATGCCGCACAAGCGTAAGCCGTGCCCGTGCAAGGCCATGATCCGAATAGGAGGTAAGATGACTAAGCCACAGAGTCGCACAGATAGTCCGAGTGCAGCAGAATAAGAAACGCACAGGCGATTGGTAACAAGTTCACACAGTCGTCAATAGCGGAAGTATTGAATAACACAAGTATAAAAATAAAACAAGCTCTTTATTGATATTGAATAAGTGTTACAGGCGGCGCTATGCCGAGATTACAAGTCGCTCATGCCTCTCTCTCTGAAACGATAAAAGTGTGCCAAGTGGCAATATTTGTGGAATGATACATAGGCGATGTTCCAACATTATGTCTTGTATATGTGCTTCAGTTCCGGATGCAACGCTCCAAGGCTCTAGAGTGAACTCCACGCCTTAGCACGCATGAAGGGGCATCCGCACCGAACGAGGTTCTCCCTCAACCTGCAAGCAATCTGGTGGGTTATCAGTACATGAATGCACTGGTGGGGAGGCTTCTCGCCCGCTCGACAAATCCAAACACGTTATATAGGTTTTGTGCACCATCTATCAAGTTATCTTTCTAGTCTTGCCTTAGGATCAGTTTAATGACATAGTAAAAAGTCTAATTCATGTGGCAGTACGCCGTGCGATATAAAGGAACACGACGAGACTTACCAACTTACCATTCGCCCTTCCCTGTCCAAGGCAAACCAAGTTAAATCAAGCACGGGCATATATATATAATGAAATCCAGGAGCAATAGTATATGCAAACACAAGTGTCATGAGCGAGGTTATGTTTCAGGTGCACGAGTTATACAGATTACTCAAGTGTGTTACATTGAATGTCCAAGTATTCAATTATGCATAAGTGAGTTATACTCATGATCGTTCAGGTGTTTCAGATGCAGTTATAGGTACAAGTGTGTTATACAGAGCAGTGGCCTACAATGTAATGACTCGCACGCGGGTTGCCGCAATCAAGTCAACTTAATCTATATGACAGAAGGTCACTGGCATGACTTCCATAGTGGACGGTATAGTCTCAAGACGAAGATGGTGTGCAAGCAAAAATATAATACGGTTAGCATTGCACCCATCCCGACGATAATAGACGACTACCAGAAGGTTTCGTCTAGATTGGATCGGCCTTAGTGCCCCAGCGACCGTCCGCGGAACTAGATTCGGAAACCCACCTTGTGCACAAGTTGTCCGTGACCATGCGTATCCTCAAGTTTTCCAGATTCTCGTAGGTACAGATACAATTACAGATTCAGATTCAGTCAGTATAATATCGACTCCCCGAGCTGTCAGATTCGGTACAGAACGAGTATCGATTTCCAGAGATGTTGTGATGTTATCTTGCTTAACTGTCCATTGATGCAGTCCCCTAGTTCAGAAAATGCCTTGGTGATCTACGGTCCCAAATACTTTCAATGTTCTATACTTGGCTCGGAACGACTATTTGATAGCCTTCCTGCCTCAACTGAGTGGATCACAGATAGTGAAGTGCGATGAATTATGGCATGCATATAAGTAACAAGCATTAAATCGAGGCAACGAGTACAAGTTAGCATCTAAGCAGGCAAGCATTTCATTTGTGTGAATATAAGTATTTACGTTTGGCACGGGTCTAAGGGTAAACCGAGAAGTAAAACCGTAAAGGGACATACCGAGCGACATGATCTAGGAACGTGCATTGTAAACGAGTGAACAGTGCACTACGAAGAGTATATATCGTTCTACTCGAGATATAGCGGGGTCTACTTGTACAAGGCAAATGTAGCATGCAAGGGTCCATTTATAAGCAAAGTTTTATTTTCATGTTCTAACATAAGAAATACAAGTTGGGATTATTCCCTTAGCTAGGTGCGTTGTATTCTTTTATTTACCTAGCGACTAGCATGTATCGTCCATATTTTAAGTGTGCTGGCTAAGCAAAGACAAGTTCATCGTAGCCACCCATCTTAGCGATAATTCGCCTCGGTCGAGCGATACTCCGAGCGAGCCTTTGAAAGTCTAAGTCTGAACTCCTGAAGGGCCAAGTCTGGTAATCCTTTGCCTCAAACGAGTCTTCTCGCTGAGCAAAGCGGGTCGAGTCGTTGCACTTGCGCCGATTGAATCGGCTGTCCGCTTGAACGGAACGGGTCGTTACAACTGTAACCATTTTCGACAGTCCTTGCAACTGGAAGGATTGTCACATTTTCTACGGTCCTAAAAATGTTGGTCTGTCAAATTTTTTGACAGTCCTACCTATTGGAAGGACTGTCAATTTTTTTGACATAATTAAAGATTTTAGGACTGTAGAAAATTGTGACAGTCCTAACTATTAGAAAACCTATCAAAATATTTGACAGTCCTATATATTTTTAGAATTGTCAAAATTTTTGATAGTCTTGAAAATTAAAATGTGTCTTTAGAGATGACCTTTTCTAATATTCCACACTAGTCCGAACGCTGAGCCACAGTCCCAACCCTGAGCAACCATTTGGTGACAACATTCATTCCGGAGGAGGGTTTGCTAGTTGCTACGGAGGTTTTATATATCCGCTGAACTCTTTCTTTCAGCGTAGGGAGCTCGTGCCTAGGTTTAGGGTTTTGCCTACCTCGCCGGCATCGCCCATCTCGCCGTCGCCGATCTCCTCCTCTCCGGCAAGTTCTCTTCTCCTTTTCTCTTCGTTTTGATGGAATTTAAATATTTTGGTTCGGATTTGGAATTTGTTCCTGTGACCTAATTAATTGTTAGTTCACCATTGCTGGGAATTTATTTATATGGTTTACACATTTCTCAGTTCAGTTTTAATTCTATGCTATTTCTCTGATCCTTATAAGCCTTACAAAACCCTAGTTAAGATCACTATTTCGGCAAGTGTCACAGTTAATGCCATTTTTTGGCGCGGAGCGAATTGGTCTTGGGTGGCGGAAAGAAGTTGGGTCAGTTTAATCCAAAGCATTGGCATTAGCCAGCAACAATCAACCACTAGAATGACACCAACAATTTCCATATGCACTCGGTCCAACTTCCAAGGGTGGTTTGCCTATTAATCGTATACTTATTAATCACAATAACACAACCACTTGGAAATTTTGATAAACTGACTACTCAATTAGTCAGATTAAGTTTAAGTGGCCGAGTACTCGCCTATTACTCATTGATTACTCATTTTAATCATTTTTAATTGGTCCCAATATTTAATCAATTTATGTGTCGAATCACCCCCTTTCCGGAACACATGACACGCTCTACATGAGAATACAAGCCGAAAGTAATTTTAACATGTACAAAATAATGATTCATAGTGGGTTGTTCTGTATTTGGCTAAGAACTAATTACTATTTAGAATCCATGTACATACTACATACATATATTATTTTTCATGATATCTACATAAATTTATAATTGTGGTAGGGCTGCAATTGAAGTTATGAACATAGCAACTCGTGAGCTCAACTTCGACTTGGCTCGACTCGGGTTTCTTAACGAGCAGAGCTTGAACAAAAGTTTGAGTTTGATTCTCTTAACGAGCAAAGCTTGAACATAGGAAGCTCGGCTTGAAAGTTTGTGAACAAGGTCGACTCATTAAGCTCGAAGAGTACTCGGCTCGACTTGACTTTTCCGACTCGATTATGACTTGACTCGGTTATGACTCGAGCTTCCTTGATCGGTTATGACTCGACTCGCCTCAAGGCAGCTCGAGTCAATTACTAACATTTAAGCACGATGTCAATAGACCAAATTCCACAATCTAAGCCTGCCTAGAACTGAGCTGTAACCGAGCCCAATAATAATGAGTCATTTGTTAGAGCCCAATACTAATGGGTCATTTGTTAATGTTTAGGACTATTATTGAGCTCGGTTCGAGCTCAAGCTAGAGAAGCTCGCGAGCTCTTATTGAGATGAGTCGAGTTGTCTGTGAGCTAATTCGAGCTCGGCTTATTATCCCTCCACCCCCCCCCCCCCCCCCCCCCCCCCACACACACACACACACACACACACAAAATAAATGAACCCGGTTGAGCATGCAAAGCTCGGCTCAATTGCATCTCTAACCATCAGGGTTGTTGTAGTTAGTGGGTCTATGTAGCAAGGTTCTCATATATTGATATGTACAATGAAGATATCTTATTTATCTTAATGTAGTTTTTCTACTTGGTTCTAGAGAATGGTTCATCTTGGACCTAGCTCCCACCTTCCATCAAGAATAAACTCCATCACCACAGTGTAGCCGAAATAAAACCCCATAACTACCTTCCATCTAAAATAAAACGCCATCCCTCCATCTTTTCAAAACTCAAGCCTCCTTCCTCACAAAACCCTACCGTTTTTGTCTCTCTCTAATCCATAACCCAAACTAAATTCCCAAAATCAGACCCTACTTTCTTCTTGATGTCTTAAAACTCCAAATCCCAAACCCATCTCCCTCACTTTCTTTCTATATCTTGATCTCCAATATTCCTGTCTCAAGAGAGCTGTTCGGGCTAACTTTTTTTGAAACAGATGTCTTTTAGATATTCAAAGTTGATTATGTTGGAACCTCGACATGCATTACATGCAAATCCATTTCTCTATCATCATAGACTTGGATGAATGGATCTAAATATAATTTTTTTTGATACTTTTATCAGATATGCTTTACCATTACTTCACTTGCGAGAAGGCAATTGTCCAAATAGAGTTGTTTATTGCAACAACCATTGAAGGGAAGTTCACAAACAAGGTGGCGCTTCCTCTCGGGCGTCGTTACCAAAACCAATCGCAACTACATTTGTACTTTGATCAACCCCCTGCTCCGACGATTTACCTCGTTTTCCTCGCCGACCAGCCTTGCCCTAGCATCAACCATCCCTGCTATCCCTCTCATCGCCTTGAAACATTCTTCTGCACAGATCTAGTAGAATTCACGCTAAAAGTAATTTTAACATGGAAAACATAACTATTCATAGTGGGCTGTATTTGGTTCTTAGAAGCCGGGAGCGGGGGAACGCAACTACCTAGAAGAGTCTAAAGTTGGGAGCGTGATGAGAGCGTACGCTAATAATTTTTTTATGTTTATTAATTATTGTTATCAAAATTTATAAATACCTTAATATTTATTAGAATTTATAAAGTTAAGTACAAACTTACAGAGAGATCATTCGCATGTTGATTTTTTATGATGTCAAGGTAAGTAATATTTAGTTTTTTGGTACTTTGATAAACGTGTATTAAAAAATTTCTAACTTTTGTTTTCCAAAATTTATGTCATCTTTTAAAATTATGGTCATATTATGGGAAGCGCTCATGTCGTTGGAGAAACGAGCTCCCATCGTCGGAGAAACGAGCTCCCGTCATCGGAGATACGAGCTCCCAACGATCTCCCAAGTAAGAACCGCCGAATCGAGGTTCTTACTGAGAATCGTTGACCTCCTAGGAGTTTCTGGCTTCTAAGATTTGGTTTAGAACCTATTACTATTTAGAATCAACGTACTTACATATTACAGTTCATGGTATCTACATAAATTTTTAACCATAGGGTTGTTACAGTCAGTGGATCTATGTAGTGAGGTTCTCCACACACACACACATATTATCCCCAGGTAGATCCTCCAGTTTTCCCAAATAGGTTGTCTATCTTTTCATCATAGATCTGCTAGTCTCCTGGTCATCCTCGACCTCTCTGTCATTGACCTCTAGTCTACAACTTCAACGTCAGTCTTTGTCCCTGGTCACCTACCTATTTCACCAACCTAGTTTAGGCCCGCTCTTGTTATCTCCTGTGTCTAGGGCTTCCCTAACCTGATCCATCACCTTCCATGGTTGCTTCCTCGACACTGGCAGTCTCCAACCTAGATGATGATTACTTAGTCTGACGATTTCCTCAAACACGACCTACTTCTATGACACAACCCACTTCTATAAACAGTTCTTTTTTTCCCTTTTCTGCACAGTTCTTTGGTTAAAATGTTAATGACTTGCTCAGTTTTAGGAATCTCTCTACTCTAAACCTCCTTAAAAGTTCAAAATAAAAAAAATCTTGCTTACAAGTTGAAGATGCTAGTGTTGGCTAGATATTGTAATACTAATCTGTACAAATCTTATTTATTGAGAGCGTTAATCTTGCAGTTCCTAGCTATCGACACCAGTACCCTTCTAGTCCCAATATCACAGCATCGCTCCTCTTTGCCATCTATAATCTATCTCATTGTCCTCTCTTAATGTGATACTACTTTTTGCGGCCTTCCTGTGCTACTAGTCTTTTGAGAGGTGCTATGTATTCTCCTTCATTGTCTACTATTGTTGGTGACCATTCGTCTACTGATGTTGCTATTACTATTACTATTACTATCCTTTTAGCTTTATTAGTATTTCTTTTGTACTTTATATAACAAGATGGACATGTTTTATATGCTCTAGCTCGAGTGAGTGTTAAGAGTTAGTCTATGTACTTTAGACCAACATCTGGACAAACTTGTACGAGGAAGTTTCTTTTCCTATATAAATGTACTCAAAGTCTCTTGTCCTATTGATCCCAATGTAATTTTTTTCCCTAATAATTGTGCATATATCACACTTGTAGCCTACATTTTGTAAGAAGCTTTGATGCAGGTGTGCCGGTCGGTCAACTGTTCTAGTTGGTTGTCTGACCCAATTATTTTAGAGGAAGTCGAATTTGATCAATAATAGCTGATATATTTGGTAATATTATTTATTTCGTATTTAAGTAGTTTTTTGGTCCATGATATTTACCTCTATAGGAAGGTTATCAATTATGATTTTCTAACAATTGGTGGTTTCTAGGTACTTGAGAGTTAAGAATTTCTATTTTTTGTGTCATCTTTATCCTATAAATAAGGCCCCTTAGGTCATGAAGTCATTGAAGAATTAAGTTAATACAACTATTATCTTTGGGGGAACTTGTCATGTCCCGATTCCGAAGAACCGAAAGTAGCCACGAGCGTGATGCCGTACAAGTCTATATTGCACTTGTACAAGGCAAGAAGATAGACAAGGCATGATATATCTCAGAAACAACGACATCGCAGCGGAATTAAGTCGACAAATTGAAGTCACAATGAATATAATAAATTTTTTTCTTTATTGATAATGATAATTGAGTACATGGCTTACAAAAGATTTACAAAGCTCTCATAGACAACCAGTACTTGGCCAATTGGTTTACATTCATATTTGCCGTCTTGGCTTACAATCTCACTGATACAACTGAATTACGCTGTTCCATACATTATGTCCTTTATAACAGAAGACGTCTTCAATGGAAGAAGAGCTTCTGCACGCCCTAATAATGCTTCGATGTCTCGGAACCGTTCCAGCCACTCCCCAATGCTGAGTATCTAGGGATGCCCACAAACGTGGGTCAGTACATATCACGTACTGGTGAGCAGAAACTAGCCCACTCGCCTAAACCGACACTAAGTATTCATGTGAAAAGCATGCATATTAACTTAGTGATCTTTCTATTAGGAACTAGGTTCATTTCAATGATCAGAGTATTCAACAGCATAATGAAATATACTTTGGAAATAACAGTATACATTGAGTATATATGAAATACGTACATATCGCTTAACAACGATTTTTATCAACAACCCACTCATCGTATTCCTGCAAAACAAGGATTAGCCACAACCTAATTAATACGAATCATTCTTACAGAGATAATGTTAAGCCTGCATAAATATTATCGGTAGTATGCAACCTAACTACATGAGGGTCATTGGTGATATGCTTTCGTACCACGAGGGACATGCCATATAGGACTTCGAAGGACGTATAGAGCGCTATTCATGAGGTTGCGATCCCAAATGAATTTCTCGTCTATACCCGGTGCTACCAAAGCACTATGTTTCCTCCTAGGCCGTACAATTCCGGTGCCCTGGTACATCTCGTTCGAGAAAACTTACCAAATCTTGTGCATAAGTTGTCCCTGACCATGCAACGACTATGCAAATAAAATCTAAGCATAAATTGCATGGTAAAGAAATATAAGTAAAGTCTCGCATTATTGATCATTCTTGTTGTGTTCATTCTCATATCGGTTGATGACCCGTAGGTCCCAACTTACAGACCTTCTCGTGGTCCGGTGGTACCAAACCACAATTATACTCGCATATGAAGCATTTCCTTCATAGTTACTGTGCACTGATGTACTTATACCTGTACAGATGTTCAATGTTCCATTCTCAGTATTACCAGCATGTGAAGTAAATTACATAATCTTTACTTCTTTCTCATGACAGACTTATTTTATAGCATTCTTATATCAATAGTACTAACAGTTCATTATTCTATGTATTTCATTAATTACACCAGCATTGAACATAAGGCATTATTATTATTGTGTGGACTAGAGCAACAAATAGTTATGACATACAACAAAGCAACACTAGCATACTTTTTATTAGAGCATTAAGGAGTAGAGGAGAATGGACAGATCCACTTACTTATATAAATATTGTTTCATTGCCACGTCGCATAAGATATCTCATTCGACCAAGATAAGAAATATGACATCATCACACCATACATCTCGATTTTCCGTACCACTTGTATTCCATCGGTCTGATTCATCTATAATTCCAGCGTAATGCCTTTCTGTGGAGCGGAGCATTACATAATATACCACTCAGAAAAAGTTTCGTCCTCGAAACTTAAAGAAATAACTCAATTCACCGTATCACTTTAAGTCTTCCCACGAAAATGTTCTATGCCAGCTATAGCTCAATACCCCGTTTCCATCTCTTATTAATATTGCTCATTCTTGAATCTCGTATACATGCGCATTCCAACCATCTTTTTTCTTCCCAAATAATTTGTTCATGTTCTTCCATTCATCAATACTCTACTGCAGCTCCATTTGAATTCCGTTCACCACTTCGCTTGGATCGTACATACATTTCATGCGTCCCCGAAATATAATGCACACAACCAATGCTAATGGTTAGAGAAACCAAACGGCTGTAGAGGTAATTCCACTCATTACCGATCATTTAATACTTTCGGCCAAGTTGTTCTTTAACATCGTTTTTCCATAACTCTAATTTCTTGCGACACTTATTCGGTCAATATTGTCAATATCTTTCCAATACGTTGCAATCAAGTTTTGGTCTAAGCACTACTCAATATTTACCAATGTCCTCGGTCCATTATATGAATATTTCTTTTATCTCGTTCATAGTGTTCCTTCGTATAACCAATTGCCACAATCGCTATCTTCCAATTCTGCCAAAATATAAAAATCCTTAAGGACTGCCTAGGTTAGGCCATTAACCCAAGCACGATACTTTAATCATTTCGAACAAACCGACCATAACAAAATTTTATTAATTCCGAATTGCAATATTCCTTCTTTCAATGTAAATTTCGTCATTCCCACCTTTTATGAATAATTTTACCTGTCGTCACATTGTTTTGATCGATCCAACTTTGATTGATTACATTAAGAATGTCACTCATCGTCTCTTTATTATAACCCAGTGTATTTATAATCGTTCTGAAGGTTTTTTCAATATTGCAATTTCTTTCATTCAAACTTCTAGCAATCTTTTTCCTACATTAGTAGCATCAAAATTATCATGAATCCAGAGTTCCCTTTGGTCATGTCGCTGTCCAAGGCACAAAATTTTATTATAGTTTAATGATCATAATCCGTCCCGTACAATAGTCGCATTAGCTACATCACATATCAAGTTTCTCTTCCCAACGTATAAATTTTTTATCAAAATTCTTAAGCGACATTTCTATCTTTTATTATGATTTATTTCTCATTCCAACTTGATTCCAAGAGAAACCATTACAAGATAATCCATCCAACCGATCCCACTATTGATTTCCATTCCAGTCGAAGCAATCAAATCCAACTCTAGTAACCGTCAATTTCCAAACATATTCATCCAACAGTTTAACCATTCCGACACGACCTGTCATCCTGAAATACTTATACCCAAATCTCGCAACAAACTATCCAAACACCGACTGAACATAGGCCGACTCATAATATATACTATTCGAGTCTCACACGATGTTACATTACCCATGCAACATAATAAGGTCATCCTATGTGTCTCCGACAACCAGCATAACTTTTCGGTCAAGTCTCTATGGTTAACTATACCGACAGTTAAACCTGGTGTTCATAGGCAACCCATCACAGGCTAGGCAGCTCATAGGGACCATACCCATAACTATTCTTAAGGCCAACCGTAATCCGACCAATCTAAGGGACTTCTACCCAAATCTCATTACCAACTCAAACTACGAATGCACTACCATTGACCTACCCACAAATAAGGGACATCCAACAGTCTGGATCAGGTCTATCTACTCACGATCAATTTCTTAAGGGTCTATCTCAAACAAAAGTTTATTCTAGACTTACCCCAACCCGACAAGGTCAATTTGAACTACATGCTCAAATCTCATATCCATTAAGTAAATCACCAACATTCAAAATCCAAATTGCTCCAACATATTGTTTCATTTCTGATTTCATAGTCATCCTCTAGTTATAACAAAATATCATTCTTGAATTTTCGTGCGTCTGATTTATCTGTGGGACAAGACAACTAATCCAAAATCAAATTCCTATCGATCAACTTTACTAGTATATTGTTCATGATCCTTGCTCTTAATTCCTTTCCATTCATATTACGTATTCGTGTGTTCAGTAGCACACAAATAATTTATAACCGATAATATCATCTAACCAATATATTGAAAATATCTTTCTTCCGATTCATTTCGTCGAACATACTTTTGCCAACTTTATTTTGATAGGGTCAACTTTCATTCGCATTAACCATCAACTTAATTGCATCACCTCATCAATGTCTCACATAATTTCATCTCGCTAAATCACATTCGATATATTGGTCAAACCACCAATCTAGGAACCATCCTACGTTAATAATTTGATCAATTATATCTGTCAATCAACTATTATTGATGCGACAAAACTTTCCGTCGATAGTATTTATCCCAACGTGCTAGACCTCAAGCTTTATTTATATTCCATCCATCGAAGTCTCTTGAAGAACTTCAATCTATTGCCATACAATAAGGGTCATCGATTAGTTTCTTTACAATTCGTCGAGTTCGTATGCCGTCTAAATATTATCCACCAATCGATAAGTTCAAGTATTCCCACTTCACAACTGCTACCCCTTTTAAGTTAAGCCTGTACTAAGTGCTACACACCTAAACGGTAAAAATGAAGCAATTTTCAACATACTCGGTCAAACTGTATATTATTTTTAAGAACTTCCAACTTAGGCAACTAAAGATTATATCTCGTCTGTGAATCCCAATCGATTCTAACTAATCTCCTTTGATATATGATCCAACTTATTTGTTGATAGTAATATTCACTCATTACTGCTAGATTTGAAACTTTCACCCAGTCCATTTAAGCCACCATTTAACCATATAATCCAACTCGTTGTTTTGAGCTAAGGCATCCATCTCATACCTTCCCACTTTCTTGCTACCCCATGTAACATTAAGCTATCGATGGTCTAATGTTGACAACTCAAATTCAACAATCAAGGGTCCAATGTTGATACACAATCCTAAATACCCAAGGGACACTTGCACCGCATACCATAAGGCATAATTCCCGACTAAGTCTCGGCACTATCCCATTCTTACTGGTAGGCTCAATACCATCATTTATGGAAGGGTCACTGCACATGCATCACTAAGAGGGTAGAGACATACCACTCAAAACGAAGCCATTTCCTGACTATCACATAGTTCTTACACTGATCCAACATCCATCCCGCACTACCTTCACATGGTAGCATTGCATGCTATAACATGATTCTCATACTCAGATATAAAACACAATCCCGCCATCGCACATGAATCAACTCAGCTTTACTTTTGATTTCCTCTATTAAAATTACTCATGCACAATACTCATTGATTACAGCACACATATTGATTTCTTTCATTTCCACATATAAAGTATTACTCACAAGTTAGTTATCTATGGCATCAAATCATTGTTGGATTCTTGGTATCTTTTACAAATCAAGAATCACAACTTAGGGCAATCACCATATTTAGGCTTATTGTACGGAACATTCATCGAGTGTAGCCAAGAGGTCAAATATTTTCGATTGCGGAAGCACATTCGCAGAAGAAACACAGAACGATCACATATGCAAATTCAATAATCGCAGAAGTAACTTTGAATACTTGCAAAAGGCAACTTTGAATATGCACTGAGGCGACTGTAACTAATCGCGGAAGGGCCTTTGAATAGTCACCAACACAACTTTGAGTATCCACAGATACATCTTTGAGTAATCGTGGAAGCAACTTTGATTTAGAATTTGCCGAGTCCAAGGATGCATAAACCGTATTTTGATACAAATTTGTCATGTCCCGATTCCGAAGAACCGAAAGTAGCCACGGTCGTGATGTCATACAAGCCTATATTGCACTTGTACAAGGCAAGATGATAGACAAGGCATGGTATATCTCAGAAACGACATCGCAGCGGAATTAAGCCGACAAATTGAAGTCACAATGAATATAATGAAAAATTTCTCTTTATTGATAATGCTAATTGAGTACATGACTTACAAAAGATTTACAAAGCTCTCAAATACAACTGGTACTTGGCCAGTTGGCTTACATTCATATTTGCTGACTTGGCTTATAATCTCACTGATACAACTAAATTACGCTGTTCCATACATTGTCCTTTATAACAGAAGACGCCTCCAATGGAAGAAGAGCTTCTGCGTGTCCCAATAATGCTTCGATGCCTCAGAACCGTTCCAGCCACTCCCCAATGCTGAGTATATGGGGATGCCCACAAACGTGGGTCAATACATATCGCGTACCGGTGAGCAGAAACTCGCCCACTCGCCTAAACCGACACTAAGTATTCATGTGAAAAGCATGCATATTAACTTAGTGATCTTTTATTAGAAACTAGGTTCATTTCAATGATCAGAGTATTCAACAACATAATAAAATATACTTTGAAAATAGCAGTATACATTTAGTATATATGAAATACGTACATATCGCTTAACAACGATTCTTACCAACAGTCCACTCATCGTATCCCTGCAAAACAATGATTAGCCACAACCTAATTAATACGAATCATTCTTACAGAGATAATGTTAAGCCTGCATAAATATTCTTGGTAGTATGTAGCCTAACTACATGAGGGTCATTGGTGATATGCTTTCGCACCACGAGGGACATGCTATATAGGACTTCGAAGGGCGTACATTGCGCCTTTCATGAGGTTGCGATTCCCAATGAATGTCTCGTCTATACCCGGTACTACCAAAGCACTATGTTTTCTCCTAGACCGAACAATTTTGGTGCATCTCGTTCGAGGAAACTTATCAAACCTTGTGCACAAGTTGTCCCTGACCGTGCAACGACTATGCAAATGAAATCTAAGCATAAATTGCATGGTAAAGAAATGTAAGTAAAGCCTCGCATTATTGATCATTTCTTGTTTTGTTCATTCTCATATCGGTTGGTGACCCGTAGGTCCCAACTTACAGACCTTCTCGTAGCCCGGTGGTACCAAACCACAATTATACTCGCATATGAAGTATTTCCTTTATAGTTACTGTGCCCTGATGCACTTATACCTGTACAGATGTTCAATGTTCCATTCTCGGTGTTACCAGCATGTGAAGTAAATTGCATAATCTTACTTCTTTCTCATAGCAGACTTACTTTATAGCATTCTTGTATCAATAGTACTAACAGTTCATTATTCATGTGTTTCATTAATTACAGCAGCATTGAACATAAGACATCATTATAATTGTGTGGACTAGAGCAGTAAATAGTTATGACATACAACAAAGAAAACTAGCATTCATTTTATTAGGACATGAAGGAGTAGAGGAGAAGGGACATATCCACTCACTTATATAAATATTGTTTCCATGCCACATCGCATAAGATCTCATCCAGCCAAGTTAAGAAATACGACATCATCACACCAAGCATCTCGATTTCCCGCACCACTTGTATTCTATCGGTCTAATTCATCTATAATTCCAGCGTAATGCCTTTTCGCGGAGCGGAGCATTACATAATATACCACTCAGAAAAAAGTTTAGTCACCGAAACTTAAAGAAATAACTCAATTCACCATATCACTTAAGTCATCCCACGAAAATGTTCTATGCCAGCTATAGCTCAATATCCTGTTTCCATCTCTTGTCAATATTGCTTATTTATGAATCTCGTATACTTACGCATTCCAACCATTTCTTTTCTTCCCAAATAATTTGTTCTTGTTCTTTCATTCATCAATACTCTCATGTATCTCCATTTGAATTCCGTTCACCACTTCGCTTGGATCGTACATATATTTCAGGCGTCCCCGAAATATAATGCACTTAACAAATGCTCTAATGGTTAGAGAAACGCAACGGCTACAGAAGTAATTCCATTCCTCATTACCGATCATTTAATACTTTCGGCCAAGTTGTTCTTTAACATCGTTTTTCCATAACTCTAATTTCTTGCGACACTTATTCGGTCAATATTGTCAATATCTTTCCAACACGTTGCAATCAAGGTTTGGTCTAAGCACTTCTCAATATTTGCCAACGTCCTCTCGATCCATCATATGTACAATTCTTTTATCTCGTTCATAGTATTCTTTCGTATAACCAATTGCCACAATCGCTATCTTCCAATTCTGCCAAAATATAAAAATCTTTAGGGACTGTCCAGGTTAGGTCATTAACCCAAGCACGATACGTTAATCATTTCGAACAAACCGACCATAAAGAAATTTTTATTAATTCCGAATTGCAATATTCCTTGTTTCAATGTCAATTTCGTCATTCCCACCTCTTATGAATAATTTTACCAGTCGTCACATTGTTTTGATCTGTCCAACTTTGATTGATTACATTAAGAATATCACCCGTCGTCTCTTTATTATGACCCAGTGTGTTTATAATCGTTCTGACCGTTTTCTTAATATTGCAATTTCTTTCATTCAAATTTCTAGCAATCTTTTTTCCACATTAGTAGCATCAAAATTCTCATGAATCCAGAGTTTCCTTTGGTCATGTCGCTGCCTAAGCCACAAATTTTTATTATACTTTAATGATCATAATCCATCCCGTACAATAGTCGCATTAGCTACATCACATATCAAGTTTCTCTTCCCAACGTATGAAATTTCTATCAAAATTCTCAAGAGACATTTCTATCTTTTATTATGATTTATTTCTCATGCCAACTTGATTCCAAGAGAAACCATTTCAAGATAATCCATCCAACCGAACCCACTATTGATTTCCATTCCAGTCGAAGCAATCAAATCCAACTCTAGTAACCGTCAATTTCCAAACTTATTCATCTAACAGTTTAACCATTCCGACACGACCTGTCATCCTGAAATACTCATACCCAAATCTCGCAACAAACTGTCCAAAAACCGACTGAACATAGGCCGACTCATAATATACACTATTCGAGTCTCATACGATGTTACATTACCCTTGCAACATAATATGGTCATCCTATGAGTCTCCGACAACCAACATAACTTTTCGGTCAAGTCTCTATGGTTAGCTATACCGACAGCTAAACCTGGTGTTCATAGGCAACCCATCACAGGCTAGGCAGCTGATAGGGACCATACCCATCACTATTCTTAAGGCCAACCGTAATTCGACCAATCTAAGGGACTTCTATCCAAATCTCATTGCCAACTCAAATCACAAATGCACTACCATTGACCTACCTACAAATAAGGGACATCCAACAGTCTGGGTCAGGTCAATCCATTCACGATCAATTTCTTAAGGGTCTACCTCAAACAAAAGTTTATTCTAGACTTACCCCAACCCGACAAGGTCAATTTAGAAATACATGCTCAAATCTCATATCCATCAAGTAAATCACTAACATTCAAAATCCGAATTGCTCCAACATATTGTTTCATTTCTGATTTCATAGTCATCCTCTAGTTGTACCAACATATCATTCTTGAATTTCCTTGCGTCTAATTTATCTATGGGACAAGGCAACTAAACCAAAATTAAATTCCGATCGATCAACTTTACTAGTATATTGTTCATGATACTTGCTCTTAATTTTTTTTCATTCATATTATGTATTCGTGTGTTCAGTATCACCAAAATAATTTATAACCGACAATATCACCCAACCAATAAATTGAAAATATCTTTCTTCCGATTCATTTCGTCGAACATACTTTTGCCAATTTTATTTTGATAGGGTCAACTTTCATTCGCATTAACCATCAACTTAATTGCATCACCTCATCAATGTCTCACAAAATTTAATCTCGCTAAGCCACATTCGATAATTATTCACGTATTCGATATTATTGGTCAAACCACCAATCTAGGAATCATCCTACGTTAATAATTTGATCAATTATATCTGTCAATCAACTGTTATTGATGCGACAAAACTTTCCGTCGATAGTATTTATCCCAACGTGCTAGACCTCAAGGTTTATTTATATTTCATCCATCGAAGTCTCTTGAAGAACTTCCATCTATTACCATACAATAAGGGTCATCGATTAGTTTCTTTACAATTCGTCGAGTTCATATGCCGACTAAATATTACCCACCAATCGATAAGTTTAAGTATTCCTACTTCACAACTGCTACCCCTTTTAAGTTAAGCCTGTAGTAAGTGCTACACACCTAAGGTAAAAAGGAAGCAATTTCCAACGTACTCGGTCCAATTGTATATTATTTTTAAGAACTTCCAACTTAGGCAACCAAAGATTATATTCCGCCTGTGATTCCCAATCGATTCTAACCAATCTCCTTCGATATATGATCCAACTAGTTTGTTGATAGTAATATTCAATAATTGCTGCTAGATTTGAAACTTTCATCCAGCCCATTTAAGCCATCATCTAACCATATAATCCAACTCGTTGTTCCCAGCTAAGGCATCTATCTCATACCTTCTCACTTCCTTGCTACGCCATGTAACATTAAGCTATCGAGGGTCTAATGTTGACAACTCAAATCCAACTATCAAGGATCCGATGTTGATACACAATCGAAATACCCAAGGGACACTCGCACCGCATACCATAAGGCATCATTCCCGACTAAGTCTCGGTACTACCCCATTCTTACTGGTAGGCTCAATACCATCACTTATAGAAGGGTCACTACACATGCATCACTAAGAGGGTAGAGACATATACCATTCAAAATGAAGCCATTTTCTGACTATCACATCGTTCTTACATTGATTCAACATCCATCCCGCACTACCTTCACATGGAGCATTGCATGCTATAACATGATTCTCATACTCAGATATAAAATACAATCCCGTCATCGCACATGAATCAACTTAGCTTTACTGTTGATTTCCTCTATTGAAATTACTCATGCACAATTCTCATTGATTACAGCACATATTGATTTCTTTCATTTCCACATACAAAATATTAATCACAAGTTAGTTATCTTTGGCATTGAATCATTGTTGGGTTCTTGGTATCTTTTACAAATCAAGAATCACAACTTAGGACAATCACCAAAATTAGGCTTATTGTATGGAACATTCAGCTAGTGTAGCCAAAGAGGTCAAATATTTTCTATTGCGGAAGCACATACGAACAATAGCATAAGCAACACAGAACGATCACAGATGCAAATTCAATAATCGCAGAAGCAACTTTGAATACTCGCAGAAGGCAACTTTGAATATGCACTGAAGCGACTGTAACTAATCGCGGAAAAGACTTTGAATAGTCACCGACGCAACTTTGAGTATCCACATATACATCTTTGAGTAATCGTGGAAGCAACTTTGATTTAGAACTTGCCGAGTTTAAGGACGCATAAACCGTGTTCTGATACCAATTTGTCATATTCCGATTCCGAAGAACCGAAAGTAGCCAAGGACGTGATGCCGTAAAAGCCTAGATTGCACTTGTACAAGGCAAGAAGATAAAAAAGACATGGTATATCTCAGAAACAACGACATCACATCGGAATTAAGTCGACAAATTGAAGTCACAATGAATATAATGAACAATTTCTCTTTATTGATAATGATAATTGAGTACATAGTTTACAAAAGATTTACAAACCTCTCAAATACAACTGGTACTTGGCCAATTGTCTTACATTCATATTTGCCGTCTTGGCTTACAATCTCACTGATACAAGAATTACGCTATGTCATACATTATGACATTTATAACAGAAGACGCCTCCAATGGAAGAAGAGCTGTTGCGTGTCCCAACAATGCTTCGATACCTCGGAACCGTTCTAGCCACTCCCCAATGCTGAGTACCTGGGAATGCCCACAAACGTGGGTCAGTACATATCGTGTACAGGTGAGCAGAAACTAGTCCACTCGCCTAAACCGATACTAAGTATTCATGTGAAAATCATGCATATTAACTTAGTAATCTTTTTATTAGGAACTATGTTCATTTCAATGATCAGAGTATTCAGCAGCATAATGAAATATACTTTGGAAACAACAGTATACATTGAGTATATATGAAATACGTACATATTGCTTAACAACGATTCTTAACAACCTACTCATCGTATCCCTACAAAATAAGGATTAGCCGCAGCTTAATTAATACGAATCATTTTACAGAGATAATGTTAAAGCCTGCATAAATATTCTCGGTAGTATGCAGCTTAACTACGCGAGGGTCATTGGTGATATGCTTTCGCACCACGAGGGACATGCCATATAGGACTTCAAAGGGCGTACGAAGTGCCATTCATGAGGTTGCGATCCCCAATAAATGTCTCGTCTATACCCGGTGCTACCAAATCACTATATTTTCTCCTAGGCCGAACGATCCCGGTGCCCCGGTGCATCTCGTTCGAGGAAACTTACCAACCTTGTGCACAAGTTATCCCTGACCATGCAACGACTATGCAAATGAAATCTAAGCATAAATTGTATGGTAAAGAAATGTAAATAAAGTCTCGCATTATTGATCCTTCTTGTTTTGTTCATTTTCATATCGATTGGTGATCCGTAGGTCCCAACTTACAGACCTTCTCGTGGCTCGGTGGTACCAAACTACAATTATACTCGCATATGAAGCATTTCCTTCATAGTTACTGTGCACTGATGCACTTATACCTGTACGGATGTTCAATATTCCATTCTCAGTGTTACATAGCATGTTAAGTAAATTGCATAATCTTACTTCTTTCTCCTGGCAGACTTACTTTATAACATTCTTGTATCAATAGTATTAACAGTTCATTATTCATGTGTTTCATTAATTATAGCAGCATTGAACATAAGGCATCATTATCATTGTGTGGACTAGAGCAGCAAATAGTTATGACATATAACAAAGCAACACTAAGTCACTAACATTCATTTTATTAGGGCATGAAGGAGTAGAGGAGAAGGGACAGATCCACTCACTTATATGTTTCCATGCCACGTCGCATAAGATTTCCCATCCGGCCAAGTTAAGAAATACGGCATCATCACACAAAGCATCTCGATTTTCCGTACCACTTGTATTCCATCGGTCTGATTCATCTATAATTCCAGCGTAATGTCTTTCCGCGGAACGGAGCATTACAGAACTATAGTTGTTCCTTGATGTATCCTTAACTCAGCCATCAAATATGGTGCTTTGGCTCGTCGATATTAGTAGTAGAGTTCTTAACCTCGCCATAATTGGATCAACGTCATATTGTGCCATTTGTAGTGGGGTCCTAGACCTGCCACAATCGGATTATCGATACTTCCAACAACTCCCTAGGTTAGTTGGTATCAGAACTCGGTTCATCGAGTAGACGACCGAGCTAAGGATACAACAAGGAACAACTCTAGTTCCCACAAAATCAATTGCTTTATTAACTTAATTCTCTAATAATTTGATTTCAACATAGGACTAAGTGGCTTTATTTATAGGGTAGAGAGGACAAAGATATAGAAAGTCTTAAGTACCTAGAAACCACAAATGGAAAACCATAATTGACGACCTTCCAATAAAGACAAATCTTAAGGACCAAGACACTACTTAAATGCTAAATCAATAATATTACCAAATATATAAGCTATTATTGACCAAATTCGACTTCCTCCAAAATAATTGGACCAATCAACCAATTGGACGAGTTGACCGACTGCTCTCATGCATCAAGCTTTTATTTTGAACTTGGATCATGTCCATCTAGGGAGCAATATCAGGTGTTCTTACTTATTTGCATAATTCTTGTTATTAAAAAGGGGAAAGAGTGAAGAAGCATTTGAAATTTAGAGGCTGAATAGGGATTGAACCATTGTTCTAAAAATCGGCTTAGGCGTGTGGTGTCCGTCCGAAGTCCTCCTAGACGCCCACCTAGGCCCCCGACCCCCGGCTATGTATGATTTTGGATATTATGGATATTTTTTGCAATGATCAGTAGATTTTTTTGGTTTTTTTTTTGAATCGAGGCTAGGCGGGCTAGACGCTAGGCACCTGGTGTCCGTCCGACTAGTGTCTAACGCCTTTTACAACCTTGGTTTGAACGCTAAATCTGGAACCTCAAGCCATGTAATTTAGTTTAAGTTGATTACATGGGTTGTGGTTACATGGTTATTCTCAAGGAGCAACTGCTACGTCAGGGTCCTTTCAGAATGATGTCTTGAATCAGCTCCTAGCATGTACCAGCATCTGGTCCACTATGGATCCATTTAGGTATGAAAGAAGTCTTTCCTACCCTCATCAATGCATGCAAAAGGCCACCTATGCTTTATTATAATCCCTAGGACCCTAATTAAACCATTTGAAAATGCTTGTAACTCCAATCAATTTAAAATATAAAAAAAATTTAGGAAGAGTAGCATAGAGGGCAAAAGAGGAGATTGGGAACTGATCATTGCTTCTCACTTGCTATCACTATTGTGGTGCTGCTGCATGCATGCATTCCATCTTTCTCCCAAAGGCAAAAACTCTTGGTAGCTTGTGTTCTCTGTAAGTTTGGGTATTAACCCGAACATAAATTAACTTAGTTTAAACATCTTAAGACTTTGCTTTTAGGGGCTGTTTGGTTCGTGGATTTGGAGCACGAAAGCGACCAAAATCCGGATTTTGGACCACTTCACGTGTTTGGTTGGAGGATTTGCAAATAAGATTTACTCTAATTTGACATGAACAGTAAATCTTGTCTGCCACAAAATCAGAGTTTTGAAATCGAAGTTTTTTTTCCATTCCCACTTCGTGCGTTTGGTTGGAGGACCACTTCCCCTCTACTTTAACAAAAAGAAGATTTACTATTCATGTCACTTCAACAAAAAGTTTTTCACTCACTTCAACTACCAATCAAACACTAAAATTTAGATTTTTTTACTTCTTACCTCCACTTCTTCAAAGCACCCAAACGAAGGATTTTTTATTTCGCTCCACTTAACCACAATGCGTACGCAAAATGCCGATTTTCAGATTTTTTCAGTTCGCTCCACTTTGCCGAACCAAACAGCCCCTTCTGAAACCCTCTAAATTATTGATTTGGATTTTTTTTTTTTTTTAATTTTGTAATTATATCAAGCTTCTGTTTGCTGCTTTTCTAATCAAAGAATTGAAGATCAGTCTCGGGGAAAATGCTTTATTGAAATCGATCTTATTAGGTGTTCACCACCAAAACAAATGTGTTATTGTCCAAAACACGTAAAGATCTGGTGTTTTTTGTTTGCTATTGACTTTTTACACTTTATTACCCTATTATTCTCTTATATTGTTTAAACTCTGATTTTGTACTTGAACTCCTTATCTTTATCATCTTGTCTTTAATAGGATAACTACCTTTACTATGATAGGTATGGATCACTTACAACAGACTATTTAACATTTAATTCGAACTTTGAAGTACTGGATTTTTTTTCAGTATTTAACTTTCATATTTATGCAAATCAGCAATATTCTAGTGGAAGTTGTAGATTAATTTTAATAAATCAAATCTTAGTTTAGGTGGGTCTTTTTATTACTTGGAGATCTTGTAGTTATTTTAGATTTTAGAGTGGTTATTTATCGGTTTCATTGAACTAGTAGGAGATTTGTAAGGGTTTATTTCTATTCTTAAGTGTTGTTTATCATTTTTCTGTGGCCATGTCCCTGCTGGTTTAAACTCTCCCGGTTTCCCCTACTTTTTTAAATGTTCCTATAAGTATAAATCTTCCAATCTTCCAATCATAACAATTATTGAGATTTTTTCCGAGTTTCACCATGGTTTAAGCCTTTAAGGACAAACATCGGAGGATGAATGGCTCCTTGAAAGCAATGGGAAGCTGCCTGTCGTACAAAGTTTGCATTTTTCTTAGAAAATGATGGAGCATGGGTTCCCCAATTTGAACAAATAATTAAATTAACCTTTGTGAGTTAGGTAAACTAAGGTTGCTAGTGATTTGCCTGTTTGTGGAGGAAAACACACAACATTAGTGGAGTATTACTTCTTTTCATCGTGATAGTACCTGATCAGTGTTTAATTACAGAACCAGTTAGAAATATTTGATTAAGATAAGCTTGACTTGTATTTGGAAATCCTACTTGGATTTTAATTTATAGGATTTTAATTATAACTTTCGAGTTCAAAGAGTTGCGACTTTGAATAACAATCAGAAAGTTTCTTATGATATTTAGGTTGATTAGAATTCCCATCATTGAATATTAGTGGCACTTTACATCTTGTTTGGCTAGTTCTAAGGATAGATCATTCGGTTTACTAGGTTTAAACTGAACCAAAGTACCCAAAACCTAATTAATCGAAATCCAAAAAAATCCAAACCGAATCCGAACTGAAAGGAGCCATACCGAACCAAACCAAACCAAACCGAATATAGTTTATTCGTTTTTTACCATTTAATGGACTGGGCCTAAAGTTGGACTTGTTGTTAAAGTATGTAAAAAAAATGCAAATTTCATAAATAATGCAAAGTGGGAGCTGTAGAGTAATGAATGTATCAAAAAATAGAATTGGGGTTAGGATGTTTCCTCTTTCAGAGATGGCAGGTAAGAGGGAAGAGGAGAAATAAAAGAATTAGGGTTATGCTATAAATTTTAATATATATATACTAGGGTATATGTGAGGGTATTTAGGTAATTTAGTAATTCGTATTCAGTTTTTTGGTTTTGGACTGAAAACGGAAACCCAAAACCGAAACCTAATAGGAGAACCAAATTCGGGCAACTCCAGAATTGAACCCAAACTGAACAGTTTCCAAACCTAACCGAATCCCTTTATTCGGTTCGGCTCCGTTCTCGGTCCAAAAACTGAATGATGCTCAGCCGTAGCTAGTTCTGGATTTGCTTTACAAATTTTTTTAGGTGTATTTAATTATGGGAAAGTCATATGGACTGACCAAAGAACAAAGACTTCTCTTTTTATAGTGAGAAAGACTCAATACCTATAAGAAAATAATCTCCAAAGATGTATATACTACTGAACATAAAACCTAATTGAAGCAGAAATTTCTTTACAAGTACTTGAGTCGGACAATATATGAAAGTGTCCTGATTATTGAATATCTATCCTCCATGGTGTCTGCTTCGAGTTCTATTAGTATTTGGATGTTGTTCCATTGTTGAATGACTTGTATTTGTGTCATACTTTTAGTTTGTTCTTTGCCGTACCACCAATGTAGATCCTGGGGTAGCCACAAAACTCAAGTCAGAGAATGTTTTGCTGCCACCACCATCAGCAGCAGCATGATCATCATCAACACCATCATGCTAGCCTTCCACAAGAATTGGGGCTGGATATGAAGTACACTTCTATACCGAGAAGGTTCCATAGGACTGGTTTTAATCATGAACTATTGTCAGGAAATAATATGAAGAAAGTCATGTCGGATATGTAGGTTGTAGTCTATTTCTGGCATTATTATCATCCTTCGTGCAAGATTGACTAGACATACATATAGCTATAATAAAACTCATCCTGTATGTTACCAATGATCCTTTCTTCTTTAGCTGCATGTAGTCATTGAAAATAAGCTCGAGGATTTACTGTTTTTATTCCTTTCTGGTTGTTTTTATGGTTACCTGTCTTCATGTCTTATCAAATTGTCTATCCCATTGAATTGCATAACTGAAATGGTTACCACGGCTGAAGTGTCATTTTAATCTCATCTCTCTCTCTTAAATATAAGACTGATTTTCTTACATGGACATAAGGTCCTTGGCAGAAATAATTATGAATGTGGCGTTGAATGGATTCCTTTTTCATATCAATTTTTTGACTCGCAACAACTGGATTTTCAGTGTGGTTCTTGGTTGAAATTAAAGTTTTTCTAATTTTATTCATGTTCCTTACATGACTTGTCTAGCAAATTAGATTGTGCAATGTTGAAAGCTAGTTTGGCTGTAGGACTGTATTTGATTATTTTTAATTAATTGGAAACATTGACAATCAAGAAGTTACTGAAATGTTGATCTCTAGTCTCAGAAATTGAAGGCACAAGTGCCATGGTTGAAGGGATCTTATAATATAGTAGATCCCACAGTGCAGATTGTAACCTATCCTCTCATTGTTTTCTTCCAATTAAAGGGAATGATCCAGAAGGGAAATAAATGAATGTATAATAAGTTTCATAACATGTAGAAGATGTAAGGTGCTAGTGGGAATATACTAGATATGACATTTTGTGGCCAAACACAATATTCTTCGTGACTCTCTTGCCATTATAAATGTTACTAATATGAATGTCCCCTCTGCAGAATCAAATATGGCTGGGAGGGGCCGTATGCCTCATTACTCGAGGCTTGGTGAGATGCAAGGTTTCCGAGATGGCCCCCTGCCTCACTTGGCCCAAGGACGTGGGCCCATGCCACCTCCCCTTCGCGTTATGGAGGAGGGTATTGCAATAAGGCATGATGAGATTCGGAGGCTTCATGCTGAGAACCGACGCATGATTGAGGACAATGTGGCTATGAGGAGGGATTTATCTGCTGCAAAGGAGGAGCTCCATGTATTAAGTCAGGCCATACCCGAGGTTCGTGCAGACAAAGAACTCAAAGCCAGGGAATTGATACAGATGGGTCTAAAGCTAGAAGCGGAGCTTCGTTCCCTGGAACCTGTCAAGGCAGAGGTCTTGCAGTTGCAATCCGAAGCACAAAAGCTGGATGCTATGCGTCAAGAGATGTCAGCGAAGGTTCAAAGTATGACCCAAGATCTTAAACACCTACAGGCTGAGAACCAGCAAATACCCTCCTTGAAGATGGAAGTTGATGGGTTACGCCAAGATCTTGTTAGAGCCAGGTTAGCAGTTCATTTTTTTTTACCTCATTGGCCAATTTGATAGAGATTGGATGGTCTCTTCATTTGGCCGGTTAGCTTTTGTGTTGTCTTGTTATTTGTCTCGATGCACACCTATATATATATATATATAATATATATATAGCCATGCTCCTCTAGCCCATGTGGTTGAGGAAGGAGGCATCCCCCCATGAGGTTGTTAGTTCAAGCAACAGCGCGGGGTGGGGGGGAGGGGGGTTGCAATTCCCAGTAATTCCCTTGTGGGGAATTAATGTGTGGTGCAACCGGGTGCGGTTCAGACTTCGTGCGGATGCGGTGCAGGTATTGTGCTAGTGCGTGAGGCCATCGGGCTGTGATGTGGCCTTCGGGCTGTGGTTGTAAAAGGCCTTTGGGCCGTGTTTGTAGACCTTCAAGCCATAATAAAATTTACAAAATTTTTTTTTTTTTTTTTTTTATATCAGCTACTACTATGATATTTGATTAATGTTTTGATGTGGAGAACATGACAACAGGACGGCTTATGAATATGAAAAGAAAGCAAATGCTGAGCAGATGGAGCAGAGGCAAGCTATGGAGAAGAACCTTGTCTCTATGGCTAGGGAAACTGAGAAGCTGAGAGCAGAGCAGATGAACATGGAGAAAAGAGCTAGGGGACCAGGTAAATTTCTTTTGCAGCCCTCGTCAGATGTGTTTGCGGAAGGTATTAGGATTTGTCTATTCAATTTTAGTGTCCTAAAATAAGTTTTGCTTAGGTATTGGAGCTTATGGTGCTGACATGGGTTACAGTGGTTCACTGGTTGATGGTTATGGTGCTGAGAAGGGTCTTTATGGTGCTGGTTCTTGGGGATCCTACGAATCACGTGGCCTTCCCCGAAACTGAGGTGACTTGCATCTCGTCTTTTGTTATCATCTTGGAGAGTGGCACACAACTGGAAATAATGCTTACTGAAATGAAACGTTCGTAATGGCTAATTGAGCTCTCTTACTGTTTGAATTAGATAAATTCTTCCTTTACTGCAAGCGCATGGTGTAAACTAAAGCTCTCTGTCGCTTTAGTATGTATGGTCTGGACGATCCCCGAATCCAGTATGTTCTAACTCAGATATTACTACTACTTGATATCCGAAATATTCGTGTAATGTATGGTCTTGTACCTCTGATATTAGTACTTGATATCCGGAATGTTTGAGTAATTAAACCCTTGATTAACATGGATATATAATGTGTCAAACCTGATAACCCAGTAATGCTCTCAAAATACATATACACCTTGAAAATTTTGAGAGGAAAAGGAAATCCAATTCCCATCTGAATAAAGGAGTTTTTTAGAGGATGAAGATCTCTAGTCTCACGCTACTTGTACAATCATACAGATTCGGATGTATCAAATTTGGTGTTTTTTCTTTGAAAATTCTAGTCCTTTTCTCCTTTTTCTTGACAATATGGCTCCTTCGTATCGGATACGACTCTATTGCTTGACATCCTGTTGTCTATGGGAGAGGCTTGAGAAAGTAGAACATTGACTTGGCTTATGATGGTTGAGGGAGACCCTTGGGCTATCTGAACATTTGCTTGAGCGGCGTTATTGGAGGAATCTTTACTACCTTCTCCAATCACGCCGACAATTTACAAGGACGTGAGGCCCTATGGCCTATAATCTCTCCGGGAAATGTTGTAGTGATGTATTCTCACTGGTCACCATGAACATTGTGCATTTTCTTGTCTTTTTTCTTATTGCGGAAATCAATTGTGTATCAATGTATTCTTATTCATTAGTAAAACTGAGAAAGGGTTTTTTGATAAAGGCACAACATAACTTCTTAGGTGGAAGTACTTGCTTAGATTTTTGTTTGTTTGTTAGGGGATTATCAAAACTGATTGGGGACAACACTCTTCCTCTCTTTTTCTCTAACAGCCCTATCCTTTTCCTCTTATTTTTCTTAGTCCTATCCTCTCTCCCTCTTCCTACTCTCTTCTCCTTACTTCATCCTCCTCTTCCAACCCTAATTGGAGATACATACATCAAGGCTCCTTACCACAATTTAAATCTTTCTTCTTCTTCTTCTTCTTCTTATCTTCTTCTTCGTCTATATTTTTGAACATTTTGTTCCTCTTCCAATTATATATATTTTTAATCTTAGTTTCTATGTTTATTTTATGTATTTTTATGTTAATGATTCGCCAACGAGTGTTTTGCCAAAGTTTTCAACCCAAATTTAAGGTTATGAATTTCAGATTTTAGCACAGCCTCGTTGGAGACGACACAAGATTGTCGGGATTCTGGCAGTCATAACAATAGCCAGTACTATCAGAATCATGGAACTGCTAGAATTTTGACAATCCTGTTATGTTCCTGAATTAGGGTCTCTTACCATATGGTTCGAATTCCAGTCTGCTCACTTATTTCTTATACATGACTTCTTTGAGAGCTTCACATTGTTCGCAACCACCGTATTTTGACCGGAGAATTTAACATAGACATTATTGTTGAGATTTTGACCAAAAAATGAGACAAGGCACTAATCCAATCCAAGATGAGAAGGCGTCCGAAAGCGAACAAAATAAGATGACCGTTAAGCGTCGGAAATAAGGTCAAATGAAGACTGGCTGGCGTTGAAATTTTTGAATGAGGAAGACGTAAAATAGCATGACAAAGTAAGTTCCGGGGATCATGCTGAAGTTGTAGCTGGATATTGTGTTAAATATTCGAGCGGCCGCGATCAAGATTTAACCTTGCGCACATAGCAAGAATAAGATCAGGAACAAAGTAAAGATCTTTTCTGTCAAAATCTCTTAAAGATAAGATTTTGATCAAAAAATAAAAAGAAGAAGAGGAGAGTAGCAAGAAACAACATTAAAATTGGTTCCTTTTTCTTTCTTTGCTCACCTGTTGGAGTTTGGATGCCAACCAACAACCAAAGCCAACTTGTTCTTGGCAATTTGTTGGAGATGACACAAGACTGTGATTCTGTCAGTCTTAATAATAGTCTGGATTAACAGAATCCTAATAGTCATAATACATATAATTATCTGTATTAAGATTGACAATATTTTGACAATCCTGATTATTAATAGGACTACCAGAATTATGACATTGATGTTCCTGAAATTGGATTTTTATACTTAAGTGTGTGACGTACCTTAACAATTTCAAAATAATATTTTGGGTAGTGAAAAATTAACATTTTTGGTGCTGCCTTCTAACCAAGTAACAATGTATGTTGTGTCTATATCAATGGCCCTGAGAAAGCTTAAACTCTCAACCCTAGTTTGTTTCTCAATCACTTTGACCTGCAATTGCAGTGTCTCCCCGTGATTTTACGGCTTCAGATGCACGTTTAAACTCAAATTGGATAAGATCCTCCAGAGTGGAAATTATTTTCCTTCTTGAAGCCCCACTTGGATAAAGATCAGAAATGAGCCATGTAAAGAGTCTTGAAGTATAAATCGACACGATGATTTTTTTTTTTTTTTTAAGAAGAAGAAAAAAAGTATTTTCTGGAGGATACCAGCTGAACAAGTCCATGTCTTGAAGCTGACACTAGCTGAAGCAACGACAAGATGTTAGCTTTTGATGAATGAATATGTCAACCAGCTTTCTGGAGCTCATTTTGGTTCAGTAAGAAAGTAACTAACACTAGTAACACACCATGGAATCTAAAATTGATGAATTTAACAAACACTTCTAGCTATTTACTATAGAATAATTAAACATGATTAATATTGATTTGTCTTTGTATCAATACAAGAGGTACTAAATCATCTGCACAAATAATATTTGGATACAAACAGGTATATATAGAGTGTGTTTTCACTGACCAACGGCCGCATTATACTTGGATTGGCCTTCCTGACCAACCTGCTTCTCTGTAACCTTAGCCGAAAGTACAACTTGGCAGGAAAAATTCAAGCCAAAATGACAAAGAGAGTTATTGGAGATTCCATGGGATATGGTCACTCTTGCTTGGTAATTAAGAAAGTTACATTGGTTGTTTATGATTGTGATTAGGGCGCCATGGCCTGCATTGCTTATTCCAATGTGTAAAACCTTCGAATAATGAGCATTTCCTTCTGCAATAACAAAGAAACTTCATGACAGAAATATCTGCAGTGTTCCAAAGAGTGTATTTTTCTTTACGAATGTTGAGAGTTTTGTTTTCTATAGTGCTCCGAACCATATCCAAGTTCTGCTGGGATTCTGATCAGCATTGTTAATTTTGAAGCTCAAATTACTCCTAAACGTCTTTACATTTGTAAACTGAGAACTATATATCTCGAAGAAGAAGAAGAAGAACGTTCATGTTGGGCTGGAATCCCTTTAGTAGACAAATTGTTGACGAACGTTGCACAATATGTCGCCAGTTGTTGAAATTTGTCTCCTTTGATTTATTACCAGATGTCAAATGTGCTACATTCATCAGCTCAATTCTTGAATTGGCTCGAGTTTTACTCAATCTGTGCCCCTCTTATTGATCTATTTTAATTATAATTTGACTCGACAAAACCACAAGCTTTAATTGGAACATACACTAACGCTAACATGTTTGCTACAATATGGAAGAGTAGACTTTTGTCTTCAGCCACTTGAACTGTGTCACGCACATAGATTGTGTTTGGGTTTTAGTACATTTTTGTACTTTATCAAAGAACATATTTAGGGTTGGGTCGTATGTTGTATTAGATGTGTCTAGATAGCTTTTTCTTCCGTCATTCTGGAGCTCAGTTTAAATGACAGAAGGTCTTTTATTTGAATTCCAAGTTCGATGATCTTTATTTCGTCCAGGAAAAAAAACACACTAGCAGACTCTCAGAGTAGCAAATTTATGCCGAAACAAAAAAAAATTGCATAGAACAAGTGTTAATGTCAACTCTCTAAAAAATCCTCAGTAGGGAGTGGCAAAGGACTGAAGGAGGCCCTCTTAACAAACCGCCCTTTCATTCTAGGCCTCTTCTCGGCGTTCAGCTTACGAACTTCTTACCGGATCTTCTTCGAGAACAGCCTTGTCCTTCGCTAGCTTCTCTCGGTGGTATCTCGACACCCTCGCATCGCTGATGTTACCCCCTCCCACCTCCGCTTGTACTATTACCTTCACCTGCTGATTCCCTTCTCCTCACATTCCCTGTCACATTCTTGATCAGTAATCAAAGACAAATTCTTTAAGCACATCAAAAATAATTTAGGCTAGTCCATATATATATATATATATATATATATATATATATATTATTTATTTATAAGTTTGTCATCGGAAAAATTGTTTCAGACTAATCTAATATTTTTTGGACTGTCAAAAATTTGATACCTCTTCCTTAACAGTCCTCACCCAAAATAGGATTATCAAACTTTTTGACAGTCCTCAACGACGATTACGGTTGCTTGGGAGAGGTCGAAGACGGAGGAGGGAGTGGGAGACGGAGGATGCGGGGACGGATATTCAGAGGAGGTTGTGGTGGCGGGGGTGGGGCCCGCGGGAGGGGAGGAGGTCGACGTGGTGGAAGAAGGAGGTGGCAGAGGAGGGGAATTAGGTGGGGACGAGGTGGAGGCGACACTGCCCGCCGCCTGATCTGCCTCCTCCCTCTTCCCTCCTCCTCCTTGTCCTCCTCCTCTACCCTCCTCCTCCTTCTCCTCTCCTCCACTCTCTCCACTCTCATCCTCCACCCTCGTCCTCCTCCTCCACCCTTTCCTCCTCCCTTCTCTTCTCCTTTCAATTATTGGTGGGCAGTCCAAAGTAAATTTGGGAATGTCCTGAGTAAAAATTATAAAAATCTGGACTGTCATAAAGTAATGGTGATTGGTCATGTGACTTAGGCCCAAAGTTGATATGTGGATGTATATATATGTAATATCATGATGAATGAAATACCTAGAATATTATCTCATATCACTTCTTCACATGGTATCAGAGCCTGACGACTAGGACACGTTTTCTTCGAGCGGCGGCGGTGGCAGTATGTCGAGCAGCGACGATGACATGACGAGCGACGGCGACGGCGAGATTTCTACGCCGGCCGCATCGCGGATCGATCCCACATTCCCGTATTACCTTGGTTCTAATGCCAATCCGAGTAATACAATTACGAAAGTGATATTTCATGGGGAGAATTATGAGGAATGGTCGAGATCTATTCGGCTTTCTCTATGGGCTCAACGCAAATTTGGGTTTGTTGATGGGTCTATCAATAAACCTTCGAAGAATGATCAATTGGAGGATTGATATTGCGTCCAATCGATGCTTGTGCAGTATATTTTGCATACTATCGACGCTTCGGTGAAGAAGACAATACCCTACTTTTAGGAGGTGAAACCACTGTGGGATTCGCTCAATGTTCGATTTAGCGGACATGCGGCTGGTGGTGGACGTGGACATGGTGCGAAAGTGCGTGCGGCGGTGGCAGGACGTGGCTTCGTTGCTGCACAGCCGCGGATGATAGATGATGGTGCAGGTGGCGGCGGTGTGCCGGGATTAACTCTTGACCAATGGCAACAACTTATTTCTATGCTTGGTAATTCTTCGGCCAAATCTCCGGAGGATCGTATTGTGGGTAAGTCCATTGCACCTTGGATTATTGATACAGACGCTTCGAATCATGTTACGAAAAATTTGAATTTATTGTCGGGGGTGACGACAATTGAGGAGTGTTCGGTTGGACTCCCGGACGGACGGACTGTGGTTGCCTCGTGCTGCAGTTGCCTCGTGCTGCGGGCATGTTGCTCTTGCACCAGATATGGTTCTCACGAATGTTCTATTTGTACTTTAATTATATTACAATTTAATTTATGTGGCCCATCTTATTGATGATATAAATTGTGTTGTACAATTCACTAAAATTTATGCGTGATACATGACCCCAGTTTGAGGACCCTGATTGGCGTCGGTGAACGGCGGGACGGACTTTACTACTTTTGTATTGTACCGAAGACTCAGGCCTTGGCAGTGACTGTGACTACTTCTCTAGACATTTGACATCAGCAGCTTGGGCATCCTTCTGATAAAGTAGTAAAGTCACTTCCTGTTGTCAGTAGCTCTAGTATTTCAGTGAATAAGGCATGTGAAGTTTGCCATCAGGCAAAGCAAACTCGAGGTATCTTTCCTGTCAATGACTCTCGGGCTGTTGCAATTTTTGATTTGATACATTATGATTTTTGGGGGCCGTATCCTACGCCTTATTTGTGTGGACCTCGATATTTTTTGACGATTATGGATAATTTTTCTCGTGTTGTTTGGATATTTTTGTTGATTGATAAGACTGAAATATACAAGATGTTCTCGTCATTTTTTTCTATGATGGAGCGGCAATTTAATTCAAAAGTTCACATTGTGCGAAGTGATAATGGTACTGAGTATAATTGCCTGTGCGACTACTTTGCACAGAATGATATTTTGTTTCAGACATCTTGTGTAGGTACACCTCAAAAGAATGGGAGGGTCGAACGAAAACATAGACATATTTTGAATGTGGCACGTGCTTTACGTTTTCAGGAAAATTTGCCAATTTATTTTTGGGGTGAGTGTATTTTGGCGGCTGGTTATTTGATCAATCGAACTTCTTTGACCCTTCTTGGTTTTAAAACCCCCTATGAAATATTATTTGGTGCTCCTCCTTCTTATTATGAATTATGTGTTTTCGGTTGTCTTTGTTTTGCCCACAACCAAAAAGCTAAGATGGATAAGTTTGCTCCTCGCAGTCGAAAGTTTATTTTTGTGGGATATCCCCATGGCAAAAAGGGTTAGAAATTGTATGATCTAGCTACTGGTGATTTTTTTGTCGCTCGAGATGTTAAATTTTATGAGAATGAGTTTCCCTATTCTGTTGAAGATAATCGTGGTGATATGGCTCCTTCTGACCTGGCGCCCCTTATCTTGGGCGATGATGCTTTGGGGTTTGATCTACCTCATATGGATGGGATGGCCATCGTGGAGGCTGAGGTCGCCATGGAGGACAGCACGGCTGAGGCCGAGGTCGCCGTGGAAGATGCGACAACGGAGGCCGATGTGGCGGAGGCAGCCGTGGCCGCTGCGACAGCAGAGGATGAGGCGGCGGTGGTGGTGTCGAATGATGAGGGTAAACTGAGACGTGGCATGCGTACCAAGATTCCATCTGTAAAATTCCGTGACTTTGTTACAAATAAAATACGGAAGTTGTCTCATAATCCTCCCTCCCAAAGTTCCACCACGTCCAATCACTCCTCAGGTACTCCTTATCCTATAGCACATTTTTTGAATTGTGACCGATTTTCTCTGAGACAGAAAATTTTTCTTGCAGCTGTAACTGCAGGTACAGAATCGACCTTCTTTAAAGAGGTGGTTAAAGATGCAGGGTGGCGAGAAGCTAGGCAGAAGGAGATACGAACGTTGGAGGATAGTGATACTTGGACCATGGAGATGCTTCCGACTGAAAAACATGCTCTAGGGAGCCGGTGGGTGTACAAGATAAAGTATATCTCTGATGGGAGTGTTGAGTGGCTTAAAGCCCGTTTGGTGGTTTTTGGAAATTATCAGGTTGAAGGGATTGATTACAGTGTTAGTTTTGCTCCGGTTGCAAAAATAGTTATTGTTCGTACCTTTCTAGTTGTAGTCGCAACAAAGAATTGAAAACTACATCAGATGGATGTTCACAATGCCTTCCTACATGGAGACCTTACCGAAGATGTGTATATGAAACTACCATATGGTTTCCAAACAAAATACCCTGGTCAGGTATGTCGGCTACGAAAATATCTTTATGGGCTTAAACAGACGCCTTGTTGTTGGTTTACGAAGTTGGCATCTTCTTTGCGGGAGTACAGATTTTGCCAATCGTACTTTGACTATTCGCTTTTTACTCTTCATAAGGGCAATGTTCAGATAAATATTCTTGTGTATGTCGATGATTTGATTCTCTCTGGTAATAATTATGCTGCTCTTACTGCCTTTAAGGATTATTTGAGTACATGCTTTCACATGAAGGACCGGGGGCGTTGAAGTTTATTCTTGGTGTTGAGATAGCTCAAAGTACGGAAGCTATTTTTCTGTGTCAACGAAAATATACACTTGACATTATCTCTGAGATAGGATTGTTGGGGGTGAAACCCGCAACCTTTTTCATGGAACAACATCATCAACTGGCACACTCTACAAGTCCACTTTTGTCTGATGGGGAAGTATATTGATGGCTTGTGGGATGACTAATTTATCTTTCGTTTAACTCGACCGGATTTGTCTTATGTTGTTCACATCTTATCGCAGTTTATGCATGAGCCTCGACGTGATCATTGTGATGTGGCTTTGAGGGTTGTTAGATATATGAAGGGTTGTCCCGGTCAAGGCATTCATCTTCGCCCTGACTGTAATTTACGGCTTCGGGGGTGGTACGATTCTGATTGGGCGAGTTGTCCCATCACACGATGCTCTGTGTCTGGTTGGTTGGTTTTTCTTGGTGATTTGTCCATCTCTTGGAAGACGAAGAAACAAGTGACAGTGTCCCGTTCTTCAGTCGAACCGGAGTACCGTGCGATGGCGGCGATCACGTGTGAGCTTAAGTGGCTCAAGGGGTTGCTTGGAAGTTTGGGGGTGCAACATTCGCGTGCTATGGATTTGTTTTGTGATAGTCAATCTGCTTTACATCTTGCACAGAACCCAGTTTTCCATGAGCGCACAAAACACATTGAGGTGGATTATCATTTTTTGAGGGATGATGTTCTTGCTGGAGTTATTTGTCTATCTCATGTGCCAACGGATGTGCAATTGGCGGATATTTTCACCAAAGCTTTGGACAAACGACAATTTGAGTTTCTTTTGCACAAGTTGGACATTTGTGACTTGCATGCTCCAACTTGAGGGGGTGGGGGTGTTGGGATTAAATTGTATCATTAAATTATATTAGATATATATTGTGATTGACTGGCTATATATGGCGATTGTGGTATTAGAATTAAATTGTATTAAATTATATTTATGGTGATTGACCATGTGACTTAGGCCCCAAGTTGATATGCGTATGTATATATATGTAATATCATGATGAATGAAATACCTAGAATATTATCTCCTATTACTTCTTCACAGATATCCTAAGTAATTTTTGGAATGACTATAGAAATTGGCTAATCAAATAACCAAACAAGTAATCAGTTACGTAGAATCAGAATTATAAGAGGTTGACATTTAAATATCGTAAAATATCCAATTTTAATTAATAACTTGACTCTGTTAACAAACATGTCACGATGTTTTGGGAGTTTTTTGCACTTAAATATTTTTTGAAATGTTCTAACGAATTGGCATGTGCAAGTATGTAGAAAACTCTTAGGACTAGGCTTCGTACCATGTATGTTGGCTGTGTGTGTATATTTGTTCACACACATGTGAGCAAAAGCTCAACTTCCTCCTTTGCTTTAGTCCCACATCGGTTGGACCACTCCACCTTTGTATGTATATAAAAGTTCTTACTCTTTGCTTCCTTGTGATCTTGTGTGGGGAGCTCTATAGGCCACACGCGCGCATCGCTGCCGCCGCCCGGCCCGGCTCGGCTACACCTGCGGGCGCCGAATACCGATTCGATTTCCTCTTCGGGATCGGGTTGAGACCCTAAATATCTTTTTGCTCCTCCTTGTTTTAAACCGGTTTTAAACTCATTGGAGATTTCAACGTTGGGCCCTATGTCCAGGTTCATTTTGCACATGTGATAGATTCTGTAACAGCTCATATGACAACAATTTTTTTACGTTTTTTCCTTTTGTTATTGCTCCTTAATGGCCTGTTTATGAGCCATTTAATATCATGTCCTTTGGTTGTGTCTGGGGACTGCCTTTATATTGCGGTCTCCTACTCCTTCATTTTTCACAGAAGATTATCCTTCACATGAAACCTCTTTCTCTTATTCTTTTCTCCAACAACATTCTCTCCTCTAGATCCTTGCTCTGGGCAGAGCTAAGTTCGGTCTCTCTCTCCGAGTTGTGTGCGATAAAGAGAAGCCGGTAGTCAGGGAGTTTTACCACTAGGAGCTTCCGAGAAACGTCTGCACATAGACCTCGGATTAACTCTTAGGACAGTGCTTCGTGCACGACTTCCCCGGAGGCCGGTAACATTAACTATTTTATTTTTATTGTTTACAGATTTCTAAACGAGAAAAATGTGTTATTTTTATCTATCAATCTAAGAGTTAATCTGATTTCATGCTAGGTAAAATAATAGTAAATCGTAGAATAATACAAGTGTAACCTATATTGCGTTACTACAACAAAAAATAATTTTGCTTGTTATCAACTTCATCTGTTGTAGAATTTGCTATCACTACATTATTGTAGAATTTGCTTACTCTAACAAAACAACATTTGTTACTTGTTCAAATTTGCATATTGTAATAATTTTGCTTGCTGTCAATTTTATTTCTTGTAGTTTATTTTTTGTAGCAAACAAAACAACCTTTTGAAACCAAATAAAATCATTTGCTAAATTTCTACTGTAGCAATAAAAATCTGGTTGTTTGCTACTAAGTTGTTCATAGTTGTTTAAAGTCACTATAGTAATTTTGTTTCTAGCAAATAATTAAATAAGTTTAGTAGTTTTTTATTTCAATAAGGTTCTGTAACAACTTGTATCAATTTAAATTTCAATTATAATTGAAAATTTTCTTACATATCAAATTATTTATATACCTTGCCTTGTGTAAATAATGTTTGGGTATATTTCTACTGCAACTTAGAACAATAGAGATTATTTTCTAGAAGTAAATAAATAGTTAAAGTGAAACTGCAAATCCCTTTGAGTTTGAATTCTAAAAGTAGAGATAAATTTGGGAATAAGCCGAAAGGCTCCTTCTGTCAACCGGGTGTATATAGCCCTAAGCGACACGGTACTTAAGTGTCTTTGGACCACCGCTAGCTGGAAACCGGCCCCTACAACTAACCCAAGTTAATCAACACTTGATAGACTAAAGATTTCGTAAGGTTGATAAGAAAAATCACTCAAACTATTCTTCTAGAACACTAGACTTTGTTATTGAATAAAACACATATTTTGCGGTTTCAGACTATTCACATTAGCAACCATGACTGGCAAGGATGAGGCTTTTACTGCTAAACCTGCTAAGTTCAACGGGACCTACTTTAACAAATGGCAGAGTCAAATAAAGTTTTGGCTCACAACTTTAGGGCTAAACTCAGCCATTGATGGTTCCACACCTATCACAAATGATTCTGATGACACCGAGTCTGACGTAGGAGTGTCCAAATCCACCAGCTCCTCAAAATCCAAAACTCCTAAGAAAATAGACTACCACTGCTTCCATAGAATTCTAAGCACTTTGTCTGAATCATTATATAACATATTCTTTGAATATAAGAGTGCTAAAGAACTTTGGAAAGCTTTGAAAGATGAATATACAACCAAAATATGATGAAATAGTGACATTTTTTAGTTACGTCATAATAAAACGTCGCTAATATTAAAGATTTCAGTGACTCCAAAAATAAACGTCGCTATACGTCGCTGTTGGCGACATATAGCGACGTTTAGCGACAGTAATTAAGTTTTTTTAAAGAATAGTCGCTATAAGCTTCTTTAAGGTCGCTAAACGTCGCTGGGTTTTTTAATTTAGCGACGTTTAACGACGTATTTAGCGACGTTTATTTTTTTGATTTTAGCGATATTTTTAGCGACGTTTATAAAGTCGCAAGAATTTTTTTATTAGCGATGTCATAAGTTGACGTCGCTAAACGTTGCTAAAATTTTAATATAGGTTTTGATTCCCCCTTCTGTCGAAGACTTTTCCCAATTTTTTAAAAACTCCCACCCCCTCTCCGTCGAAGTGCACCCTCCGGCGCCACCTACTCCGGCATCCCCCCCTCCTCATCCTCTAGGTAAATCCTAACTCTCTCTCTCTCTCTCTCACAGATGTACACGACATGACACTGATACAGACACGACACACACACACTGACACAGACACGACACATACTGTGAGAGAGGGTGTAAACCCTAACCCTAACCCTAACCCAATCTCTCTCTCTCTCTCTCACAGATGCACAAGACATAATATAGACTCAGACACGACACACACACACACACACACAGACAGATACGCCACAGACTGTCACAGAGGGTGTAAACCCTAACCCTAACTCGATCTCTCTCTCTCTCTCTCTCTCTCTCTCACACACACACACACACACACACACACACACAGATGCACACGACATAACACAGACACAGACACAGATACGACACAGACTATCACAAAGGGTGTAAACCCTAACCCTAACCTGATCTCTCTCTCTCTCTCTCTCACACACACATACACACACAGATGCAAACACTACATGACAGACACGACACACATACACTGACACATACACGACACATACACTGTCACAGAGGGTGTAAACCCTAACCCTAACCCTCTCTCTCTATCTCTCTCTCTCTCTCTCTCTGACATATGTTTAATACTATACAATTAGTTTATAACTTATACTATCATGACTTACTAACTTACAATAACTGCTACTAACTTAATATAACTGATACCAACTTAATATCAATACTAATGCTAGATGACACTAGACAAACTAGACAAACTTAGCTTACTATAACTGATGTCTGATATTCTAACTTGATATCTAACTCAAATAACTAAAATCTAAACTTCACCCTAGCTGATAATTACTAACTAGCATTCACTAACAATACATCTAACTGATACATTCATCAGTCAGTGATACACACATAATAGTACATAAACACAGTTGACTGAAAACTAATGTCGCTACTACTAATATTCCCTATAATATATACATCAATACCTTCCTACTGAAGGCACTAACCGAAGGCCCATCAGTGTACTACTGATACCAAACTAGACGGACATCAAGCCCTTAGTTGTAGTGTGATCAACTTGAGTGAGTCTTACTCACAACTTATACCTATATCAATTTCTCACCTACACACAACCACAGTTGATACACATAGATACACAGAGATTCCCCCAATCTTCTAATGCCTGTTGTGATACTCAAGTTTAAAATGCAACTTCAAATTGCTGCTGCCTAATGTCGCACCCTGCTTTGTACGATGGTGTGCACAGACCCTGTAAATACTGTCGCAACACTCATGTGCACATCAAATATGCACTGTCGGGTATGTGCAGATGGTGTGTGCAACAGCCTCTCCCTATCTCACTGCTCACTGTGTTGCTCCCCAAATCTGCTGTCAACATGACATATACTCCTATGGACAGGCACTCCCCTATAACCAGATGACTAATACTTAAAGTAGTACATAAACCCTAACCAAATCTGCTCAGTTGACACTAACTGATACACTGCAATATGAGTATCTATGATACAAAGTTGAATGAAGAAGTATCAGTGCTAGGACTAGGTGTATCAGTGCATGTAATGTATTCCTGAGTATTCTTATGTGTGTGTAGACGAGTAGGTGTATAACATAATTGGGTATTCCTGTGTATATATGCTAGGACGAGTGGATGTACTTTTACTGTGTAGTCTAAATCTACAAGTTCATCCCATGAAGTCAGTGAACATAGTTACTACTGTAAGCAGTCAAATCTCAAACCACATCAAAGAAGTTACAAGTAGTGGTACAATTGTCATGTAAAACCGCATTTAAAGAACATTATTAAATTTTCTTAACCTCCTTTGACTAATTTACTAATCCTGTTTTATACCGCATTGCCTAATTTAGTAATCTCTATTAAATTTTTTTTAATGCATTTGTCATGTAATTGTGAAATTAATGTTGTAGAAGTTAGGAAATATATTGTGAAGTTGGTTATCTAGCGACAAAGCACTTGACAATGTCTTATCCTCTATGTCTTAATTATTAATAAAAAATATTTAGAAAAAAGAAAGAAATGGGAGAAGTAGTAAAAATAGTAAGCTTATCAATACTTTTGCTTAAGAGAAGACTTTTCTACTTTATTATATTTTATAAATATAGCCTTCTCACCTAGGAAAGATATTATCTTGTACCTCATGTCATATAGGAATAATAATGCATTGGAATCATAATACATTACAAGACTAGACTCTCACAATCCTCCATTTAAACTAGAACTCCATTATGATAAAAAGAAATAAAAAATAAAACCCTAACCTTATATGTCCTCATTCCCAACTCTAAGCTATTCACCCTTCTTTCTTCCATGTTATGCCAACATTATCTCAATACCATTTCTATACTATCACATAATCTTCTAATACGGGAAGAAACATATAACTGATTATCAGCTTAGAATCACCATAAGTAGTGACAAAGATGAAGACGGATTGGGACAAATTTATATATCGTATACAAATTTATGTGAGATATACAATATTTAGAATTGTGATATTTCTATTTAGGAACTAAATTCATTTCACAGTAATCACGATATCCAACAGCATAATGAAAGCATTTTATAGGATCAACAGTATAAATTGAATATGTAAAAAATATTATATATCGCTTATTAGCGATTCTTACCAACAATCCACTTGTCGTATCCCTGCAAAACAAGGATTAGCCTTGACATACACAATATGAATAGTATCTGCCAATGATCAATCAAGCATACATAACTGTTCTAGTTAGCATGCAGCCTAACTATATTAGGATCATTGCAACAAGAAAATATTATCTATGAGTACAATAACATGAACATATAACAACTGAAAGGGCGACATAAAATTACACTTATAGAATTCTTTAATTACATGAAAATTTTGAAAATATAATTTTTCACAAAATGAAAGAAGTATATCATGAATATTAGTAGCACAAGAAAACTATGGATCACAAAATGGTCCATAAGACACAAAGTTCACCATACAAGCAAACTTAGCAAAACTCATAGAAGCCAGAACCATTAGACAGTGAAGCAGTACAAGTCCCCATGTAGATGGACTACACCTAAGCAACCATCAATGAATTATGCACTACTTCCCATTAACTACAATTTTTTTTTACCAATGATGTACATTTTTATCAAGTCCTTGGCTACCTCAGTAACAACATGCTTATGGAGTGATGCTAAATTAAGTTGGGTTCGTAGTATCGATAAATAAGTATTTGTAATTTTCTATTTGGATAGTTTATAAAATATTTAGTATTTTCCAAATTAAGGAATTAGTTAAGGAATTTTGTACTGTATTTTTAATGTGTAACATAACATATATTTTAACTATATGGATACATATATTTATATCTGTTATCAATTATATTCTTTATTTTCACTATCTTACCAGATGGCAACCATGACCCGAGCACTCTTACCAGATGGCAACCATGACCCGAGCACGTGCACGTCGCTTGATAGAGGCACCTCCTACTGTTAAGGAGGAAGAGGCACCTCCTACTGTTAAGGAGGAAGAGGCACCTCCTACTGTTAAGGAGGAAGTGATACCTCCAACTGTTAAGGAGGAAGTAAATGTTAAGGAGGAAGAGATACCTCCTACTGTTAAATTGAAAGCAGTTGTTAAGGAGAAAGTGGCAACTTCTACTGTTAAGGAGGAAGTGGTTCCTCCTACTGTTGGGGAGTCACCAGCTCAGAGGAAGAGTTCCAGTCACCCAGCACCTATAGCGGAGAGTGATCACATAGATGTTGTTTATGCGAAGTATCTGAGGGACTGGTATCTGCCCCAGCGTATTGGATATCCTCGATATTGAGAAATTGGATAAGACTTATGGTGTAACTGTGATACTTTTATTGTGGTTATTGTGTGACTGTGGTACTTTTATATTGTGCTTTTTGTGTGACTGTGATACTTTTAGTTTGTATTTATTGTGTGACTGTGATATTTCATACGCAGAAAATTCAATGGAGGGTTGCTCCGAGTCTGTCTATTTTTATAAAATATTATAAGTCTGTGTATTTATTTTATTCATATTAAATGTATGTTAATTTATCGGTGTTGAGTGTTCCACCGAAGGGGTCGGCGAACCCAGAGAATTCAACGGAGGGCTGCTCCGGATCTATTTATATAAATTGGAAATTCATAAACTGCAAGAAGATTGGTTTGAAAACCATTTTACATTTTTATTTTATTTTTTCACTAAAAATTTAGCGACGTTTAGCGACATTTATATATGTCGCTAAATACATCGCTGAATATGTTGCTAAATACGTCGCCAAATATGTCGTTGAATACATCGCTGAATGTCGCTAAATTGCTGATATGGCAGTATTTGTCAGGTCAATAAAATGTCACTAAATGTGTTGCAAAACTTCGCTAAAAAGAAAAAAAATTACGACGTTTAGCGACAAAAAATATGTCGCTAAATTAGCGACGTTGAGTCGCTAAATTAGCGACGTTGAGTCGCTAAACGTCGCTAATAAGAAAAATATTAGCGACGCAAATACGTCGCTAGAAAACGTCGCTATAGCGATGTTTTTTCTGTCAGCGACTAGCTTAAATACGACTTCATTAAAACGTCGCTAATTACATCGCTAATTTTTTTAGCGATGTTTTCAGGCCATTTAGCGACGTTTTCAGGCGTCGCTAATTTGAATTATTCTGGTAGTGATAGCTGTGATGATGCTGGAATTAAAAGATTAAATCCCTCCTCATTCAACAGATACTTTATGGTAGATAATAAACCTATGAATGACCAAATACATGAATTTCAAGAATATCTTAGGCATATTCAAGCCAAACGTACTTTCTTTTCTATTGAGTATAAAATAGCCTGTTTGGCTGACAAGCTCCCTCCTTCTTGTTCTGATGTTAAGAAAGACCTTATTCATACTCAAGGTGACCTTACCTTTGCTCAAGTCCTAAAGAAAATTAGAACAGAAGAACAAATTAGGATAAGGTCTAACCATAAGTCTGAGTCTAAAGCTAAGGTAAACTTAGTAGAATCCCAAGGCAAACCTAAGCTTCATCATCATCACAAACCCAAAAGGAACCTCTTCAAGAAGAAGCAGAACCTTCAGCCTCACCACCAAAACCATCATCACCATAAACCAAGAAACTTCGGTCAGACTCAAGATCAGAAGAGATTTTGTTTTGAGTGTAGTAAAATAAACCATATGCCCACCAACTGTTTCCATAGGAAGAAGGAAGCTGTCCAGACTTCTTACAAAGGAAAACGTCCAGCCAAACCAGAAGCAAACATATTTCTCAACGGATCTTCTAACTCCTTCAGGTCTATAAGCTATCAACCCTTAGTCAACATTTTTTACCATTCTAACGAATGGTGGTTGGATTCTGGAGCTAATGTTCATATTTTTTTTGACCGCTCATGTTTTTTAAACTATCCGAAATTAGGTGGAGAAGGAGTAACTCTAGGAGATGGCTCAGCGGCACATATTGTAGGAAGAGGAAGAATATATCTAAAGATGACATCAGGGAAAACTCTGACTCTTCATGATGTATTGCATGAGCCGTCTATCAGAAGGAATTTAGTTAGTGGGTCTCTTCTTGTAGCTTCAGGGTACAAGATTGTCATGGAGGCAAATAAAGTAGCATTTTCTAAGAATGAATCTTTTATTGGAAAATAATTTGTAAGAGATGGTCTTTTTATTTTGAGTACCGTGAATAAAATTTTAGATCATTCTTTTGTTGTTTTTAATGTAGAATCTTCAAATATGTGGCACAGTAGATTAGGTCATGTGAATCTAGGTTCCCTAAGAAGGATGATGAACTTAGATCTTATTCCTAAGACTCCAAAAGATGATAAACACAAGTGTGAGATCTATATTCAAGCCAAACACACTAGGCTACCTTTCAAATATGTAGAAAGAAACTCTAACCTTCTAGATCTAGTTTATAGTGATGTGTGTGACTCAATAGGGTTTTGACCTGAGGCGGTAGAAAATACTTTGTTACCTTTATAGATGATCATTCAAAGTATTGTTATACTATCTTCTCAAAACCAAAGATGAAGTTCTAGACAGATTTAAGGTCTATAAATCTGAAGCCGAGAACTAGTTAGAGAGAAAGTTAAGATTCTTAGAGGTAACTGCTGAGAACCAGGTCCAGGTAGAGAGTATACATTAAATGATATGACCAATTTCTGTGAAGAACACGAAATAATCTATGAGGTAACTGCTCCATATTCACCGCAGTCCAACGAAGTTGCTGAAAGGTAGAATCATACTCTGTTAGACATGGTGAATGCCATAATCCTCATCTCAGGTGCTCCCAATAATTTGTGGGGAGAAGCACTATTATCTGCATGTTACATCCTTAATATGGTTCCTAGTAAGTCTAATGATAAGACTCTCTATGAATTATGGAAAGGTAGAGCTCCTAGGATCCATTATCTCAAAGTTTGGGGATGTCTGGCTAAAGTAGGAATTCTTGAACCTAAAAAGAGGAAGATTGGACCTAAGACTGTAGATGCTGTATTCATAGGATATGCCCTAGACAACAATGCCAATAGATTTTTTGTTACTCACTCGGAAGTAAATAAAATCTCTAACAATACTATTATAGAAGCAAGAATGCATTTTACTTTGAGAATATATATCCCTTCAAAGATAGAATTTCTTTCTCTCCCTCTCACTCTTCTCTTGCTCCGTCCACTAGCTCTCATGTTCAAATATCTAGTTTGCAACCCGAACAAGATATAGAACCTAGAAGGAGTAAAAGAAAAATAATTGAAAAGAACTTAAGAGAATATTTTTTTTACCTTTTTGATAGAGGGTGATCCCTCAACTTATGAAGAAGCAATATCTTCTCCTGATGCTCCTTTCTAGAAAAAAGTCATTAACAGTGAGTATAACTCCATCATGGAGAACAATACTTAGTTTCTAGCAGACCTACCTTTAGGTAGTAAACCCATAGGTTGTAAGTGGATATTAAAAAAGAAACTTAGAGCCGATGGTACTATAGAGAAATATAAGGCTAGATTAGTAGCCAAAGGTTTTACCTAGAAAAAGGGATTAAATTATTTTGATACCTACTCACCTGTAGCTAGAATCACCTCTATCAGAACCCTTCTAGCCTTAGCATCCATTCATAATATGCTAATCCATCAAATGGATGTAAAGACAACATTTATAAATGGGGACCTAGAGGAAGAAATATACATGGAGCAACCTGAAGGTTTCATTGCTAAAGGCCAAAAAAAGAAAGTTTACAGATTAGTTAAATTTCTTTATGGCCTAAAAAAAGCTCCCAAGCAATGGCACAATAAATTGATATAGTCATCTCAGAATATGGTTTCGTGCCAAATGAGTATGACAAATGTATATACTCCAAAATTATAGATGAAAGTTATGTCATCTTATGTTTGTATGTAGATGGCATCCTTATTCTTGGATCATCACTGGAATTGATAATTAATACCAGGACTATTTATCCAGCTAGTTTGATATGAAAGATCTAGGTGAAGCCAACTTGATTCTAGGCATGCAACTGTCCAAATACAAGGAGGGTTATATTCTATCCTTAGCACACTCTATCGAAAAAATGCTAAGAAAATTTGAGTATTTTGATAAGAAACCTGCCCTTACTCCTTATGACAGTAGTGTTGTCCTCAAGAAGAATGGGAGTTCTCCTATGGAACAACATAGATATTCACAGATGATATGTTCTCTCATGTATATATCAAACATGACCAGACTTGATATTGCATTTGCTATTGGGAGACTAAGTAGATATACTAGTAACCTAAATCAGTTACATTGGACAATATTAGAAAGAGTATTTAGATATCTTAGGGGTACTCAAGATTATATGTTGTACTATACTAGACACCCTGATATCATAGAAGGTTATTCAGATGCAAATTGGGTATCTGACTCACATAATGTAAAATTTACTACCGGATATGTTTTCACTCTAGGTGGAGCTGCAATCTCCTAGAGCTCATGTAAACAAACTATCATAGCTAGGAGTACAATGGACTCTGAAATGATAGCATTAGACACTACTTGTACTGAAGTCGAATGGCTAAGAAATCTTATTATACATATACCTGTTTCTCTTAGTCCTGTTCCAGCAATTTCTATAAAATATGATAATAAATCTGTTATAGAATTACTAAAGCATGATTCTGTGAATGCTAAGATGAACATGCACCTACAACTGCGCTCCAAGTCAATAATAGGCCTACTAGGTAAATATGTGGTTCTTGACTATATAAAGTCAGAAAAGAACCTTGTAGACCACTTGACGAAGGGTCTGTCTAGGACTTTGATCCTAGAATCATCGAGGGGGATGGGGTTAAGCCAATAAATAAGTCACCAGCAGTGGCAACCCAACCGAGTCTGACTGGAGATCCCAAGAAGCCGGTTCAATGGATAGCAATAAGCTGGAATTATGTGACTTTTATGGAACACTGATCCGAGATTAAAATCTTATTAAAAATAATGCCCAAGTGGCTGTACATGTGTACAATGATTCCCTATTCCTATGGTGACATTGTTCCTGAGTGATATGGTTAGGATGAGTTTTAATACTCTTAATAGGTCCGAGCTGATATTCGGGTTTGACACCTATCACCAACCCTAAGGACTTACCTATATGAGAGGTCGTGAAGCCACAACTATAGGATATGGCGATCCCAGACAACTCTCATTAATATGGATTAAGTACGCATGGCCAACCAAAAGTGCCACCAGTTGTCACGCCCCAGCCCCGAGGGCCTCCCGACCACCGCTTCCCCCGCGGCGGGACCGGATGCGAATCACCGTGCCTCGACGCACCGGACGCGAATCTCCGCGCCTCGGAACACCGCACGCGAATCACCACGCCTCGGCGCTCCCGCGGGGCGTGTATGACCGTTTGATACCGGGACGTGATGCTGTACGAGCCTGGGATTTGTGCCCGCATAATGCAATATCGTTTAAGTTTGGCTATCATTGCATCAATCGAGTAAGCAGCGGAGGAACATTATTGTAATACAATACATTTAGCCAACTGAGCTGGGTTTCTCTTAGGAAAGGCATCGTTCCATACATTATGCCCCTTTATACGATAGCAACTCGATGCATTCAAAACCAGAATTCTGGGTCTTGGGGATTGAGGCATGCCTATCGCTCCCTCGAACGATCCAGTACATGCAAGCAAGTAAACTGTTGGTGGGTCAGCACTTTTATAAGTACTGGTGAGAATAAACAACTGAACAGAAGCAAACATTCACTAAAACCAACACTAAGTAATCATGTTATAAAACATTATATTACTAGTGATCTTTCTAGTTTTTACCTATGTTCGTTACATGCAATACTGAACGGAGTCATATTACTATGATATGGAATTGGATTGACCCTGTTGGAAGCATCCTCGTGATTCATATGACGAGACTCTTGAAATTTTTGTAAAGTAGCTTGTCCAATTTTACTATCCCTAAGTTTGGTTGAATGCATATGTTTGAGGGACGCCTTGAACGTGTGCACGATCTAATACTAAATGATATGTGAAACTCGAGTGCTAAGAATTCACTATCACCAAGTTGGTTGAAATGTATGTGTTTGAAGGAGCTTCAAATCCGTGCACGATCCAGACTCGCGATATGCTGATCTTAATGCTAGTGCAAGTGAATATCCGCCTGAACAAGTATAACGACTTATATAAGATGCCTCAGCCTTAGATAGTCAATCAAGATCGATAAAACGTACTCCGCGTTAAGCAACATATCCTGCGAGGTGCAAATGAGACTGACTCAGCATACGCGCAACACGGCGTAAGAAACGAGTAGGGGATTGTGTTCAAATGGATTTAGCGGTACCGATTTCTACGCTTGGTATAGATTCGATAGAACGGCTTTCCCTCAGGAAGTCTCGAGGACGAGACTTTTTCTGAGTGGTGTATGATGTAATACCCCATTTCGCTCAAGTGGACTGCCGATTCAAACGGCAAAAGTGCAATGTCCCGACCCACTTTGCTCAGGCGAGAATACTTGTTGAGGCAAAGGATATCCAAACTTGTCCCTTCAGGAGTTCGGTTTAGGTTTTCAGAGGCTCGCTCGGAGTATCACTCAACCGAGGCGAATCATCGTTAAGCTAGGTGGCTATGGTGAACTTGTCTTTGCTTGGCCTGCGGGAGATCGGGGCGTGACACCCATTAGACCCAAGATCCTCTAGCGTACTATGTGTGTTATTTTTCTAAATCTGGTACAAAAAATCTGATTCAAGGCATAGTCCATCAAGCACTTCTTCAGACAAAGACAATAGTCACTAAGTGAGATTCAATGTTGTAGTCCATCTCATCTATGCATAGTATATACCTGTCCAGAAATTCTTTACTCTTAATTTTTGTCACATATATTTCGGAACTTGACCTTTGGGGGGGGGATTGTTGGCTGTGTGTGTATATGTGTTCACACACATGTGAGCAAAAGCTCAACTTCCTCCTTTGCTTTAGTCCCACATCGGTTGTACCACTCCACCTTTGTATGTATATAATAGTTCTTACTCTTTGCTTCCTTGTGGTCTTGTGTGGGGAGCTCTATGGGCCACACGCGCGCGACGTCGCCTCCGCCCGGCCCGATTCGGCTCGATTCGGTTCGACGCGCGTAACGGTTGTGGGTACGTGCCCACACCTGTGGGCGCCAAATGTCGATTCGATTTCCTCTTCGGGATCGGCTTGAGATCCTAAATATCTTTTTGCCCTTCTTGTTTTAAACCGGTTTTAAACTCATTGGAGATTTGAACGTTGGGCCCTATGTTCAGGTTCATTTTGCACATGTGACAGCTTCTGTAACAGCTCATATGACAGTAATTTTTTCACGTTTTTTCCTTTTGTTATTGCTCCTTAATGGCCTGTTTATGAGTCATTTAATATCATGTCCTTTGGTTGTGTCTGGGGACTGCCTTTATATTGCGGTCTCCTCCTTCTTCATTTTTTACAGAAGATTATCCTCCACGTGAAACCTCTTTCTCTTATTCTTTTCTCCAACAATATTCTCTCCTCTAGATCCTTGCTCTGGGCAGAGCTAAGTTCAGTCTCTCTCTTCGAGTTGTGTGCGACGAAGAGAAGCCGGTAGTCAGGAGGGTTTTACCACTAGGAGCTTCCGAGAAACGTCTGTACATAGACCTCGGATTAATTTTTAGGACAGTGTTTCATGCATGACTTACCCGGAGGCCGGTAACATTAACTATTTTATTTTTATTGTTTACAAATTTCTAAACGAGAAAAAGATATTGTTTTTTATCTATCAATGTAGTCAAGCCAGCAATCGTCCGGTCCAGACTGCGGCCGCTCCCCGTTCATCCCCGGGGAAGAGGAAGGACCCTGAACGGACCATTCTGCGATGACCGCTTCGTAGTCATCAGCCGGAATCTCGGTCTTCGTCTCCTCTACTTCATCCTCCTCTTCCGTCATTGTAGATCCGCATGCAACCATCAATGTTTATGTCAAGAGTCTCCCTCGACAAATACAGAGCTCCACATTACCAGCATCCGCCAAATTATCATCCAAGTACTCCTCCTTCACTAGTTGCTCATCGTCCCCAAGACCGCTAGTAGGTTGCGGTTCATGTGTTTGTTGGATAGGGTTCACGTTTCCGTACATGCATATCCCCATAACAGGTTTAACAATAAAATAAAGTTTTAAAAAAGAAATTGGTATAAAATCCAACCGGTAGAAAAGGATTTTCAACCGTGACGTGACAATATTCCTGCCTTTTCGTCACAGATGGAGACGACTGGAACATGGGAAAGAAAAAAAATTCCACAATTATTTATGTGAGTTATTATGAAATATATTTATTATATGTAAACCATCATTTATTTACTAACTACTAAGTCATGTTATTTAAGAGATGTTTAGTTTTTATATACTGAGTTTTGACATCACAAACAAAATAATGCATGTACAGTTATCCTACCAGCATATTGCTGCCACGGTCCGCAAGCAGATCGTCAAGCTGCCATGCGCTGTTCTACTCGTCAATGAAAGTTGCATGAATTAATTACTAGTATTTGATATTAATGTTGGGACTGATATAATTGATGATCGCAGAATCATGGCATCAGGTGCATTAATTAATTAGTAGTATTTGAAAACAATATTGCATACAATCTCCCAACTTTCTGATCATATTGATTGATTCTGATGGTGATGACAAAAGAAAAGAGAACTATGCATGATTGCAAGGTACTTCTCTTGGCTTCTTAAACACTGCAGATTTACGGGGAATGTGCAAAATAGGACTTCGATTTGAAATGTGAACTAATAAGCTTTGCAAATTCAGGTTCCATCTTTAATTATACTTCAAAGTTTTATGAGAAAAACTGCTAAGCTTTGCAATGGTATTTTTTCCAAAGTTCTTCGAGTCGGTCGTTTGGGTAATTTTTTTAAGCCATTAATTTTGGTCGTCTAATTTTTTTTTCCAAAATCAGTACAATATAGTTTTAAGTGTCTTTATAAACATAAAAAATCAAAGTATTTTGAGGGTTTCTATTTTTCATTTATATCAAAAATATAACTACAACTACTAATATTCTATCATATTTTTTCTTTTTTATCTTTGTTTCTCTTGAGGTCCCATTTAACGACTGTTTCCTCCAAAAGGTAAATTTTTAAAATTTTTGGTCCATTTGATGTGATAGTGAATACTTTGCTCTAAATATTTATAATTTACTATTTGCAAAACCATTTATGCTGGTAAGTTATATGAACGTATAAGTTATTGTTTGAGAGGACAATAATATAATCTTTCTTCGTGAGGACTTTTGTTTATATATGTGTATATAAGTAATTTTATTGTCTTAACAACTTACAAAACTGCTTGTTAATGAATTACAAAGTAAAGATTAGATTGGTTTAAAATCCGCTAGTTAAAATTGTCCAAAATCGAACTCCCTCGTAACCACCTATAACCAATACTTTAAAAATATTTTATAACTGATATCCCAAGTACTGGACCGATCACCCCTAATATCTGAGAACACTCACCTCCACTACTAATAACACTCTCCACAAGTACTGGACTGCTTTGAAATCCGAGTACCACATCCCCTTCTCGTCACGTCCATGTCACAACACCAACACCACAAAGCTAAAACACACACACACACACACACACACACACACACACACACACTTAAAACTTATATACATGAGAATTAGGGTTAGGGTTTACCTGACCGAGGAGTGGGGCTGACTGGTCGGAAACCGAATGCGGAGGGAGAGTCGGAGCACAGAGGGGGGGGGGGGGGAGTCGGAGCACAGAGGGGAGGAGCCGGAGCACAGAGAGGAGATAGCCAGTGGTGGGGGGGGGGGAGGGACGGGGGGGGGGGGTTTGGAGAGGATGCTTGAGGGTGGGGGGGTACTTCGCCGGAGGGGGGTGGGGGGTAAGGGGGTACTTCGCCGGAGGGTGGGGGATATGGGCACTTTTCAAAATTTTAGGATGAGAGAATGGAAAAAAAATAAAACCCTGAAACCTATATTAAAAAATTAGCGACGTTATAAATAGACGTCGCTAAATATCGCTAATTGAAAAGTTTGCAACGTTAGAGACGTCGCTAAAAATATCGCTAAAAATAAAAAAATAACGTCGACAAATACGTCGCTAAACGTCACTAAACCATAAAAATCAGCGACGTTTAGCGACGTTAAAGAAGCTTATAGCAACTATTCTTTAAAAAAATAAAGTACAATCGCTAAACGTCGCTATGTGTCGCCAATAGCGACGTATAACGACTTTTATTTTAGGAGTCACTCAAGTCTTTAATATTAACGATGTTTTATAATGACGTCGTTAAAAATGTCGCTATTTTATCATATTTTGGTAGTGTAATACGTCATGTGGCTCGATCTACTGATCTTCTGCCATCCAGCCAGGATCTTATATCTCTCCTCGGTAACCACAAGAGCCACTCGAGTTCGGTAAAAATTAGAATATTATAGTAATTGTTGACAATTTTCTTTAGCATTGTAGTTAATTACTTAAAATATTAACCTGATAAATCGGTTCATTTTTTTTTCAAAATGAGCTGAAATGATTTTCATAGAAAAATAAAGGATAGAATCAAGTCCTGTCAATTTGTATTAATACCAAAACAAAGTAATTAATTATGAGACAGTCCTTATACATTATTCTTTCATAAATTTAGGTACACGTCAAAATATGTTGTCCCAATAAGTCACAATATTATTTAGATAGTTTTTGTTAGTCCCTCGTCTGATCAAAGATGGTAGAACGCAGATCATAGTAGGGTTGCTAGCGAGATCCGAAGGTCCGCTCTCTACTGGAACCCAAGTTATCGTCGAGATCAGAGATTCACACAAGAGTTCCTCATATGATATTTATCGATTCCAATAAAACACGAACCAAGAACATGTTATAAACTGACTCCGAAGAAAATAAAGATTACAACAAGCAACAAGTAAAATATTTTTCTCTTTACGTTCGCAGATACTACAATGAGAAAGAATGAAGCAAAGGAAAGGCTGAAGAAGAGCTCCTTCCTGGGGTGGTCAAAACCACCGTTGCTCAAAGCAAGATTCGTTGTACAGATGATTTGCCTCTAGGAACTAGCAAGTTCATAAACGAAATTCTGAAATGCTCAATGTCACCTCCTAAAATACTCAAAAATACCATGTGGGAGGGGGACACTCTAGGCCGTATATGATCTGGTATTCTCAATTTTCTATCTGTTTTCACTCTATCCTCAAATGAAAGAGGAGGTCCTCTAAATAAAGAGAAATTTTAGCACTTATGCGGCCAGAGAAATTCTAGGCCGCATACGCGCTGACCGACCAAATCCCCCAAATTCGGGTGTCAGAACCGTCGGCGCCGCCTGACACGTTATACTGTACGAGGCAGACAATGCCGCCAAACGTCGAAAGCAGCCGATCGAGCTACCTGACATAATGTATTGTACGAGGTAGAAAACACCGCCAAATGCCAAAAGCAGGTCATGTCCCCTCCACAGACTCTCCATATAGCACCTTGCCTCATGTCGACCAGGCCGCAAGGTCCTGGATGCATGAGCATAGGCCGCATGGGCACAAGGCCACATGTGCTCCTGGCTGCACAACAACCGGCCTCATGGCACCAGACCGCATGGGCACCGAGCCGCATGGGCACCAAAGCCGCATGAGCACAGGCCGTATGGGTACCGAGCCGCATGAGCACAGGCTGCAAAGTGCCAGGCCGTATGCATCACGAAGCATGAGCTTGAGCTAGCAACCATGCATGCAACTCGCACAAGAAAAGAGCACATGAGCGCCATGCGACGATGTTGACGTGCTAAGTGCAAAGTGCGACAACAAAGCGCCACTTTGCGCCTTTTGTTTGAAATCTCAAGGCGTGGTCACATGAGAATTTCTCTTAAGATGTCGTACAAATTACGGGCACGCTAGATACGAATCCATGGAAGTCAAATCTGGATTCACCCGAGCGTGTATACAATATTCAGTCAATCAAAATCCTAACCATGCTTTGGTAGTTGACTCGCTTATTATGCCCGTACTGGGAAAATATTTTATATTTATAATATCACGCGTTCAGGAATTTAGAGGCATTCTCGATGCACATTCCAAATATAATCAATTAACACGTGACACAATATGTCGTACCTTGTCATGCCCCAGTCCCAAAAATACGTAGGACTAGGACACGTAAGCATGCCAGCCGCATGCATATGACAACTCCAATATATGGAAACCAAATCCATACGTACGCTGTATTATGAATATCAAATTCACAAGTGGTATAATATAAGTCACAAGTCACAGGGTATAATCTAAATCTCATCCATGAAAATCAATATAAATATATAACCAGTATCTATGGAACTAGATCTCAATAAGAAGTATCTAAGGAGGATAGTTGGATGGAAACAAATCCACTACCAACCCGAATATAAGAGTAAATATAATATGAGTACAACACAATAACACAATATAAGAATACCAGCTATCAACCATGGCTCGAAGAGAAGACATCCACGAAGCATAGGTATCCATCCGAATCTGCGCTCCTGCGAATACTCAAAAACAAATACACCTGGCAGGGGACCAGGTCCTTAGAGGGACATAACAAGATACTTAAACACATGCCAATAAAGTACTGAAATAAATATCCAATGGGGTCACCTAACCATCTAAGTGAATGCAATTAAGAACAACTTTCCCCACAAGTGAGCTATCTGGCTGAAAACCTAGGATTTGGCATGGTTCTCTATTGGAGATCCAGGCGCCTAAAAAGGCACGACGTCTTTCGAACACCGGAGGCCCGCCTGATAATAATATAATATATAGTGGTCATCACCACCCGTATCTCCAGCGGAGAATCCGGACGCACAATAGAAAAAAGTGTAAAGGAGCTCAAATGCGGTACTTGTTGTTCTCCCCATCCCATGCTCTAAGCATGTCACATCCATGACACGATAACACCTCTAATAACTGCCAAGTCTACTAGCATGCAAAGTTTCTAACAGTAGTTATTTCTAACGCACGGCCCATACGTACAGGAGGCCAGACCTGTCACGCAAGTCCGTGATCTACATGAGACTCACAACTCGTGTAACAACTGTGTCACGGCCAATGAACCTAATGATGCTACATGCTAATGTGGTAGTCTCATAAACAGGTCAATGCAAATACATAAATAAAAACATATCACGACGACACCGTCGCGCACATTTTATATAACAGTTAAAATAAATGAACTAAAGGCAGGAGATAAAGATGCATGCAATATATGGAATATAAATAACAGTACAATGGCAAGGTATACTTGCCTGGCAAGAAAGCTGCGATGTACCAATAACCTGCTCCAGAAGTCGCGCAGAATAAATCCAATATCCTATGTACATATAATATAATACAATAAAATCATTAGTCATTACACTAGTGCACACACAATAATATTTACACAGGACTCAGGGGTACAGTAGGGGTAATACTAGTCATCTAACACGGTCATTTACGCGTTGAATTACGCGGGTGTCGCGTCTTCAAGTACTGTACGAAATCAGTCAGTCAACTGACATGTGTCTATGCCAATACGTTAATGTACGCAAGGCGGACAAATTCACAAGTTCTTAGGGTCAACATGGTCAAGGTAAGTATGGGATAGTCCACGGTGTCCTAGGGTCGTACAGTCTGAATATTTAGTCATAATTATCAATTAGCATTTACTTAGTTATATATTCATATAACTATATAATAATATAACCATCAATTTATTTTTATAACTATTGGAATACATATAGTAATTACGTACATAAATATATATACCAAACTGAATAATATTTGCGTACATGTAAATGTACGAACGCGTGTTGGGTTCTCCGACTGAGGGTCTGATGTAAACTAACCGTGGTGGCTAAATACTAACGTCCTACTGGAATACTGTCAGAGAATGTACTCACCTGGGGTCCTGCTGCTGGTATGAATCAGAGTCCAAGTCACAGTCCAAATACCCTATGTATTACAAATTTATCACGTCAAAAGATAATTTATTTTAATTTATTTAATTCTGGAATAATTACTCTAAAATCCTATTTTAATCTTATTATTCTGATTTTTATGTTAATTCCTAAATTTTGTCCAAAGAAACTGAATTTTATCAACTCGAGACTCATGGCACGCAAATCGAGGCAATCTGTTGACCGAAAAGTCAACCGATACAAACTCAACTTTCATGCATGATTTCTTGTAGATTTCAGCGTCAAAAACATGCTGAAATTTACGGCTCGTCCGAATTCAAATTCGTTTGGGAATTATGGCACATACAAATTTTGTATTGCACCGATGGTTAAATTCTAACCTAGAAGTTCTACAGAATTAACAGTATATAAATACTTCGAATTAAATTCTGGGAAAAACATATTTCAATTATATCGACATTAGCTTTTCTAAACTTTAAACGGTTCATGATTCTGATTCCTAGTTCTCCCGAAATCGCGAAAATATTGAAACACGTCTATTTTCGGACATACTGTGCCCTACGAATTTTTCATAATTTAATACTCATAATTTCGTAAAATAAATTATATAATCAGAAAGCTAACCTCAATATCTTTCTAACGCAAGAAACTATGTCTCGTTTGGAGTCCGGAGCTATACGCAATGGCTTGTGGAAGATGAAGGAACCCTAGATGGCAATTCTCCAAAATCTCTCTCTCTAAAATAATGGGATAATTAGGGTTATAATAATATATATATATAGGGATGTACCTGCGGCTGAAAGGATATTTATAGGCTGACACGTGTCAGAATCTGATTGGATGATTTTTGTTATATTATTTGTTTTTGATTTGCCTTTATCAAAATATTATTTAAGTCATTTTAAATCTAAATAACTCAAAATAAATATTAAAAATAATCATAAAAATCTGAAAAAATTACAAAAAATATATTTTGAATTTAAAAACTCTAGAAAAATATTTGGGATAATTTTATATTCATATATTTTCTTCTATAATTAGGAGAAGCTCTAAACATTAGTTTTACCCATATAAATAAAAATAAATACTAAAATTATTCCAAAAATTCTGAAATAATTCAAGAAAATATATAATAATATTATAAACCCTAAAAAATAACATGGGTCCATTATATATTTCTGGGATTGCACAATAAATTCTACAAGTCCTAAAAATTAGTTATTAGCCTAAATAACTCCCAATAAATACTAAAATATTCAGAAAATTTCCAAAAAATTCTAGAAAATATATTTGACTATTTAGAACCTAAAATAAAATTTTAGAATATTTTTAATTAAGTTTGAACATAAAATAAATTATTCAAAGTCTTAGAAAATTAGTGTTACTAGTTTTTAATTAACTAAAAATTATGGAAAAATCCCAGTAATCTAAAATAGCCTAAAAATAATTCTAAATAAATATTTATATAAGTAAACATACTAAAAAAAATTATTTTCTAATCAACTAAGAGAATACTCTAAATAAATTCAACATCTATAAATATAATAATATAAAATATACACAAAATACCTATTTTGGGTGAGGGAGTTTACAATCTACCCAACTTAAAACAATTTCGTCCTCAAAATTAAAATAAGGCATAATTTGTTAAATCCTTCACATTCGTACATAAGGTACGTCAATCGCAATCTCTTCCAAAAATTTAAATAACAAAATCTATTTAAATCTATCGCGATCACTTTAAAATTAAGATAACCACTGTTTAAATCAAAATTCAACCTGTCGTAATCTCTTCTCGATTTTTAAATAATCAACATCCAAATCTAACTCAAGTCTATATGACATCCCACATCAAAATTTATATCACAATTTTCAACTATCATAATCTCCTCTAGACTTTGAACAATAAACAATTCTAATCAAATCTTATTCCTATTCTCAACTTAAGAATTTTGTACTCTTCAAATATTTAAACTCAATTTACATCCTCAATATTTCAAATAGGCAATATAACAATCAAAATTGAACTTTTAATTCAAATCATCAAATTGTAAAATTTAAATCTAATTCACCAATTGTTCAAGTCTAAAATTCTATATTTATCCTCAAAATTTAAATCGATGATTCATCCTTCAATATTCAAAATTTAAATCATGTGCTCAAAGTATAAATATTTGGTCCACAATATCAATATTTTAAAATTCGTTAAATCCTCATTATCTTAATCCTTCTTTTAAAAAATTTCAAAATTAAAATGACTTGAATCTCCCAATCTAATCTTACTTGATCACAATCTAAAAAGAATTTCCTCTCAAGTTGACAATGCACTGTTACCCAACTTAGAATTTATCCATCTATCACAGAAGGCTATATACTTTAAGAAAAATATTCCTTAATTTATTTACTCATGTCATTCAATCCTCAAAACTTTAACGCCGATTATATCATATATGATATGTCCTTAATTACAAAAGAATAATCCTCAAGTATGTGATCGGCCTACGGGGTATATCTAGTACTCTCTGTGTATTAAACTTATACCAAGCACGAGGTTTCATCTTTCCGAAATAAGGAAAGACGGAGACCAATAATAAAGAGTTCAAGGGCGAGGTAATAGAATAGAAGTATCGGGATCAAGGCGTTTAAAGAATTCAAATGGGAATTGTTAAAGTAGTTGTGGATTGAAATCCTATTTTGGTAATTCCTATTCACATGCTCGTATTAGTACAGTTATGTAGCCGATACGATCCGCTCAGACATATCTAGAGGGCAAGTACAGGTGTCTACTAGTCAACTATATATCTCAATCCACGTAAAGCATCACTGCGAAGGACGAATCAAGCACACTATGGTTGATCAGACCGTAATACACTGATTCTGATTAGACAATGTATTAGTAGGCGTCCCCAATAATACATATCTCATGATCAAGCTCGATAAAAGAGTAAGCTTGCAAAACTAGGCTATAATAGCAACATAAGTCAAGGTAGTGCAGCAAATATGAGTACGCTAGATGATGATGAAAGAAGGTGCAATTTAATTCAAGTTCACAAAACAAAACAACATAAGCAACAATAATAAAAAGACTCTACAATCTCTACATTTATCATACAACCTTCTTGTCTAAGTCGCTAGTCGACCAAATAGGGGCATGGACCTCTAAATTCTATCGCCTGAATCAACACTGTCATCTTATGCTATCATACAATTAATGTCATTCAGTTACACTACCTCGATGGGTCAAGTAGACTATGTGATACTAGGTTGTGAGGCATACTACCCAACTTAAAAGAATTAAACTAATACTGTGACAGTCTTAAGAGGATCCTACAAAATAATCTTGCACATGTAAATAAAACAGAAACTCTCATTAGGATATATGAGGAAGGATCTTGGTACTTATTAGGGTATCCTAGTGCGTTATATAGGTAAGGGTCACCTTAAGTCTTAATTATAGTGCTCATAGAACATGTGTCAATAGCGAGAATAGAAGAGTTACTAGCCGTTAAGGGGAAATGGATCTAACCTGTATCGAGGTGGGGTATATGCTACACAATTTAAAACTAAGGGATAACCATAAAATTATAATCTAGATGAATACTCAACTATCAAGTTCTAACTACAAGGCACGTAATTCAAAATTCAAGATCGCAACTATCACTTTAGCAAACCATTTGTCCTATCATAGAATACAATCACTTGGTCTATAATCAGAAGCGTCAGATTGGCATAAATTGAAAGATGAAGAAATGAAGGGAATAATTTATTCGTCGCACAATTAGCGAACGTTAAGGTTGTAGAGGAATAACATATAAAATTAAAATATGGGGCTCTAGATAGCATCATGGTTTTCTAAAGGGGAGTGGGGTGCTAGTTGCTATGTTCGAGGCATGATTAAGAAAAGGGTTAATTACATTCCTCTAGGCTTCCTAGGGTGCTGTCTACTAATAAGAAGGCAATGATATAAGTTTGTAGTTCTCCAATACTTATCTAACTGTGTAGGTTAGGTTCAGTCCTAATATTCAATATTGGTTCTCCATTGGTCCCTCAATACTAGGGTCAAACATTATGGTAAGACTTCTAACTATCTCTAGTAGTGTCTATACTACTCTCAAGTCTTTTTAATACATCAAGGGGTAATGGTATACCAATCTAAAGATAAGGAATTCTAGGGTTCACTAGATATTCTAAACTTAGTGGTGTGTCTATATTCTCGTTGTATTCTTAATAGGTGTGCTACCCTAATTATCATTCTAATAACATGGGTTCCTATATTCTAGCAGAAGGCTATACTTAAAGAACAATTAAGGAAGTACAGGAATCAAGCAGGATACAATTGTTCAAATAAAACAGATAGGAGAAAGATGAATCGTAGTCAATTGTGGATGAGATCCTATACTCTAGTCCTAGGTGCAGGCTTGTTCGGTACAGTAACGTAACCGAGACAATATGCTTTCGACCTGCATGGGCCACCACAAAAATATGTCACGCCCTAGTCCCAAAAATACGTAGGACTAGGACACGTAAGCATGCCAGCCGCATGTATATGACAACTCCAATATATGGAAACCAAATCCATACGTACGCTGTATTATGAATATCAAATCCACAAGTGGTATAATATAAGTCACAAGTCACAGGGTATAATCTAAATCTCATCCATGAAAATCAATATAAATATATAACCAGTATCTATGGAACTAGATCTCAATAAGAAGTATCTAAGGAGGATAGTTGGATGGAAACAAATCCACTACCAACCCGAATCTAAGAGTAAATACAATATGAGTACAACACAATAACACAATATAAGAATACTAGCTATCAACCACGGCTCGAAGAGAAGACATCCACGAAGCATAGGTATCCATCCGAATCTGCGCTCCTACGAATACTCAAAAACAAATACACCTGGCAGGGGACCAGGTCCTCAGAGGGACATAACAAGATACTTAAACACATGCCAATAAAGTACTGAAATAAATATCCAATGGGATCACCTAACCATCTAAGTGAATACAGTTAAGAACAACTTTCCCCACAAGTGAGCTATCTGGCTGAAAACCTGGGATTTGGCATGGTTCTCTATTGGAGATCCAGGGGCCTAAAAAGGCACGGCGTCTTTCGAACACCGGAGGCCCGCATGATAATAATATAATATATAGTGGTCATCACCACCCGTATCTCCAGCGGAGAATCCGGGCGCACAATAAAAAAAAGTGTAAAGGAGCTCAAATGCGGTACTCGTTGTTCTCCCCATCCCATGCTCTAAGCATGTCACATCCATGACACGATAACACCTCTAATAACTGCCAAGTCTACTAGCATACAAAGTTTCTAACAGCAGTTATTTCTAACGCACGGCCCATACGTACAGGAGGCCAGACCTGTCACGCAAGTCCGTGATCTACATGAGACTCACAACTCGTGTAACAACTGTGTCACGGCCAATGAACCTAATGATGCTACATGCTAATGTGGTAGTCTCATAAACAGGTCAATGCAAATACATAAATAAAAATATATCGCGACGACACCGTCGCGCATATTTTATATAACAGTTAAAATAAATGAACTAAAGGCAGGAGATAAAGATGCATGCAATATATGGAATATAAATAACAGTACAATGGCAAGGTATACTTGCCTGGCAAGAAAGCTGCGATGTACCAATAACCTGCTCCAGAAGTCGCGCAGAATAAATCTAATATCCTATGTACATATGATATAATACAATAAAATCATTAGTCATTACACTAGTGCACACACAATAATATTTACACAGGACTCAGGGGTACAGTAGGGGTAATACTAGTCATCTAACACGGTCATTTACGCGTTGAATTACGCGGGTGTCGCGTCTTCAAGTACTGTACGAAATCAGTCAGTCAACTGACATGTGTCTATGCCAATACGTTAATGTACGCAAGGCGGACAAATTCACAAGTTCTTAGGGTCAACATGGTCAAGGTAAGTATGGGATAGTCCACGGTGTCCTAGGGTCGTACAGTCTGAATATTTAGTCATAATTATCAATTAGCATTTACTTAGTTATATATTCATATAACTATATAATAATATAGCCATCAATTTATTTTTATAACTATTGGAATACATATAGTAATTACGTACATAAATATATATACCAAACTGAATAATATTTGCGTACATGTAAATGTACGAACGCGTGTTGGGTTCTCCGACTGAGGGTCTGATGTAAACTAACCGTGGTGGCTAAATACTAACGTCCTACTGGAATACTGTCAGAGAATGTACTCACCTGGGGTCCTGCTGCTGGTATGAATCAGAGTCCAAGTCACAGTCCAAATACCCTATGTATTACAAATTTATCACGTCAAAAGATAATTTATTTTAATTTATTTAATTCTGGAATAATTACTCTAAAATCCTATTTTAATCTTATTATTCTGATTTTTATGTTAATTCCTAAATTTTGTCCAAAGAAACTGAATTTTATCAACTCGAGACTCATGGCACGCAAATCGAGGCGATCTGTTGACCGAAAAGTCAACCGATACAAACTCAACTTTCATACATGATTTCCTGTAGATTTTAGCGTCAAAAACATGCTAAAATTTATGGCTCATCCGAATTCAAATTCGTTTGGGAATTATGGCACATACAAATTTTGTATTGCACCGATGGTTAAATTCTAACCTAGAAGTTCTACAGAATTAACAGTATATAAATACTTCGAATTAAATTCTAAGAAAAATATATGTTAATTATATCGACATTAGCTTTCTTAAACTTTAAACGGTTCATGATTCTGATTCCTGGTTCTCCCAAAATCGCGAAAATATTGAAACACGTCTATTTTTGGACATACTGTGCCCTACGAATTTTCCATAATTTAATACTCATAATTTCGTAAAATAAATTATATAATCAGAAAGCTAACCTCAATATCTTTCTAACACAAGAAACTAGGCCTCGTTTGGAGTCCGGAGCTATACGCAATGGCTTATGGAAGATGAAGGAACCCTAGATGGCAATTCTCCAAAATCTCTCTCTCTAAAATAATGGGATAATTAGGGTTATAATAATATATATATATAGGGATGTACCTGCGGCTGAAAGGATATTTATAGGCTGACACGTGTCAGAATCTGATTGGATGGTTTTTGTTATATTATTTGTTTTTGATTTGCCTTTATCAAAACATTATTTAAGTCATTTTAAATCTAAATAACTCAAAATAAATATTAAAAATAATCATAAAAATCTGGAAAAATTACAAAAAATATATTTTGAATTTAAAAACTCTAGAAAATATTTGGGATAATTTTATATTCATAGATTTTCTACTATAATTAGGAGAAGCTCTAAACATTAGTTTTACCCATATAAATAAAAATAAATACTAAAATTATTCGAAAAATTCTGAAATAATTTCAGAAAATATATAATAATATTATAAACCCTAGAAAATAACGTGGATCCATTATATATTCCTGAGATTGCACAATAAATTCTACAAGTCCTAAAAATTAGTTATTAGCCTAAATAACTCCCAATAAATACTAAAATATTCAGAAAATTCCCAAAAAATTCTAGAAAATATATTTGACTATTTAGAACCTAAAATAAAATTTTGGAATATTTTTAATTAAGTTTGAACATAAAATAAATTATTCAAAGTCTTAGAAAATTAGTGTTACTAGTTTTTAATTAACTAAAAATTATGGAAAAATCCCAATAATCTAAAATAGCCTAAAAATAATTCGAAATAAATATTTATATAAGTAAATATACTAAAAAAAATTTATTTTCTAATTAAATAAGAGAATACTCTAAATAAATTTAACATCTATAAATATAATAATATAAAATATACACAAAATATCTATTTTGGGTGAGGGAGTTTACATACCTCGACGCACATTAAATGACAGACAATTAATAGGCAATAGTGGTATCATCACGGATACAGTATTCGAGTTCAATTACCAATTAAACATTGGGTCATGAAAGAAAAAGAAATATTCAATCAAACAAACAAGGCCGCATGGGTCTCTAGGCCGCATAGGAAGTCGAGGTCGCATATGAAGTCAGGCCGCATGAAAAGTCATGGCCGCATATAAAGTCAGGTAGCATAAAAAGTCCTGGCCTCATATGGAGTCTGGGCCGCATGCTTAGGGTTAAAGTCTACTCCTTGGGATAAGTGTTGAAATGACAGGCAATAAATAAAGTGTCAGTGATATGATATAAAGTGATTGATGTGACAAGTCATAAATTATGTCAAAGAGAAAAGATAAATATCATAGAAACATGTGCCATGGTTCGGAGTCATACGTCCAAGGAAATGGTGGCCACATTCTCTCCAATGCCGTATAAGTGTCTGTTCCATATGGAGTTCTATGCCGCATGGAGGTCTCTTGGACTTAGCGAATTTCTCATTCGTTCAATGAGTGAAAATACAAGGTGTTTAAGGACACTTACATAAATAAGCAGTTATGAGTCTAACCAGATGGACACATGCTGTCAGTATACGACAAGAGTTTAGGCCGCATAACACTCTTAGCCGTATAACTCGCTAGCCGCATGAAGACTTCGTCTTCTCCAAATAGTAGGTTCAGCCATGGCAGAAAAGTTCCAATAACTAAAATCTTGTTTTGTCCATAAAATTCTTATTTTAAGTCCAAATCGGGTGAACTAAAATCCTAAATGCTCTAAATTGAAAGCTATATCATGTAGCAAAAACTAGTTTTCTAAAATACATTTTTAATAGATCAAAACAAAAAAAAACTCATGAAACCTATAAAAATCTAAGTTTAGAAATATAGATATACTTTAATCCATACATCAAAACAGAAAACTCCAAGTTCTAAAAGTGCTTAGAAACATATAACAAACATAATAGAACAATAATATGGAGGTTTCTCTATTTTTCATGCAATGTGTATTTGCCTATGGAAATGGGGAGAGAAAACTAAAGAAAGGGTGAGAAAAATGAAGAAGTGAAGAGAGAGAGAGAGAGATAAAGAGAGAGAGAAAGAGTGAGAGAGAGAGAGAGAGAGAGAGAAAGAGAGAGAGAGAAATATTGGGTTATATATGGTAGGGTTGAGGGTTTAACCAAGTGTTCTCATGACTTGAACCAAACCATAAAATGAATCATGAACCAGGTTAAACCAAAGAATGGGTCTAGTCTCTATGCACATGCAACCATGCTAAAGTAAAATACGTTCCAAATACGTATATCGGGAACGGAGAGTGACATCTCTATCCACCTTAAAAAAATTATGTCCTTGAAATTTGAATCCAAGCAATAGCTAGAGAAGTCAGGACAAGCACGCTAAAAATCTACTAGCAACTATACATGCAAGCAATATCATCATAAAATACAGGTGATCACCTGATCACAAAATCTGAGATATATAGGTGTAAGAAAGAATATATCTTATGAATCGAATATGTACGGGTACCAGGATCGATTATCGTCCTCTTGCTCCTACGTCAATTCCCCTCGAGAGTGATGGCCCCAAGCAACCAAGACAAGAAAAATAGTTCAGTTCTTGGGCACCTTCTCCCTTTGGTCCAATATGGATATGGGTTGCTCCTCGTAAGATAAGTCGGTACCAATGACTAATTCAGAGTGATCGAGGAGATGACTCAGATCCTGAACATACCTATGCAACTAAGACACATAAATACATCATGTACCTCACGTAGCGAAGGAGAAAGAAAAAGACGATAAGCAACATCACCTACCCGCTCTAGAATATCGAACGGAACTACGTATCATGGACTAAGCTTCAAGCGAACCCCGAATCTAATGACTCCATGGGTAGGCAAAATCTGTAAAAATATATGATCGCTGACACAAAACTCTAAAGGTCTACGATGCTGATCTGCCCAATGATGATGCCTATCTTGTGCAACCCGAAGTCGCTCTCTAATCTTCTTGACAACCTCTACTGTTCGCGAGATTATTTCAGGGCCTAATATCTTTCGCTCACCAATGTCGTTCCAAGCCAACGGTGATTTACACTTTCTGCCGTATAGTGCTTCAAAAGATGACATCAGAATACTGGCCTGATAACTATTTTTATACAAAAATTCTACCAAGTAAAGGTGATTCTCCCAAGATCCACCAAGATCTAAGGTACAAGCTTATAGCAAATCCTCCAAGGTCTGGATGGTTCTCTTTGATTGTCCATCTGTCTGGGGGTGGTAAGTTGTGCTGAATCTTAACTTGGTGCCAAAACTCTAATGCAAAAAATTTCAAAAATGTGAAGTGAACCGAGTGTCTCGATCTGACATGATACTTACTGGGACATCGTGTTGTCTCACTATTTGTCAAATATATATTTTAGCCAATTATTCTGTAGACTATCCTACTCGAAAAGAAAGAAAGTGAGCTACTTTTGTGAGACGATCCACTATCACCCAAACTATTTCTCGACCAGTCGGTGATCTAGGTAAACCAGTCACAAAGTCCATCATGATGTGTTCCCACTTTCACTTTGGAATAGAAAGCGGCTACAATAATCTTGCAGGTCTCTGTGGTTCTGCCTTTACTTGCTAATATATTAGATATTGCGATACGAAGCATACTATTTCCCTCTTCATTCTGTTCCACCAAAAGTGTTGTTTGATATCTTGGTACATCTTTGTGCCTCCCGGATGAATATAATACTCTAAACTATGTGCTTTAATCATAACTTCTTATCGAATATCCCCTCTTAGTACGTATAGACAATTTCTAAACCTCAGTGTTCCATCCGCATGTATTGTTAACTCATTCCGAAGACCTGACTCACATTCTTCTCGTAGATTTTGTATCTTTGGGTCCTCTTCCTGAGATAGTTTGATTCTATCTACCAAAGTTGTCTAAATCTGTAGGCTAGCATGAACCCTTATACTCTGTGGAAGTACTATCTTGATACCAATCTCTCGTAAGTCTTCTAAAATGTGCTTCTGAGTAGTCAACATAAAATTTTCACCTTTTCTGCTAAGTGCTCCTGCTAGTACATTAGCCTTTCCTGGATGGTACTAAAGTTTTACATCATAATCTTTCAACAACTCTAGCCACATTCTCTGCCTCATGTTCAGGTCCTTCTGCGTGAATACATACTTCAAACTCTTATGATCTATGAATATTTCTACTCGATCATTATATAAGTAGTGCCTCCATAGCTTAAGTGAAAACACTACTGCTGCTAACTCCAAATCGTGAGTTGGATATTTCTTTTCGTGATCCCTGAAATACCGAGAAGTATACGCTATCACTCTTCCTTGTTGCATTAAAACATATCCAAGTCCTTTGTCAGATGCATCACAGTACACTGTGAATCCTCCGGAGCCTGCTGGAAGTGTAAGGATTAATGCAGAGATTAACTTCTTCTTAAACTCTTTAAAGGTTGTCTGGCATTTTGTCGACCACACAAATTTAACTTCCTTGTGTGTTAATTGAGTCAATGGTACCGAGATTTTAGCAAAATCTGATACAAATCTTCTATCGTATTCTGCCAAGCCCAGGAAACTATGCACTTTTGTTACTGTCTTTGGAACTAGCCAGTTCTCTACTGCATCTACCTTCTTGGGATTAACTGACACTCATGCTCCAGAAATAATGTGTCCAAGATAGGATATACGATCCATCCAAAGCTAATATTTACTAAGCTTTTGATATAACTGGTTCTCCCTCAAAGTTTGCAGAACTATCCTGGGATATTCGTCATGCTCCTCTTCATTACGAAAATACACCAGGATGTCATCGATGAATAATACCACTGTCACCCTCATATTTTCACTTAGGGTTAGTTTGGTAATTGGCAATGAGTATATTTATTTTAGGATTATTTGTATTTAAATATTTGTGCATGCATGATTATTTAATTATGGTATTATTTATTTATTTTTAGTTGTAGATTTGTTTTAGACTTGTGTAGCGGACCTAACCTATTTATTAGTTGCATGAATCCAATATTTGGATGAGTTTAGTTAGAGCCCATAATGTCACGCCCCAGTCCCAAAAATACGTAGGACTAGGACACGTAAGCATGCCAGCCGCATGGATATGGCAACTCCAATATATGGAAACCAAATCCATACGTACGCTGTAATATGAATATAAAATCCACAAGTGGTATAAAATGAAATACAAGTCACAGGTCAAAATCTAAATCTCATCCACCAAAATTATATAGAAATAAATAACCAGTATCTATGAAACTAGATCTCAACAAGAAGAATCTAAGGATGATAGTTGGGTGAAAACAAATCCACTACCAACTCAAATGGAAAAAGTAAATACAATATAGATACAACTCACTCAAACAATAAGTACCAGCTACCAATCACGGCTCGAAGAGAAGACATCCACGAAGCATCTATATCCTTCCAAATCTGTGCTCCTGCAAACACTCAAGAACAGGTACACCTGGCAGCGGACCAGGTCCTCAGAGGGACATAACAAGTATACTTAAACACATGCCAATAAAGTACTGAAATAAATATCCAGAGGGGTCGCCTAACCGTCTAAAGTGAATGCAGTTAAGAACAACTTTCCCCACAAGTGAGCTATCTGGCTGAAAACTGGGATTTGGCATGGTTCTTTTTTGAAGAGCCAGGGGCCCAAAGGCACGTCGTCTTTTGAACGGCGGAGGCCCGCCAATGTATATATATGGGTCATCACCACCCGTATCTCCAGCGGAGAATCCGGGCGTCACAGAAAAAGTGCAAAGGAGCTCAAATGCGATACTTGTTGTCCTCCCCACCCCATGCTCTAAGCATGTCACATCCATGACACGATTTGGTCCATAGCCTATTCTTAGTACCCTAGCCCAATCCTGCAACCAAACAAGTACAAGGATGGGACCACCGTACTATAATAAGCTATGTCCCTGGACCTCTAATAACTGCCAAGTCTACTAGCATGCAAAGTTTCTAACAGCAGTTATCCCTAACGCACGGCCCATACGTACCGATGATCAGTCAATACATGCGTCCGTGATCTATATGAGACTCACAACTCGTGTAAAAATATGTGTCACGGCCAAATGAACCTAATGATACTATATGATAATGGGGTAGTCTCATGTACAGGGTCAATGCAATACATAAGTAAAAACATATCGCGACGTCACCGTCGCGAGCATTTTATATAACAATTAAAATATATGAACTAAGGGCAGAAAATAAAGATGCATGCAACATATGGAATGTAAATAACAGTACAATGACAAGGTATACTTGCCTGGCAAGAAATTGCAAAATGTCACGTCCAGATGTCCAATACACAGGACCAGAAGCTATGCCACAGAACAAATGTCTCCGGATGCTGAAATAAATATCGCCAACATTTCCGGAATGAGCAAAATAGCTAAAAAGCACATCCCTTTCGTCCAATTTGGACACAGGGGCAAAACGGTAATTTCGGGCAAAAGTGGGGTCCACGTATGGCCCACTTTGCACCGAAAAGCGTGCCGAGGGTAACAGTCTCTAAATGGGACAAACTATGGGTCAAACAACTCTAAATGTCAATACGAACTCAACGGTATGTCCAAATTTGGATTCCGATGAGCCGAACAATATTTGGTCCAAAAAGTCAACTGTGGGCCCGCCAATTGGCGATCTGGTCAACCGTCTCAGAAATGCGTGAAAATTGGGTCACAGGACCAGCGTGTTACCACGAGTCCAGTGGCGCAAGTTTCGTCGCATTCTGACATGCGTGCACAAAATACGCGCGAGTTTCACAAAAGTGGCGACACGAGATGTGTCCGCGGATACGGCCTGATTCCGGCGCGCACACGCGTCCGAATCAGTCCCCACGAATTTTTACGTGTCCCGTTATGCTGTGTGCACCATTTGGTACACCTGGCACACGGCGGGGCGGTCCCGTTTGGCGGGGCTCGCTCCGATCTCCAACTTTTGGAAAACCGGAAAAAGTGGGTGCGCGCAGTTTTGTGACGAATATAACTATGTCCACAGCAACTATTAGCCTAGGGTTATAATACAGAAAATAAACTAGGTCATGTAATCTACAGGTATAAAAAAGAATCACCGAATTCGGATCTCTGTGGTGGGAGATACAAACTCGGCAATATGGATGGTCATTCTGGAATTCTGCGATTGCAGAATTCTGTCTGCTCGCGCTGACTTAGGCGCTGTTTTTCACCTAGGGGCACACGTTTTCCGAGGTTGACTATAAAACAAATATTGGAGAGGGTTGAGGGAAGATCATACTTATGAAAACGGAACAGCGTTTGGATGAGCGAGTCAACGGGAAAACACGCCGGAGCGAAGGTGCCTCGAGTGGGAGACTGCAGTTCGCGATGTCGGCGTCGACGGGATGGTTGGTTGGCTTGGGGAGGCTTCTCTGGCTGCGGTGACGGCTCTAGATGGGAAGGAAAAGTCTGGAGTTTTAGGTTAGGGTTTTTGGAGAATTTATTATATATATATATATATATATATAATATATATTAAGAGAGAGAGGGAAGTTGGATTGCGGGTTGGAGCCGCGGGTGAAGAGGGGCCTGGGAAGTTATGCTTAAAGGGTGGGCGGCAAGTTTGTTAAGGGACATCAAGTGGGTGGTCCTTGGTGCATGCGTTAGCTGCTGCCAAGGTGTTATCATTGTTACTATTATTACTATATTATTATTATTAGTCAATTAAGCTTATTTTATTATTACTATACTAACTTGCTTACAACAAGTCCTATAGTATTATTCCTATACTAACTTGCTTACAGCAAGTCCTAATAGTATTATTACTATACTAATTAATATTATATTATTAATATTATTATTAGTTATTTATTTAATTCTTTTGCTTTCTTTTCTTTTCCTTTATAAATATATATATACATATATATATATATATATATATATATATATATATATATATATATATATATATATATACTCATAAAAAAATTTATAGATTAGGGTATTGCACATCGTTAGGCTAGCAATAGCTCAAGGGGTCTCCTACATGGAATAAATTCCGAAAAATTTCTGATGGTCCCATAAGTCCTCTAAGTGCCCGAACACCTAACATAAAAATTATTAAAAATTTATTTCTCCTATTTAGACCTAATTACTACAATTTAATTAATAATAAATAAAATAAAAAGGTATATACGATTTCTAGGAAGGGGGTTTTACATTCTACCCAACTTATAAAAATTTCGTCCTCGAAATTAAAATTAAGCCACGATAGAATGCAATGATGGTATAAGATTTGCATTATTTAAAATGCAAGGCTAGGTTTAAAGGGGTGGGCGATGTTGCACGTTGCACATCATAAAAAATCCATATGAGCGAAAAATAGGTTTCTTCATGTGTCATGTCCAATGGTGTGGACACATAAATGTTCTTTTGCATAAAAGCGTCCAACAATTAGAAAGTTGCACAAAGGTGAGAATTGGATGATTGGGCATGTCTAGGATAAGGGTATAGAATTTGTAGGAAGGCAGTGGCTAGTGTAGTGCTCCAATTATCGGAGCACGGTAAGGCGTGTCAAGTGATATCATGATGTAAGACTAAATAAAAATACCGTGTTCTTTTTCTAAGTGGATTCGTGCAAGCCTCAGTCTTACTATCTAGGCCGAGTAGATCAAATTCTTAGGTGAGGGGGGTTTCACAATTCAACCAACTTAAGACAATGTCGTCCTTAAAATTGAAATGAGGCAGAATCGGTTAATCCTTTATGTACAATAAGGCAAGTCAGTCGCAATCTTCTTGCGATAACTAAATCCTAATCATATCCATGGCAATCACTTCTAGGTTAAGATGACCACTGCTCCAATCAAAATTTAACCTATGGTTATCTCTTTTCCCCTTGTTTCAAGTTATCCACATCCACATAACATCTCCAAGATTTACATACTCATATAACTTTTACCTCACGATCTCTAACTATCATAATTCTCCTTTAGAAGTGGTTTGAGTCTAATATATTCCCATTTTCACTTATAAAATTTTGTATGCCTCAACTCTTTAAATTCCATTCACACCCTCATTATTTTAAATAGGTCGTCCAACCAAAATTTTAATTCTTAATTCAATTTACCAAATTAAAAAAATAAATTAAATGCAGTCCACCAATATTCAAGTCTGAAATTCTATATTTATCCTCTAAATTCAAGTTGGTGATTCTACCTTCATTGTTCAAATTTTAACTCATGCACTTAAGGTATAAATATTGGGTCCTCAATATCAATTCATTGATCCTCATCATCTTAGTCATCCTTCTAAGTTTCTCAAAATTATAATGGCTTGAACCTCTCCCAATCTAGTCTTACTCGATCATAATCTAAAAGAAATTCCTCCCGAGTTGACAATGCACTACTACCCCACTTAGAATTTACCCACCTATCACCTAAGGCTATATATCTTAAGAAAATATCCCTTAATTTATTTACTCATGTCGTTCAATCCTCGAAACTTCAACGCCGATCATATCACATATGATATGTCCTTAATTACGAAAGAATAATCCTCAAGTATGTGATCGGCCTATGGGGTATATCTAGTACTCTCGGTGTATCAAACTTTATACCCAGCACGAGGTTTCGTCTTTCCGAAATAGGGGAAGACGAAGATCAATAATAAAGAGTTCAAGGGCGAGGTAATAGAATAGAAGTATCGGGATCAAGGTGTTTAAAGAATTCAAATAGGAATTGTCAAAGCAGTTGTGGATTGAAGTCCTATTTTGGTAATGCCTATCCACATGCTCGCATCGGTACAGTTATGTAACGGATACGATATGCTTAGACATATCTAGAGGGCAAGTACAGGTGTCTACTAGTCAACTATATATCTCAATCCACGTAAAGTATTATTGCAAAAGGGCGAATCAAGCGCACTATGGTTGATCAGACCGTAATACACTGATTCTGAATTGTATTATTGTGGGCCTCCCCAATAATACATATGTCATGAACAAGCTCGATAAGGAATAAGCTTGCAAAAACTAGGCTATACTAGCCGCATAATTCAAGGTAGCACAGAAAATATAACGCTGGATTATGATGAGAGAAGTTATAAATAATTCAAGTTGCAAAAACAAAACAACATAAGAAACAATAACAAAAGACTCTACAATCTCTACAGCTATCATATTACTTCCTTGTCTAAGTCGATAGTCGACAAAGTAGGGGTATGAGACTCTAAGTTCTATAGTCTGAATAATACTATCATCTTATGTTAGCATACAATTAATGCCATTCCGTTACACTTCATCAATGGATCACAAGGCTATATGATACTAGGTGGTGAGGTATACTACCCAACTTATAAAAATTAAACTAATACGGTGACAGTCTTAAGAGGGTCCTACAAAATAATCTTGCACATGTGAATAGAGCAGAAACTCTTATTAGGGTGTATGAGGAAGGATCTTGATACTTATTAGGGTCTCCTATTACATTATATAGATAAGGGTCACCTTAAGTCTTAATCATAGTGCTCATAGAACATGCGTCAATCGTAGGGATAGAAGAGCTACTAGCCGTTAAGGGGGAAAGGGGTCTAACTTGTATCGAGGTGAGGGTACAAATTACATGATTTAAAACTAAGGGTTAATCATCGGTCACAATCTACAAAACAACTTAAACTTATCAAGTTCTAATTACCAAGCATAAAAATTTTCACATTCAAGGCTACAACTATAATCCTAGCAAACTATGAGCTCTTAATAAAGAATAAAATTACTTGGCCTACTATCCGAAGTGTCAGATGGCACGAGTTGAAAGATGAAGAGAAGAAACGTAATTTAGCCGTCGCAAAATAGCGAGCGCTACGGTCGCAGGGAAACAATATATAAAATAAAGATAGAGGGCTCTAGATAGCATCATGGTTCTCTAAGGGGAGTGGGGTGTTAGTTGCTATGTTCGGGGTATGATCAAGGGAGAAGTGTTGTTTACATTCTTCTAGACTTCCTAGGGTGCTGTCTACTAATAACAAGACAATGATATAAGTTTATAGTTCCAATATCATCTAACTATGAAGGTTAGGTTCAGTCCAAATATTAAGTTTTGGTTTTCTATGGGTTCCTCAATGCTAGGGGCAAACAATATGGTAACCTTCTAACTAACTCTAGTAGTGTCTATACTACTCTCAAGTCTTCATAATACATCAGGGGTAATGGTAAACCAATTCTAAAGATAAGAAATTCTAGGGTTTACTAGATATTCTAAACTTAGTGGTGTCTCTATATTCTCGTTGTATTCTAAATAGGGGTGCTACTCTAATTATCATCTAACAACAGGAACTTCTATATTCTAGGAGAAGGCTATACTTAAAGAATTATTAGGGAAGTACAGGAATCAAGCAAGATACAATTGTTCAAATAGAACAGATAAGAGGAAGATGAATCATAGTCAATGTGAATGAGATCCTATATTCTAGTCCTAGGTGCAGGCTTGCTCGGCACAGTAACGTAACCGAGACAATATACTCTCGACCTGCATGGGCCACCACAAAAACATGTCACGCCCGTCCCAAAAATACGTAGGACTAGGACACGTAAGCATGCCAGCCGCATGGATATGGCAACTCCAATATATGGAAACCAAATCCATACGTAAGCTGTAATATGAATATAAAATCCACAAGTGGTATAAAATGAAATACAAGTCACAGGTCAAAATCTAAATCTCATCCACCAAAATTATATAGAAATAAATAACCAGTATCTATGAAACTAGATCTCAACAAGAAGAATCTAAGGATGATAGTTGGGTGGAAACAAATCCACTACCAACTCAAATGGAAAAAGTAAATACAATATAGATACAACTCACTCAAACAATAAGTACCAGCTACCAATCACGGCTCGAAGAGAAGACATCCACGAAGCATCTATATCCTTCCAAATCTGTGCTCCTGCAAACACTCAAGAACAGGTACACCTGGCAGCGGACCAGGTCCTCAGAGGGACATAACAAGTATACTTAAACACATGCCAATAAAGTACTGAAATAAATATCCAGAGGGGTCGCCTAACCGTCTAAAGTGAATGCAGTTAAGAACAACTTTCCCCACAAGTGAGCTATCTGGCTGAAAACTGGGATTTGGCATGGTTTTCTTTTGAAGAGCCAGGGGCCCAAAGGCACGTCGTCTTTTGAACGGCGGAGGCCCGCCAATGTATATATATGGGTCATCACCACCCGTATCTCCAGCGGAGAATCCGGGCGTCACAGAAAAAGTACAAAGGAGCTCAAATGCGGTACTTGTTGTCCTCCCCACCCCATGCTCTAAGCATGTCACATCCATGACACGATTTGGTCCATAGCCTATTCTTAGTACCCTAGCCCAATCCTGCAACCAAACAAGTACAAGGATGGGACCACCGTACTATAATAAGCTATGTCCCTGGACCTCTAATAACTGCCAAGTCTACTAGCATACAAAGTTTCTAACAGCAGTTATCCCTAACGCACGGCCCATACGTACCGATGATCAGTCAATACATGCGTCCGTGATCTATATGAGACTCACAACTCGTGTAAAAATATGTGTCACGGCCAAATGAACCTAATGATACTATATGATAATGGGGTAGTCTCATGTACAGGGTCAATGCAATACATAAGTAAAAACATATCGCAACGTCACCGTCGCGAGCATTTTATATAACAATTAAAATATATGAACTAAGGGCAGAAAATAAAGATGCATGCAACATATGGAATGTAAATAACAGTACAATGGCAAGGTATACTTGCCTGACAAGAAATTGCAAAATGTCACATCCAGATGTCCAATACACAGGACCAGAAGCTATGCCACAGAACAAATGTCTCCGGATGCTGAAATAAATATCGCCAACATTTCCGGAATGAGCAAAATAACTAAAAAGCACATCCCTTTCGTCCAATTTGGACACAGGGGCAAAACGGTAATTTTGGGCAAAAGTGGGGTCAACGTGTGGCCCACTTGCACCGAAAAGCGTGCCGAGGGTAACAGTCTCTAAATGGGACAAACTATGGGTCAAACAACTCTAAATGTCAATACGAACTCAACGGTATGTCCAAATTTGGATTCCGATGAGCCGAACAATATTTGGTCCAAAAAGTCAACTGTGGGCCCGCCAATTGGCGATCTGGTCAACCGTCTCAGAAATGCGTGAAAATTGGGTCACAGGACCAGCGCGTTACCACGAGTCCAGTGGCGCAAGTTTCGTCGCATTCTGACATGCGTGCACAAAATACGCGCGAGTTTCACAAAAGTGGCGACACGAGATGTGTCCGCGGATACGGTCTGATTCCGGCGCGCACACGCGTCCGAATCAGTCTCCACGAATTTTCACGTGTCCCGTTATGCTGTGTGCACCATTTGGTACACCTGGCACACGGCGGGGCGGTCCCGTTTGGCGGGGCTCGCTCCGATCTCCAACTTTTGGAAAACCGGAAAAAATGGGTGCGCGCAGTTTTGTGACGAATATAACTATGTCCACAGCAACTATTAGCCTAGGGTTATAATACAGAAAATAAACTAGGTCATGTAATCTACAGGTATCAAAAAGAATCACCGAATTCGGATCTCTGTGGTGGGAGATACAAACTCGACAATATGGGTGGTCATTCTGGAATTCTGCGATTGCAGAATTCTGTCTGCTCACGCTGACTTGGGTGCTGTTTTTCACCTAGGGGCACACGTTTTCCGAGGTTGACTATAAAACAAATATTGGAGAGGGTTGAGGGAAGATCATACCTATGAAAACGGAACAACGTTTGGATGAGCGAGTCAACGGGAAAACACGCCGGAGCGAAGGTGCCTCGAGTGGGAGACTGCAGTTCACGATGTCGGCGTCGACGGGATGGTTGGTTGGCTTGGGGAGGCTTCTCTGGCTGCGGTGACGGCTCTAGATGGGAAGGAAAAGTCTGGAGTTTTAGGTTAGGGTTTTTGGAGAATTTATTATATATATATATAATATATATATTAAGAGAGAGAGGGAAGTTGGATTGCGGGTTGGAGCCGCGGGTGAAGAGGGGCCTGGGAAGTTATGCTTAAAGGGTGGGCGGCAAGTTTGTTAAGGGACATCAAGTGGGTGGTCCTTGGTGCATGCGTTAGCTGCTGCCAAGGTGTTATCATTGTTACTATTATTACTATATTATTATTATTAGTCAATTAAGCTTATTTTATTATTACTATACTAACTTGCTTACAACAAGTCCTATAGTATTATTCCTATACTAACTTGCTTACAGCAAGTCCTAATAGTATTATTACTATACTAATTAATATTATATTATTAATATTATTATTAGTTATTTATTTAATTCTTTTGCTTTCTTTTCTTTTCCTTTATAAATATATATATACATATATATATATATATATATATATATATATATATATATATATATATATATATATATATATATATACATATATATATATATATACTCATAAGAAAATTTATAGATTAGGGTATTGCACATCGTTAGGCTAGCAACAGCTCAAGGGGTCTCCTACATGGAATAAATTCCGAAAAATTTCTGATGGTCCCATAAGTCCTCTAAGTGCCCGAACACCTAACATAAAAATTATTAAAAATCTATTTCTCCTATTTAGACCTAATTACTACAATTTAATTAATAATAAATAAAATAAAAAGGTATATACGATTTCTAGGAAGGGGTTTTTACACATAATTAGGCCCATGGATTAGGATATTGGATTAATTAATGAAACCATTAGACTATAACCTTTTCTCCCTAATTAATTCTCTATGTGAGGCCCCAAGGGCTAATTGAGATATTTTACATTGCTTGGAAGAGGGTTATATGGCCAGCCACCTCATGAGGAGAGAGAAACTATTTTATTTCACCAAATTCCTAATTCTTTAGATCTATAATTTTCTTCTTCCAATTTCCTTCTTCCCCTCATCAATTCTCCACCAATTCTTTATACTTTCCTTCTTAAATTCTTCATTGAGGTTTTTACATCAAGGATCTACAAAAAGAAAGCAAGAAGCAAGGAGGAGGAGGCCAAGATCTACAAGAAGAGAAGCTACTTTCCATTGAAAGACTTTTCATTGGGAATCCATCTCCCAATAGGTATATTTTAGTTTTTTTTTCCTTCTAATAGACTCTAGATCTGAGATTTAACCATAAAAAACCAATCCACATTCATAGACTACCCATAGAAATTAGTTTTAGGTTCATCAGAGATATACGGTGGAAGTTATGTACAAGTTGGTGCCAATTTTGAGGAAATTTTGAGATAGGCACATATAGTGGTTGTTATTGGGTCTAATAGATCTAAATAACATATGATTGCTTGTTTATGACAAGTATCATATCCACAATTGGGTACGTATAGGCCGTATCTCATCAATTTGATAAAACGGGTTAATTTTAGGGGTTTTCCTCCGGCACGGAGACTTGTGCATATCACGTTGCGACACGGACAAGTAGTTATTCTAATTAATATACGTATTGTTCATAATTAGTGTATTAGACTTTCTTGTATCCTTCGAGATATATTTGGTTGTATGTTGGAACCGTATCGCAAGCGTATCATAGAATTAGTGTGATACAGGTGCGGTACATTCTACGTGTTTGATGTTTTGTCCTCTTTGCTATATGTACATGTGTATTTGTATATATATATATGATATATAAGTGATATATATATATGTAAATATTAGTGTATATGAGTTTGTGTATATGTGTGTGTTTGTATGAATATATATACATAGATGTGGTGGCTGTGAGTTGTGGTGTATGAGAGGGTGAATGAGCAGTCGAGTATCAGTGAAGCACAATTCTCAAAGAGAGGTTCAGTATCAGCTCAGCACAGCAGTTCAGTCCTTGTGCATCTCTTGCATAGACATTGGAGGCATTTCAACTGAGAATCGAGATGGCAACAAGGGCAAGGAATTCAGCACTGCAGCGCAAAGGACATAGCAGCCCAACATTCAACTGTGCAACAAGCATAGAAGAGGCTCGACAGCAACAGTAGGGAGTTAGGCACTCAGCTGAAGGAAAGTACAGAAGCTGCAGCTAGCTGTTGAGGCAACAACTCGGGCAGCAACAACATGAGCTCTCTGGTAGTGCACAACAATATGAAGAGAGGCTCAGTGCACAGCAAGTCGAAGAAGCCACTGTGCAGTATCAGTGAGCGATCACTGATACCAGTCTAGTTATAGGTCAAAGAGTATCCAGTTCAGCTGTGTATCAAGGTTTTGGGATTTCAGTTTCAGTGGTATATCACTGTGCTGTGCCCGAGCATAGTAGCAGTTTAGTCTTTCACTGTGCAGTTCAGTTAGCTTTCAGTGAGGTCAGTTTCAATTGAGTTGGGCTTGGTTTCAGTTAGTTTTATGTTAAGAATTAGTTAGTTAAGGTATTGTTAGTAGTTAGTGATTATATATATATATATATATATATATATACTTGTTTATGTTGAGTTAGTTATATCTAGCTATATGTATTATGTATATATGTAGTTATGGGTAATTGAGATATTGAGTTAGCTAATAGTGGTTACTTTGGTTACTTGGGTTTGGGGTTTTGTTCCAAGGTATTAGAGTTAGTTAGCTAGTAGTAGTTAGTATTTATATATATATTAGTGTACACATATATATATTAGTATGCTAGTAGCTAGTTAGCGACATATAAATATACATATTTGCATTAGTTGTTATTGTATGGTAGTTAGTTATGTATACTCTTGATATTATATGTTACTAGTTAGATACATTATAGTAATTAGTTATATATTAAGTGTTTGGGTTACCTCGGGATACCAAGGTATTACCAAGGTATTGGGTCGATATCCAAGGTATTGAGTTTGGGTATCGAGATGGGTGTGATACGCATTGGTGCAAGACCAAGGTATCGTATTTTCATTGTTGTGATATCGTATTAAGTATATATGACTTGTATATATATATATCTAAAACATTATTTTCACATATAAAAACTTGCGTATCATAAGATACGGCTTTTTGAGTGCCTTTTTGTATCATAGATTAGCTTGTATAGCTTAGTTTCATAGTGCACTGACTTAGTGACTTAGTGTTAAACTCTTGCAACCTAGATTTCATCGGTTTGACTTAGAAATGACTTATTGACTTAGAATTGCATCAACTTAATTGATTTTCATTCTTGAACCTTGTATTAATACAACATACCATATATAGGTCCGTGTGACACTAGCTTGGGCATCGAGAGACACACCTTGCTCAGAACTTCAGGCGAGTATATTTCTCTGTTAGTTTTTATTTCATGATAGTGTATATATCACTTGTTCTAGAACTGCATACTTGATTCTGACACTTGGTTACATGGACTGGTACTATATGGATCCCGTCAGGAGGTGTTATCCCCTACCGTATTCAGCGGATACTTAGTCACATATATTTTATCGTGTGCATCGGATATTAATTTTTATGTACTTCTTGTGCATCCACTATTTCGTGTGCTAGTGTGACTATATCGTGTTCATGTACATAACGTGTCGTGATTGGATCTATAAGTATTGATTGAGGAGTCAGAGTAGAAGTTGGTTATGTGATCAAAGCCCTATTGATCTCATGTGCACGTCGATTATAAACCTCACGTATAATGGAGTTACCTTTGTACCTCATATACAACCTAAGTCGATCACATAACGAACTTGCACTCTAAACCACATAACTAGTATTATTGTTTTCTACTTGCAGTTTAATTCCCGTATTTACTTTCCAGTTCTTATAGTGATTATTGCCTGTTCTCACCTGTATTGTACATTATTACTACTTGTGCATCTTGTATCATTTTCTATTGCTTGTTATATAAGCTCAATTATGTATTTAAAACTGCTTTTAGAGGTATATACTCCGCTCCAATCCTGACTGGATATATTTTTTATATGATTGGCTAGAGGAGCGGTATCCCACGTATTACAGCCCGCAGAAGGGTAAAACTTTAGAGGATACTCCCCTAGAGCAAGAGGACATAGTACCAGTGACCCAGACATTTGACAGGTACCATACTAAATTATTGAGATGTTAGATAGTTAAAAATGACCCAGACAATATTCTACCGTCGATTATGCGGTGAAGGCTGGACGTAACCACATACTCGTGCCCGAATATCAGGGTACGGATCATGATATTTTTTTAGTGGTGGCTCATGCAGGTCTAGATTCGCAATTAGTATGATTTCGTAGTTGTGCTCGTCTAGAGTACTGCTACGAGACTGCTTTAGGATATAGGATATAGGATGAGAGTATACTCAATCACAACTAGAAAATATTTTCAAAATTAGTTTTGTTATCCTTATCTATTAGAATACTTGCTTACTTTAAAATATTATTTTCCTTCTTTAATGATATCGTATCTTGTGCAGTATTGACGTCTTATTTCAATCTGTCTTCAGGATGCCTCCGAAGATCAGATTCTATCGCTCGGGAGCAGCGACAGCTTCCTCAGCTAATTCCTGGCCTATTGCGGAGAGGGTAGCAGCTACTACTGCTTCTTCTCCAGTTTAGAGGGTCGCCTCACCGGTTCAGGTAGGAGTCTCATCAGCCGTCTTTAGGGGTGCTCCTTACCTAGTTCGGAGGTCAGCTCCAGGTATTTTCGAAGGACTTCCACTACCACCGCCAGTACCAGCTGATGCTACACAATTGTTCGTACTTTTCCAGCAGATAATGGAGGCCCAGAGGGCCCAGACTGAGGCACAGCACCGACAAACTGAGGTAATTGAGAATGCTCACCAGGAGAGGGCAGCACCACCACAGCCATGAGAGGTACAGCCCAGGCTCGGTACCATATAGGACTTTAAAAAGTTGGATCCCAGGCCTTTTAAGGGGACGGAGGGCATTATATATGCAGATGACTGGTTGGAGAGCATGGAGCACGTCATACGCTTATCCCGCCTTACAGAGGACCTGAAAGTGGAGGCAGCGGGACTGCAGATGATGGACATCGTCAGTTCTTGGTTCTGAAATAAGCCACAGATTGTCGATCCAGGATTGATATGGGGTGAGTTCAAGGACTTGTTCAAAAGAGAGTTCTTATGGCCCACCGAGAGACTTGATTTGGAGCGACAGTTCCAGAACCTTCACCAGGAGAATATATCGGTAGAGGAGTATGCCATCGAGTTTGAAAGGTTAAGAAGATATGCAGACTATATGGTGAGAGATCCTGTGAGCCGGGCGAGTAGATTCACAGAGGGCCTGAATTGGGAAGTGAAGACTCTCATTTCTTCGGGCCAGAAGACGTACGCAGATATCTTGAGGGAGGCCCGTAAGGTTGAGAGAGACCTAAGTTTGAGGCCCAAGAGGGTCCGAGATATTTTTGGTGGCAGCAGCAGCGCGGGTCCAGCCAAAAGGCCCTATTTCCAGCTGCAGAGGTAGCAGTTCCATGCGCCTATCAGAGCACTAGTACAACAGACATACCAGATGCATAGGACAGCCCAGCCAGCTCGTGTTTGCCTTTTCTGTAAGAAGGCAGGGCATAGATAGGATGTTTGTAGGAAGAGACTTGGTCAGTATTTTTTTTGTGGTTCATCAGACCACCAGCTAAGGGATTGTCCAAAGATATTAGCTCATACAGCTCAGGATGTAAGCCCGATTCAGTGGATACCCGCTAGACACCCAGCGGGACAGCAGAGAGGACCTATTTTGTATCCCCAGCAGCCGAGGTTCACGCAGCACTAGCACCAGCACCAGCAGAGAGGTGCACAACATGGGTAAGCTTTTGCCCTGATCGTGGAGGAGGCAGAGCCAGTCAAAGACATTATAGCAGGTTCAGTCTTACTTGATTCCTTTCCAACTCATGTTTTGTTTGATTCTAGTCCTTCTCATAGCTTTGTATATATATATTTTGCTTTGAGGCATCGTCTTGAGTCTGAACCATTGACGAGGACTTGAAAGATCATGACCGGGGGTAGCATTATCCTGGTCAGTGATGTTTGCAAGAACTAGAGAGTTTATTTGGAAGGCAGTGAGCTGAGCATATGTTTACTTGTAATGCCACTTCCGAGTTACGATATAGTACTCGGGATGGATTGGTTGAGTAAACATCACCCTAGTATCGATTATCATAGAGGCAGAGTTTTATTTCAGACGCTAGGAGATTCAGAGTTCGAGTTCATCCGAGGAGCAGCAGAGCGAGGGCAATTTCTATGGAGCTTTGGTAGAAGAGAAGGAGCTGCCACATCCGTTGATTGTAGAGTTTTTGGATATCTTTTCAGGAGTTACCTGAGTTACCGTCGGACAGAGATATGGAATTCTCTATAGATTTAGTGCCAGGTGCAGAGTCGATCTCTCAACACGTCTATAGAGTAAACAACAGCGAATTGGCGGAGTTGAAGAAGTAGGTGGATGAGTTGCAAGACAAGGGCTTTATCCCTTCCAGTTCATCACCATGGGATAATCTGGTACTTTTTGTACTAAATAAGGATGGGTCGATATGTATGTGTATCGACTACAGGGCACTTAATAATCTCACTATCAAGAATAAATACTCGTTGCCGCGGATTGATGACTTGTTTGACCAATTGAGCGGAGCGAAGGTATTCTCAAAGATAGACTTGGGGTCAGGGTGCCACTAGGTGAAAGTGAAGAGGAAAGACATCCCAAAGATAGCTTTCAGGACTCGTTTGGGCAGTTCGAGTTCTTGGTGATGCCGTTTGGGTTGACCAATGCCCAGACAGTATTTATAAACCTCATAAACAAGGTATTTCATCAGTATATGGACCAGTTTGTTGTAGTCTTCATAGATGATATTATGATATATTTAAAGACTCCAGAGGAGCATGAGCAGCACTTGAGGATAGTTCTGGAGACCCTCAGGAAGGAGAAGCTGTATGGCAAGTTATCGAAGTGTAAATTCTTCCTAGATAAGGTTGAATTCCTTGGGCATGTCATTACAGGAGATAGAATCTAGGTGGACCCGAAGAAGATTTCAACATTTGAATCATGGTCTATCCCGAGTTCAGTAGCAGAGGTCAGGAGCTTCCTTGGATTAGCAGGCCGGAGGTTTGTTCAGGACTTTTTTAGACTTGCAGAGACGATGACTAGACTAACTAGGAAGGACGTGAATTTTGTCTGGACTGGGAATTGTCAGTCAGCATTTGAGGAGCTGAAGAAGAGATTGACTACTGCTCCCATCTTGACACTACCATCAGGAGTAGGAGGATTTTGCATTTACAGTGATGCATCAGGGAAGGGTTTGGATTGTGTATTACAGCAGCATGGGAAGGTAATTGTGTCACGACCCACACCCGGTATAGGGGCACGAGTGCGTGGGTACGTCCAGCCTACGCCACAGCATCGGTGGTAGAACGCTGTCTAGGTCACAATACTATCTAATCAATTTTACACGAATATCCAACCCCATAAGGAAACACAGATATTACAATATAATAGGGAATACTCAATTACAGAAATAAAGCATGATAAGATATCGAAGAGAATAAATAAAATACAATACAAGTCTAAATAACAAAAATAGTCCAACCTGCAAACAATAACATCCAAATCTCCAAGTATGCCGGAAACAAGTCCTCTAAGTCGCAGTCTGGAAAAATATTTCCAGTCAGGATGGAGCAAAGTACAAGCACTAATAGCAGTTCCATATATATTGACAAAAACTATAATACAGTGTAAAGAAATAAAAGATGGATATAAATACTGGCAATAAGAAATACTGGAAATAGAAATACTGGAGCATATGTCATCAATGGTGCAACTAACCTGGCCAGGTGTGCGTCTAACTACATGGGTGTCACATCCTTAATGCTGTGCATAATCGGGCAGTCAATCACTAACACATGTCTAGCCAGTATACGCATACGAGTTACTGGGTTAACCGATACGGTCTGCAATCACACAACTAAACTGAACCATCAGGAAATGATATGCTAAACCCTACACTATTCACATATGCACATATACAAAATATAAAAGGAAGGCAAGTCGAACCTTGATTGGCACGCTCGGGGTTGACGATGACGACGGTGTTGACGATGATGATGGTGATGATGATGGTGATGATGATGATGGTGATAATGATGATGATGATGATAATGATGATGATAAAGGTGATGATAATGGTGAGGCAAGGTCGAGGCTTGCTGCCGGAGTCGGAGCTCAGGCGGAAGGGAGTCCGGGAAGACGTGGTGGTGGTGATTAGGAGATGGTGGTTGTGGTCAGTTGTGGTGAGGTCGAGGGTCGAGGCCGCGGGGAATTTGTTCAGTCGAGGGAGCGGTGGAGCAGACGAATCCGGTGAGGCGAGGCATGACTGCAGGGACCGGGGAAGAAGGTGGTCACTCCGGCGGTAGGATTGATGGTGTCGTGGTGCTATCAATGGCGAGGGTCGGGATGGCCGGGGCTCGGAAAGAAGATGGTTCAACAGTAGCTATCGTGGAGTTCAGTTGAGGGAAGAACTCAGGCGGCCGAAGAAGAGAGGGAGTCATGGTGGTGGCGGTGTTCAGGTGGTCGAGAATGGTGGTGAGGAGTGGGAAGTCTGGTAGCGGGGATGGCTGCGTGGTTCAGTCGACGGTTGGGATGGCCGGAGGAAGGTCGTGTGATGGAGGAGAACGGGAAAGAGGGTCGGTTGGCCGATCGTGCTCGGCTGTGAGACGGTTCAGGCGAGGTGTTAATGGTGGTGGAGCTGGTGGTTGGTGGTTTATGTCGATGGAGGAGAACGGACTCAAGCGCTCGGGGAGAGGATCTCCGGGGAGGGGGACTGGCTGGGGATGGAGGATGAAGGTTAGGATTGAGTTTCGGTTTGGTTTGTTTGAAGAGGGATGTAGATGGTGATGTAAATTAATAGAGAGGAGTTATGCATGGGGATGAGAGGTTGATGGTGATATTCTAGGGATTAGGGACGGCTGTGATGGGATGGGGTTGGCATTGGGAAAGGGGTTAGGCTATATATATATATATATATATATATATATATATATATATATATATATATATATATATATATATATATATATATATATATATATATATGAGAGGGTGTTGTGTGGTGAGGATGTTGCTTCATTTAAAATGGAGGGCCAAGATTAAATATGGAGGAAAATACACAAACAAAAAGAGGAGAGAGGGAGAAAGAGTTGAACGGTCAAGGTAGGAGGGGGTTAATTTCTTCATGTGCTTGACCAATATGATGGTGACACATTATTGCACTTTTGCATAAAAGTCCTCAACAATTAGAAAATTGTACAAAAAGTGGGAATTTGGATTAAATGAGAAAAAACACCATGTTTGGTGTGATGTAGTGGATGAAAAGGGTGTGTGGTATTTAGTATAAGTCTTGAGGGTGTGAATGGGAGTTTGGTTTGGTGTTGGGTCTAGTTTTGGGTCAAGTGGGGTCCTTACATCAATTTAATTAAAATTAATGTAGATGGTGTTCTAAACTTAATTGAAAGTACATGGGATTAAAATTAGGTGGGACACAAGTATCATGGATGTAGAAGACTCAGAATAGAATATTATCATAATTTGGGTTGCCCAAAATGGGTCGAGATTGTGTCTCCAATTTTGATTGGAACGCACAAAGATGCAAAGTCAAATTTGTATAGAATTAAATATAATCGTTTGCGACGAATGTTGTGCGACTAAAATGAAGCATAAGAAGGCATAATTATGAGTTACATAAAGGTCATAATGGGAGACAGGCACGTCTAGGACAAATGTATAAAATTTGTTGGAAGGCAAAAAACTAGTGTAGCGCTCCCAATATCGAAGCAACGGTAAGACACAACAATTAAATAAAAATCACAATAATAAATTATAATCCTCAATATTTAATTCCCTAAATGCTAATTAAATCTATAACCCTATAATTCGGCCAGGGATTCATCTAGTGGACTTCTAGGTCTAGTATACTAACTCATACATTAAGAACACTATATATAATATATATATAAATACACATATCATGCAATTATTTAAAATAAATATACACAATACTTATAATAATTAAAAAGACAAAAATACCTCCATTTCAGAATGTGGTAGTGACAAGTCTACCCTCAGAAAAATTTTGTCCTCGAAATTTAAGATCCTCAATAGTTGTATTTATTTATTTATTTATTTTACCATCAAAATTTAAATTCATCACCAAATAGTCATGAAGTAAATCCATATTGTTATTACACAAAATCTTTAAAATTTTATAAATATCATATTCCTAAAAATATTTAAATTTTAAATCAAATTTTATTCTTATCACAATCTCCTCCAAAATTTTAAGTTAATAACTAAATACTCAAAAAATTTAATATCCAATCCTCCAATTGAAATCCAATCAATTCATATTTATAAAATTTAAAATCTCATCAGAAAAGTTTGAATTCAAACACTAATCCATTAATCATCTTACTCCTCTAATTTTAAGTCCAATCGATGCGTATTTATAAAATTTAAATTCTTATCCCAAAAATTTGAATTAAAATACTAATCCATTAGTAATCTTATTCCTCGATTCTTTTTTTCACACAATACTCTAACACCGTAATACTTATGAAGTCTTCAAATACAACATTCAAAATATAAGTTTTAAAATTTATATCTTGCAGCCAAATAAATATAATGGTAATCTTCTTAAATTCCTTAAAATTTTAATGACAAATTCAATAATATCATAATCTTCATAAAATCAATGATTTAATAAAATCTTTAATTCCGTAATATTAAATTCTCAACTCTATTCATTTAAATTAATGTTTATTCTTAAAATTTAAGGTACATTGTCTCTCTCTGTCCAGTCTTAACCTCTTTATTAATCTTCACTACGGTCAAACCCCCAATAATCAAGATCTAAGAAAATTCTACTTACAGTCATACAACATGCAATCTAGAGAAAACATGTATGGTTATTGTAAACCCCCACACCCTAAATTAGGCCTACTTGGCTTTGATAGTGAAATTAGGGCTAGTTTGAACCCAATTAGAATTATAACACGACATTTATTTAATTATGCAATATTTATATCACTTAGCGCGCCTTACCGTTGCTTCGATAATTGAAGCACTACACTAGCCATTGCCTTCCTACAAATTTCATACTCTTACCCTAGACATGAACGCCTTCTATTCTGACCTTTGTGTAACTTATAATTATGCTTTCTTGTGCTATATTTTAGTCGCACAATAAACGTCGTGGATGTTATTTATTAATTCTAAATAAAATACGACCTTGTATCCTTGTGTGTTCCAATCGAAATTGAAAATACAATCTTGACCTGTTTGGTGCAACCCAAATTATGGTAATATTCTATTATGAATTCTCTATGTCTATGAAACTTGTGTCCCACCTAATTTTATCCCCATGTACTTCTAATTAATTTTAGAACACCATGCACGGTAATTTAATTAATTAAAACCCAATTTCCATCTTTGTGCAATTTTCTAATTGTTGGGCACTTTTATGCAAAACTGCGTTGAGGTGTCCACACCGTCGGACACAATACATGCAAAAACCTATTTTCCCTTCATAGGAATTTTTTCATAATTTTGGAATGTGCAACACGCACATTGCCCCCTTATTTAAAACCTAGACCTTGCATTTAAATAAGGCAAACTATAGCCTCCAAACATCCCCATGGCAATCCTAAGGCCCAATTCCAAGAGATGTTGACCAAGTCAAACCTTTTTAGGTCAACCCAATACCATGTATAAATATCTCATTCTCTTTTATTTTTCCCAAAATTCCAAAACCAAATAATATGCATCTTCTCCCCAACCCTACTTCTAGCCGACCCCCCTCTGCCAACCGCCGACCGGAGCTGCCCCAGCCGCCGGACCCGACCTGAACCAGCTCCTTCTGCCCTCTTCTTCCTCTCCTCCTCTTCCACTGCCCCTCGCCAACCTCATCGGAGGACCTCGACTGAACCACCATTGCCATTGCCCTCATCTTCTTTCTCTTCTTCTCCCTGTCCTCCCGCCGGCTGGAGTCGACCCGGACCTCGCTGGAGAACCCGACCTCCTCCTCCGCCAGGACTTCACCGCCACCACCAACGCCACCGACACCTATCTCCACGTCCAGACCCCTCTCCTCGATGACTCCCCACGATTGACCTCGACCCGACCGAGTCCCCACCGGAACGACCACCTCCTTCTTCCCTGTTGCCGTCGACCGGAGCCACCACAACCTGCTGAACCTGTCGCTTCTCTTCCTCCTCACCCTCTTGTTCATCCCTCAACCCCAACACCGGAGCCCGATGTCTCCCCCTCGCCTGAACGTCGCGATCACCATGACCACACCACCCGCACATCATCACCACCATTCCCTGAACCCTGAGCTCCTCCTCCTCTTCTACCTCCCAGTCCTCTCCTCAACCTCTATGGCAAGACCTCCCCTCCTCTGGCCGGACCTCCCCTCTCCCTGGCCGGACTTCGGTCAGCAACTTAACACCCATCATTATCATCAATATCATCCCTCCATCACAATTATCATCTCCAACATCATCACCATTACCACCATTACAATCATCATCATCATCATCACCAATAACTTAACCCTAATCGTCCACCACATCATCCTCGTCATCACCATCGTCCATATTATCATCCTCGTCATCACTATTATCCACATCACCATTCTCGTCATCACCATCATCCACATCATCGTCCTCGTCATCATCATCGTCCTCGTCATCACCATCATCCATATCACCATCCTCGTCATCACCATCATCCACATCATCGTCCTCGTCATCATCATCAATCACCATATCATCACCCCCTTCACTATTATCATCCACATCATCACCATCATCCCAGTCATCATCCACGTCACCACCATTATCATAAATTTCATCATCATTCTATCATCATCACCATTTTAATCATCATCACCATTATAACCCCCCATCATCAATATAACCACCATCATTGACCTAATCATCACCTTAACCATAACCTAATCATCTCATCGTTATTACCCTCGTCATCGTCGTCATCGTAGACCGTCACCCTTGCCAGACAAACCGCAGCAGACACCCCCAATTTTTGTGCATGTGCACGCTGACCCCGAGGATCTATTGGATTGGTTCTACACGACTTCCGGAGTAGGTTATTGGGACTACATAGCCGCTTTTCAGGCAAGTATATCTTGCCTTGTTGTACTGTTTAAATTATATATTATTAGTTATTATATAACTGTGCGCGTCCGAGAAGACTCTGGTGCAATCAATAGAGGCGTTGACGTTAGGACTTGTGTTTGACCTAGTGTCTAGTAGACCCACCTAAAGTTGTGGAGTTATCGGTATGACTCCCCAGGCCTTGACACATTTCTTACACGTGTTGAGTCTCATGTAGGGCACGAACTTGCGTATGCGGTTGGCCACCTGTACGTGTAGGTCGTACGACGGATAGGGTATAACTGCTAATAGTGATGCATGTTAAAAGACTTAGCAGTTATTAGTAGTCGGAGCATAGACTATTATAGTACGAAGGTCCAACCATTGTCCTTGTTGGTTGTAAGGTTGGACTATTGTTCTAACGATAGACTATAAGCCAGAGTTACGACACCAATACTTGCACTCCGTCTCGGTGTAGTAGCTACAGCGTATTGCGGATATAACATGCATAGATCATTGGGCTGAAAAGACAAGTAGTAGGCGTATGGGACAGACAAATTGGTTGTCGTAGTGTCAGAGTAAACTGCGGGACCGTGAGCCTCAGTGTTACCCGGTTATGGGCCAGTGTTACCCGGTTATGGGCGTATATGCTTGTTAATACATCTGGCAGAGGTTACTAGTTGCGCGCTATCATGATCGGTGATGTAGTCAGCATATACTCCTGGCATCCAGTTTACAGCTAATGCCAGGTACTTAGCCTCTGGCTCGATGCTATGCTTTATACCTTTTACCTACCCATACGTACCAAGGTTGTCTTCAAAGTGCATTTCACTTAGCTGGTTAGGTCACCTTCGAGTTTTTACAGTATTTACTTTATGGCATACTTTTATGTATCTTGTTATGTTCCTCTATGTCATGCCCTAGTCCCAAAAATACACGGGACCAGGCCACATGGTAATAGTCAGCTGTCACATCTCCGAGGATATCCCAATTTAATGGATACAAACGAAGAGTGCTACGCTGTCCTAAATAACTAACAAGTCCAATATTAACATCAAACATGTAATCTAATCTCATCCACAAAATAATCAGTAAGAAGTACTAAAATAAATACTGGAACATAAACACCAGTCTCAAATATCATAGTACAACCAAGAATGTCTGGTGGGTGGTGCGGTAATATTGGGGTGGTGGAGTTGATGGTCAGCCGGTGGCAGCGGCTGAGGTGGTGGCGGCCTGCGGTAGTGGGTGCCCGGCCGGGGAAAGAAGGGGCTCGGGTTGGTATTGAAGCGGCTAGGTTATGGAGGTGGTGATGGGGTTTATGTTCTAGGGTTTCCATGTGAAAGAATTATATATTTATATGGGTGATGGAATTTGTGGGCTGGCCTCGAGGCTTGGGCCGGCCAGGGCTCATTGGGGTGGGGTCTGGTCCGCATGAAAGGGTGTACGTGGCTTGGTCAGATCCTGTTTAGGGTGAAATTTCCTCTAATTTAATTTAATTATAAAAATAATGTGCGTGGCGTTCCTTAATGAATTGAAGACACATGGAACTAGATTCGAGTAGAATATAAGAGTCATGGGCGTAGCTGGCTCAGCGTAGGCTAATACCCTAATTTGGGTTATAGGGAATTGGGTTGTGGTTGTGCCTCAAATTCAAGTAGGAATGGACAATTAAGGAAATTTGGGTTTATTGAAATAATACATAGACGTTTGTAACGAATATTGTGCAGCTCAAATGAAGCAGAATATTGAGTATCTAAAAGTTACACAAGGGTCAGATGGGTAGCCGGGCATGTCTAGGAGATGAGTATTTAATTAGTTTGGGGGTACCTACTAGCGTAGCGCTCCAAACATCGAAGCAACGGTAAGGTGTATTAAGTCACATAATTGTTGCACATTAATTCTAATTGTATCCAAATTAATCCTAGTCTCTCAATTTTAATTTTAAAATAATCCTAAATTGGTCTAGGGGGTTTACAATCTACCCTTCTTAGAGCATTTCGTCCTTAAAATTAAAATATAAGTATGGTAAAAACTACTGACTGAATTAAAAATAAACTACTACATACCTATGCCTTCGAAAAGATGGGAATAACGCTGTCGAATATCCTCCTCACGTTCCTAGGTCGACTCGCCTGGTGCATGATGCCTCCATGCGATACGAACTAGGGGATAGTCTGACCTCGCAATACCTTCTCACTTCTGTCCAGAATCTCAACAGGCTCCTCTTGGTATGATAAGCTCGGGCCGACTGTGATTTCTGAATGATCAAACACATGACTCAGGTCTGGCATGTACCTTCTCAGCTGAGATACATGGAAGATGTCATAGACTCATTCTAAAGTTTGTGGTAAGGTTATACTGTAAGCAACCTCTCCGATGTGTTCTAACACATCTAATGGTCTGATGTACCTCGGACTCAGCTTCCCTCTGCCTTCAAATCTGATAGTCCCTCGAGTAGGTGAGATCTTTAGAAACATGTGATCTCCAACCTGAAACTCTAAGGGTCGTCGATGCACGTTCGCCCAATACGTCTGTCTGTCCTATGCTACTTGTAGGTGCCCTTGGATCTTCTTCACCTTCTCTACTGTACAAACAACCAACTTCGGTCCTAGAATCTATCTCTCGTCTATATCTCTCCAACATACTGGGGAATGATACTTTCTTCCATACAACGCTTTATAGGAAGCCATCTGGATGCTCGCTTGATAGTTGTTGTTATAGGAAAACTCGACCAAATGCAAGTGGTCCTCCCATGATCCTCCGAAATCAAGCATGCATGCTCTTAATATGTCTTCCAATGTCTGAATGGTGTGCTCCGACTGGCCATCCGTCTGTGGGTGATACGATGTGCTAAACTTTAGGCGGGTACCGAGACTCTCTTGCATACTCCGCCAAAAGTATGATATAAACCTCGTATCCCGGTCAGATACTATATAACTGGCACTCCATACAGTCGCACAATCTCCCTCATGTACATATCTGCTAAGACCTCTGTAGATTACCAACTCTGAAGGGTAAAAAGTGTGCGGACTTGGTGAGTCTATCTACGATTACCCAAACTATATTGCGACTATTGGGACTCCTCGGAAAGACCGTAACAAAGTCCATAGTGATATGCTCCTATTTCCATTCCGGTATCGGAAGCGGTTGAAGTAATCCTGTAGATCTCTGATGCTCAGCCTTGACTTGCTGACACACCAAGCACTTCGCCACAAAACGTGCTATCTCTCTCTTTATTCCATGCCACCAGTAGTACTGTCTCAAGTCTATGTACATCTTTGTGCCTCCTGGATGAATAGAGTAGGTTGAACTGTGTGCCTCTGACATTAACTCCTGACGAAGTTCTCTATTTGGAACATAGAGACGATCTCCATATCTCAAAGTCCAGTCTTTATGTATACGCAGTCCTGTCTGCATTCCCGTCTCTGTCCTCTGTCTAAGCCTCTGGAATCTGGCGTCTGTCGGCAAAGCAACCTTGATCCTCTCCACTAATGTCGATTGTAACTGAAAACTCAACAACTGTCCGTCTACTCCGGGCATAACGACCTCTATACCCATCTGCTCTAGATCTATCAACAGATGTTGTTGGTTAGTCAAGAAGAATTCCATGGGTCTTCTGCTTAATGCGTCAGCTACTACATTGGCCTTTCCTGGATAGTACTGTAGCTCAATCTCGAAGTCTGTCATCACCTCGAGCCAACGTCTCTGTCTCTGGTTCAGGTCCTTCTGTGTGTAGACGTACTTTAGGCTCTTGTGATCAGTGAATATCTCTACTCTTTCTCCATATAGGTAGTGTCTCCAAAGCTTCAAAGCAAAGATCACTGCTGCAAGATCCAAGTCATGGGTGGGATAGTTTTTCTCATGAGTCCTTAACTGTCTAGAGGCATAGGCCACAACCTTTCTATGCTGCATTAAGACGCATCCTAATTCTTTCCCGGATGCACCACTATAGATTACGAATCCTCCGGGTCCAGAAGGTATGGTCAAGATAGGTGCCGTAGTCAAACGCTTCTTCAGCTCATCGAATGCCATCTGACACTCCTCTGTCCAGATAAACTCTTGCTCCTTACGGGTCAAGCGGGTCATCGGCTCTGCAATCTTCGTAAAGTTCTCAACGAAACTCCGGTAATAACCGGTAAGTCCTAGAAAACTCCTCACTTCTGAGACATTGGTAGGGGTTGGCCATGTCTCTACTGACGAGATCTTCGTCGGATCTACTGAAATGCCATCTTCTGAGATAACGTATCCAAGAAAAGCGACATGATATAGGAGAAACTCGCACTTGCTCAGCTTGGCATAAAGTCTCTCTCTTCTCAGTGCCTCCAATACTAGTCTCAAGTGCTTCTCGTGCTCCTCGTGGCTCTTCGAATACACCAAAATATCGTTGATGAATACTATCATAAACTGGTCTAAGTATTGGTGGAAGACTCTGTTCACCAAGTTCATAAATACAGCAGGTGCATTTGTCAGTCCAAAAGGCATAACTAAGAACTCGTAGTGACCATAATGAGTCCTGAATGCTGTCTTTTGAATGTCTTCTCTTCGCACTTTTACTTGGTGATAACCCGATCTCAAGTCGATCTTTGTGAACACCACTGCTCCTGTCAGCTGGTCGAACAAATCATCAATTCGCGGCAGGGGGTACTTATTTTTGATAGTCAAAGCATTAAGGGCTCTGTAATCAATGCACATGCGTACTGTCCCATCCTTCTTAGGTACAAACAACACTGGTGCTCCCTAGGGTAATGCACTAGGATGGATAAATCTTTTGCTCTGCAACTCCTCTAATTGTAGCTTCAGCTCATCTAGTTCCTTCTTTGCCAATCGGTATTCGAAGATACAGGTGCTGCTCCGGGTATTAGTTCAATAGTGAACTCTACGTCTCTATCTGGTGGTAAGCCTGGCAATTCTTCAGGAAAAATATTCTCGAATTCTGCAACTATCGGTGGGGGTACCATCTCCATAGCCATGTAAGCTTCAGCTATCTGCCCTATTCCTTGTTTGACAGTCCCTCGCACATACTCGAACTCCAATTGATCTGGCGATCTAAAAGTAACCCTACTCTTCCAACAATTCAGTACAATGTTATACTGGCTTAACCAGTCCATGCCTAGAACAACATCAAAGTACGGCATAGGTAATACCAAGAATCGTGCTCTCATCTCTCTACCACATACGACTACCGAGCACGTTCTGATAGTGCTAGTAACCGGCACGATACCTCCTCCGGTAAGAATCTTCCAACTCTTAGGTAAGGTGAAGTAGCTACTCTATGCATTGCTATAAATCTACTAGATATGAATGATAGTGTAGCTCCAGAATCAAACAATGTAGTTGCAGATAATGATGCAACTAAATTGGTACCTGTGATAGCTTTCCCTTCTATTTTCTCCTCTGTAGCTGCTAATGCAAAGGCATGTCCGTGCCTCTGTCCTCCGGTCTGCTGTCGGGCTCGATCAAACTGCACCTCCTGTGGGGCCAAGGGTGGTCCCCTCTGAAATCCTCCGGGTGCTGGTGGATGCTGGCCTCCTGGTGGGGTAGTATCCTCGGGATTGGTGCTGTTGGCCTCTGTTCGGTCTGCGGTGCTGCCTCTCTGCGTAGTAGGCAATCTCTAACAAGGTGCTGACTCGCTCCATATATCATGCACAATCCAAGCTTCTTTCGACAATCTCTAATGACGTGTCCCTTCTTGCCACAATTGTGACAAGTCGGAAGCTCCTTTTGTGGGTATGGTGCTGCCCTTTGCTGTGTCTCTGCTACGGGATGACGGATCGGTCCTCCTGCTCCGGGATGGGCTCTGGCTAGTGTGGTCGTGCTGGAACGTCTTGCTCCTCTGTCGATGGCCTCCTGGATCCTCGCCTCTGAAAGAACCTCTTCATAAGAAATCCTCGACTGTGCGGTGGTATACCTCTGCATCTCAAAAGTGTGGTCGTGATAGAACCTCTGGGCTTTCTCTCGCTCATTGGGTATCAGGACGGCACCAAATATGCTAAGTCTGCTAAACCCCACATCGTATGCGTCTACAGTCATATTCTCTTGTTCTAAATGTAGAAACTGGGAGTACAGGGTATTTTTGACTGTAGCCAGGAAATACTTCGCATTGAAGTGCTCTAAGAACTGTTTCCATGTCTGGGTCTTACCTACACTGCACTCAATAGAATCCCACCAGTGATGGGCGTTGCCTTTCAGTTGGGCCCTCACTGCGGTCATCTCCGTGTTGGCGACCCAATCGAAGATTTTCTCTGCAGTCTCATTGCCCAAAAAAGTATCTGGCCCATCTGGCGGAACCACCGTACTGTACCACCTGTCTGAGCTGGTGGAGGTACTGGTATAGGTGCTGGGACAGGTGTCCTCTCTAGAACTGCCATCATACTTTGTCTCAATATCTCGGTCTGATGCCACTGTGCCTGTATCATAGCCTAAAAGAACTGAAGCATCTGTGGTTGTCCATCTGATAGCGGTATTTGGGGTGGATAAGGTAGAGGTTGTGGCAATAGAACCTCTGGCTGTGCGGATGTGTCTCCTCAGATGTCGGCCTCTAGGTCTGTGGCATCGGCGTAGACCTGGAAGTCCGGCCCTCAAAATGCTGCATGGGGATCGTCTGGGAAGTCTGTCCCTCGTGCTGCTGTGTAGGATCGCCCTGAGAAGTCTTACACCAATGTATCAGCGGGGCTTGTAATGGTGGTTGCCCTCCAGGTAGTCCCTGGAGTACCTCCTCTTTTTGGGTGGTGTCGTCTGGCACCACGGCACTGGGTGCTCCACGTCTACTGCGCAAGTTCATCTTGCTGCAAGAGATAGGACTTCGTTAAAAGAGTACGGAATCAAGCAATCAGGATACAGATATTTAGAAGTAACACGAAGAAAGTTCAAAGGCGCAATCAAAGTGGATGAGACATAGTAATTTCTATCTTATTGCAGCCTCGCTGAGCATGTTACCATACCACAAGCGATAAAGTCGACCTGCATGGGCCACCACTAAAACCATGTCACGCCCCAGTCCTAAAAATATACGGGACCAGGCCACGTGATAATAGCCAGTTGTCACGTCTCCGAGGATATTCCAATTTAATGGATCCTAACGAAGAGTGCTATGATGTCCTAAACTACTAATAAGTCCAATGTCAATCAACAACAGATAATCTAATCTTATCCATAACATAACCAGCAAGAAGTACTAAAATAAATACTGGATCATAAACGCCAGTCTCAAATATCATAGTACAAACCCAAAATGTCTGGTGGGAACAAACCCACTACTATGACAAAATAAAAGTACTGAATGTAAGATAAAATGAATAATGACTAGGGCATCGGCTGACTAGATAATGATGCACCCAATCCTAGGCAGAAAGCCTACCAACTGATCACGAAAACTCTGACGGTAGCACCTCTAGCTCTTCCGCGGTAGCGTACCTTGTCTCCTGTCCTGGGCCGTACACTGTGGGGTAATATGCCTCATCCAAATCTGGAAACTCTGGCGTTCTTTTGTCAATTGAGAACACATGGAGTTAAATTTGGGTGGAACACAAGAGTCGTGGGCGTAGCAGGCTCAGAATAGGTTAATACCCTAATTTGGGTTATACGGAGTTGGGTTATGGTTGTGCCTCAAATTCAAATGGGAATGGGCAATTATAAGAAATTAATTTTATTGGAATAATACATGAACGTTTGTGACGCCTGTTGCGTAGCTAAAATGAAGCACAATACTGTAGAAGCATAAAAAATACGCTAGGGAAGTATACGCGTAAACCCTCAACACGCAGGAAGCCCGCGTAAAGCAGAGTTCCAGCACTGGGTGGCGTAATACATGACTTCAGAGTCATTGGCGTACAGCAGAGCTTCAACGCTATTCAGCGTAAAACATAGCTCCAGAACAACCCGCGTAAAGCAGTCCTTCCAAACTGCTTCAGCGTAAAAATATTGCTACATCACCACTCCGGCGTAAAACCTGTCTGCTTTTAATGCAGCGGGAAGTTGTACAAGGAACTCTTCGTATTCCTCGAATAAACCTGTCAGTTGAAGCAGTGAACCTGACTCCTGACAAAGAATACTGCACGGCGATTGAGAGGACGGCTGTAATGATGACTCTGTACAGAACTCCAGACTGTCGTCTAGTGACATAACCCTTGATATAAGACGTCGTTTACACATTCAAGTAATATGCTGCCTATTCTACATAGGCAAACATGAGCTTTACACACAGGATAAGATGAAATCAACCACCACGTCAAAAGCTGTTCTTCGTACAGAACTCGAGGCACATCTCTCAATTAATGCACGAGATGGGGGCAGATCTCTGCATTTAATGCACGAGATTTGGTTCTACTTTTTGACAGGGTGAGCTATAATTAAGGCTAATACGTCCACATCACCATCTTCGCACATTAGGCCAACCAGGCTTTTTCAGCTATAGGAGTACGTCGTATGCTATCTCCTTGAAATACGCCGATCTGGCTATTTTCAACTATAGGAGTACGCCGTATGCTATCTCCTCGAAATACGCCAACTCAGGCTATATTTGCAAAGGTGTGTGATAAGGCCATTTGGCCCAGAATATGATCAAAACCTCAGTCAAATAAGGATAACTGGCTATCTTTACGCTGGTTACCTATCCATGCAGCGTCAAGCTTTACGCAGAATTTGGCTTCTACGCCAACAAGACAACTACTTGGCTTCTACGCCAACAAGACAACTACTTGGCTTCTACGCCAATAAGACAGCTATTTGGCTTCTACGCCAACAAGAGATCTACTTGGCTTCTACGCCAACCAGACAGCTACTTGGCTTTTACGCCAACCAGAACAGCTATTTGGCTTTTACGCCTATGAGACAGTTATTTGGCTTTTATGTCAACCATCTCTATGCGAGGGGCAGTTACCTACGTGGCTTGCATATCGTGATCTTCGATGAGCGATTATACGCATTATCTCGTAATGGAACACGCGTCACACGCTGATTCAGGAGATCATTCATATGTGGGTGGTAGTTATTATAACTGCCGCGTAAAAGGTGCAGTTCTCTCCGCTATTCGGCTTCTACGTCGACTACGACCAAATTCTATAAATAGAGACCTTCGGCCACGGAGGTCAGGGAGAGGAAAAGGGTCAAAGATTTTTCAAGAGAGCCGAATTCAAGGAAGAATAGAAAGTATATCCAGAGAGTGTTGATTGACTACTTTGGCAACAAGAGTTCAATCTTTCCTACAACCTTTGAAGCTTCTTTTTCGTCTTCTATAGCACTTCTTCATCATCGTGTGGTCCAAGGGACAAAGTGATCGACCGCAGATCAGACTCCTATAGCAATATTTCCCCAGAATTAAATTTTTGTACTTAACATCCTCGTATAGGATTAATTGTACTTCTTTTTCTTGTTTGTAAACAAAGAAAGGGTTTCGTATAAACCTAGTTTCAATTTCTTTCATTTATTATCAAACACAAGATGGCGACTCTACTGGGGATTACTTTCTCATCTGACGAGAAAGTTATTGCTCAACACGATGCTGTATCCGTTGGATCAACGATGAAGACTCTGGTCGTCCAATTCGACCAATCGGCTTACGAAGACATGCTTCGAGCAGGGGGTAGCTCTCATTCCCTCTCTGTCCAAGACAATAGGAAGCTGCGTAAAGTATGGATGCCCCGGACATCCTCTACCATTCCTGTGGACTCTCTCTCTCCGACCAACAAGGTTGTGACATCGCAACCTGTATGCCCGGCACGTAAAACTTTATCTCTCGTCTGTGACGTGGCAGATAAAGCTTTTGGCAATGCCTTAGTGCCAATCCAGAAGTCTGCACCGTGCCCTGCGCGTAAAATTCTGTCTTCTGTCTATGATGTGGCAGACAAAGCTTCTGGCAATGCCTTAGCGCCAATCCAGAAGTCTACACCGTGCCCTGCGCGTAAAACTCTGTCTCCCGTCTGTGACGTGGCAGACAAAGCTTCGGGCAATACCTCAGTGCTAACCCAGAAGTCTATACCGCACCCCACGCATAAAACTTGGTCTCCCATCTGTGACATGGCAGACAAATTTTTTGACAATGCCTCAGTGCCAATTCAGATATTCCAAAAGTGCCCTGCACGTAAAAATACATCTCCCCTCTACAATGAGGCAGATAGTCCTTACAATCACCATAAGGAAAAATAAGTGGCAGATTTTCCGACCTCTCGGTTTCTACGCCATCAAGAGAAGAATCTGCCCGCTCTGCAGATTAGGCGGAATGCTGACGGCCGATTGAGGACTTCCTCAGTTTTACGCCAACCTATGCAAAGTGCCAGATTACGCCAGGATAAGCCTCTCGGCGTAAAGAAGACCAGGTTCTCGGGAATATACGCTCCTCAGACGGATTACGGAGCGTACGCTACTCATATGGCTGAACTGCTGTATTCTTATGGCAGGGAAAGAGTTATGATTCCTAATCTCCATACTCCAACTGATGTAAAAAGGCAAAATAAGCCTTCTTCTTCTTCTCATGTTAATCCTCCTGACTTGCGTAATTTCCTGATCCAGAAGCGTAAAGACAGGGTATCTTCTAACATGTCTATTACACCCCCTAGGGAGCATTGTTGTAATAGTCATAAAGTTGTAGTTAACTACTGCTGTTTTAAGACAAAACGGTCAGTTTTCGACCGGTTGAACTACTCTTTGTCTTTACAGGAAGAAGATTCTACATTCGCATCAGTGAATATGGCTTCACACATTCCTAAAGAAAGGTCAAATTCAAGACGTCATCCCTCTAGAACTCCAAGCCAAAGGAGATTCGATAGACTCCTTGAGAATATTGAAGCTGGTGTGTTTCAAAACACCCATTCGAGGTCACAACAACCGACTTCATATTCTTCTGATTCCGACACTGGGGGTCGCCAGTTTCCCGAAGCTGATGCAGAAAGTATAGACTCAATCTCTACAGAGATCTATACTAACCTTTCAATAACATCCAGAGAAATGGAAGTCTATGCCATTGGAGATGAACATGAAGAGGCTTCCATCATCAGGGAATACTGAGCAATGCATCGCTATATTGAAAACATCGCTGAAAGAGATGCATTCCAGGATAGAGAATATGTACCAGATGATGCTGACTCAACATGCAGCTGCTATAGCTCAAGCATCGGTTCCTCAGACTCAAATACGTGTGGGGGTGGACCTACCACCATCCAACGCAAACCAGGAGCCTGTTCTAAATCAAGAGTCTGCGGCTCCTCAACTTCTTAACTCGGAGAATGTATTGCCTCCCGTTGGAGTTACAATACAACCGATCTCTCACCACTCTGCGGTCCCTTTACCAGCTGAAGAACCGATGCAGGCAGTTTGGGAATTGAAATCCTAATTTGATACCTTGAAGCACAAGTATCAACTCAAGAAGTTGGGCATCAACCAGCCTTACCCAGCCACCTGGGACGAGATCCCTTTCCCACCAAAATACAAACCACAGTCTATGGTTTTATTTGAGGAAAAGATATCACCGAGCCAGTACATGAACTACTTTAGCATGATGACGGTGTTGCTGCAAGGGAATGATGCCCTTCTCACCCGGGTATTTAAGGGTTGTCTGTCTGGAGTGGCCTACCAATGGTACCGTAGTCTTGCGGACAACTGCATTACTTCCTTTGAAGATTTCAAGACTCTGTTCTTCGCTCGATTCTATGAAGGAGGGATGGACATGTCTATGTCCTCGCTCATCGAAGTGAAGCAGAAGGAGAAAGAGAACGTTCGTACTTTTATTGAACATTTTCGTCAGGCCACTTTGCAGATGCCTCCCGGAGTTCCGGACTCAGCCTTGGTGGACATTTGCAGGAAGAATCTTCTTCCGCTGATCTCGGTGTTTACAGGACCATATCAGTTTCATGATTGGCCCTCGTTTATCATCTCAGCGATGGCCGCTGAAGACAACAGTCGGAAGGCCTGCGACAATGGAATCATGATCTCTACCTCTGAAAGAGGGAAGAGGTCATCCTCCAATAGCGACCATCCTCATGGTTTCAAAGGAAAGGAAGCTCTGGCGATCAACACGTCCAAGCAACATACTCCTGGGACTACGCAGACGAATCCTGGGAATTCCAGGCCTAAAGAAGAATACTCTTTTGACGACTACTATATTCCGAGCATATTCGATTGTTTGGTCAAAAGTGGAAAGCTTACCCTCCCCGAGGTAAAACGGCCCAATGAAGTTGGTAGTACCAATAACCCTAAGTACTGTATTTTCCACAGGTACATAAATCACCCCACGAATGCATATTATGTACTAAAAAGGAAGATCCAGGAATTGATCGACGCCAAGGCCATCACTCTGCGTAATAGCGAGAAGACGGTCACCGCCAACATGATCTCCCTCCAATTCGGCAATCTGCCCCCTCAAGAAATTCCGGATAGTGTAGTACCTATTCCCTGGACGATGATGAGCATTGTTAATCTCCCTCCGGCCAGGGGTCAAAACCATAACTTGGTACCCCTAACTACCCAGTGTGGTAAGATTATGTGGGTTCACCCTAACCTGGTGTCTGAGATTGAGAAAGAGACTCAAGCTGCTAAGGCTAAGTCTAAAAAGAACTCAAGGCGCAAACCATGCCATATGGTTGCAATATCCCCGACATCAGAAGAAGAGGCTTTGGCAACCGGGATCCGGTCAGGCAAGGCCTACCTAAAGGACTATGGAGGAACCCAGGAAGAACCAATGGTAGACATTTCAGCTACCAAACTTCCAGAGCATGAACCTGTTATACCAGAGGCAGGTCCTTCTAGACCAACTTCGGCGGACAAGGGCAAGCAAAAAGAAGTGCATTTTGATAAACCTTTGAAGAATATTCAAAACAAAGGTTTAGAAAAACCATATAACTTCGACATCCTGGCCCAGTTGGCCAACACACCAGCCAGATTGTCCATTTTTGAGCTCCTAAGGCTTTCCAAAGACACTCGTCAAGCCTTAAGTGAAGCGTTAATGCAGGCGGATGTATGCTTGACTCAGCTCAAGTCTCCCGATAAAGAACCTGTGGCATGCCCTCAATGCCATAGTGTGATGGAAGTGGTCCCTAATATCACTTTCACTCAAGAAGACATGTTGTTGAAACATAACAGGCATGACAGGCCCCTCTATTACATCGGATACGTCGCTTCCATGGAGGTAGACCAGATTCACATAGATCCGGGATCGTCGATCAATATTATCCCTCATAGTCTGCTCAGACCGCTGAGGATTCCTATAAGCGAACTGGCTTACACCACTACTACAATCGTGGGCTTCAACGCCAGGAAAAGTAAGCCGTTGGAGAAGATTCATCTGAGGATCCAGATTGGGGACCTTAGATCAGTGGCTACATGCTACGTCATCGATTCGGAGGTATCCTATAACATTCTGCTGGGCAGACCATAGATCCACGATCACAACATTGTTCTTTCGACTTTACATCAATGCTTCAAATATGTAGATGTCCAAGGAACAGTAAAAACGGAGTTTGCTGACCTTAACCCGTTCAAAGGAGTAGAGTCCTACTATTTTGATGCCATGTTGGATACCCATGACTACATGAAGGAGGTGTCAAGTAAGACGGAGGAGGAATCCCACCGGGATCCAGGAGAACCATTTGCTGAGCAACCTCTGTCAATTCAGGTGAAAGGGCGGACTACCCGTCCGAAAGTCATGGAACCCATGGCTATCCACTTGAATACAACCAAATCAGGAGGAGGAAGTGAACCCCTAGTGATTACTCTAAACCAGAAGCCTCCACCTTTGGTCATCAATCTCAGACGCAACAAACAGCCGACTGATGTAAATACAACCGGGAATGTAGTTTCTGACGATAATAAAGATTCTCTTTTCCAGTATTCTGACGCTCAATTGCCAAATCAGGAATACTCCCATCATAACGATATAGAGCCTATAGCATAAAAATTCTTGGAAGCTATAGACTCATATCATCCGTATGTGTGGGAGGTAGCGTCAACATCTAATATCATCACGACATACGGGCCACATGAAGATTCTATCTTTATTATCCCGCCTACTCGCAACAATCAGCATATAATAGTCTTCGGTCACATGCGGAGCAGACCGATTATACAAGAAGATTCTCACGAGTCCGATGCTGGAAAAATATAAGTTCACAGATATAGCCCACAGGCTTTAAAGATTATGCAAAGCATGGGTTATGACTTGAAGTTGGAGCCAGCCCTCAACTACGAAAAAGGCAGACGAATGCCGTTGCATGGTGATCCCTACTGTCAACGAACTCGTTTTGGGTTAGGGTATACCACATCTCTTGCAACTTCTGAGTCAAGTATGGATACCTTTTCCTCTTCTCAGGATGGCTCGTCGTCCTCCGGTTCATGTGCCGATCCTGAACGAGTACTATCAGTAAATATGGTATTGACAGATTCTTTTGAAGCAGACGAACAAGAATCTGAACCGTTCGAAGATGAATACTGGGCTCAGCAAATGGATACACAATGGGAACTCCGATTTGAGCAGAGAGAACTGCCCACTGAAGATAAAGTTATCCAGATCGATGTTGGGGATAAACTTTCACCAAAGCCGATATTTATCAGTAACAATCTTTCCAAAGAAGAAAGGGAAGAGATGATCCAGCTGATAAAAAAATATATCGACGTCTTTGCATGGAATTATGAGGATATACCAGGTCTTGATCCAAAAGTGGCTACTCATAATCTCAACATAGTGCCCAATTTGAAGCCGGTAAAGCAATACCAATGCCGGTTCTGCCCGGATATGATGGATGCCATTGAAGCTGAAATCAAGAAATTGATAGCCTGTGGGTTCATCCAGGAAGAACAATATCCGGATTGGGTCGCCAACGTTGTCCCGGTCATAAAGAAAAGTAGGAAAGTTCGTATTTGTATCGACTTCCGAGATCTCAATGCGGCCTGCCGCAAGGACGAGTTCCTTCTTCCCATCACAGATGCCATGATCGACAATACATGCGGCTTCGAGCGCATGTCTTTCATAGATGAATTTTTAGGATACAATCAGATTAAAATATATCCTGAAGACGAGAAGCATACTGCCTTCCGTACGCCACTGGAGGTATATTGCTACACAGTCATGCCTTTTGGATTAAAGAATGCCGGGGCTACATATCAGCGAGCTATGAGTAACATATTCCATAAGCACTTACGCAAAACAGTGGAGTATTACGTAGACGATATTGCTGTCAAAAGCCGCATCAAGGATAATCACATCCAAGACTTGAAGATAGTATTCGAGTTGATGTGCCAACATCAGCTCAAAATAAATCCTACAAAGTCCTTTCTTGGTGTATCCAATGGCAAATTCCTGGGATTTGTCATTACCGCTAAAGGCATTCAAGTGGACCCTGATAAAGTGAAGGCTATCTTAAAAATGCGACCACCCCGTAATATGAGGGAACTCAGGGGATTTCAAGGTCGTCTGGCTTATATCAGGAGATTCATATCCAACCTCTCTGGGAGATGTCAAACTTTTTCCTGCCTGATGAAGAAAGGTGTATCCTTCGTATGGGACGAAGCCTGTTAGCAAGCGTTTAATGATATTAAATGCTACCTCACTAATCCTCTAGTTCTGGTGCCTCCCGTCATAGGAAGACCATTTTTGTTGTATGTTCGAGCAATGGATCATTCTTTAGGAGCTCTCCTCGTACAAAAGAACAATGAGGGTCATGAACAGGCTATCTACTATTTAAGCAGGATGATGGTTGGAGTTGAACACCGGTATAATCCAGTGGAAAAATAATGCTTGGCCCTAATATTCACCATTCAGAAGACGCGATATTACGCCACGGGACAAACTATTCATATCATCTCCAGAATCAATCCTCTTCGGGTATTGATAAAAAAGCTGAGTGTTCTTTATTCCCGACTCGCGACTTGGGCGATGTTATTAACACCATATGATATGGTGTATGTCCCTCAGAAGTCCATTAAAGGTCAGGCCTTGGCTGATTTCTTAGCTGCTCATCCGATTCCGGAAACCTCTAAACTATACGAGGACATTCCCGACGAAGTTGCAGAATATAATTCCATAATGGAAAGTGATACATGGCAGCTATTCTTCGATGGTGCCACCAGGACTGGTCCTAGGGGAAATATGGTTTCAAGAGTAGGAATTGTCCTGGTGACTCCTGATAAACTCGTCATCTATCGAGCATATTCTCTTAGCGAATCCTGCTCTAATAATGTGGCAGAGTATAACGCTCTACTAATCGGGTTCCAAGTCGCTAAAGAATTGGATGTTGAATACCTGGAAGCTTTTGGTGATTCTCAGCTATCGTCAATCAGGTCAGAGGAATATATGAAGTCCGCAATCCAGACCTCATCCCTTATCACCAAGCAACGATCGAGATTGCCATGTCTTTCAAAGGATTCTTCTTAGAGCACGTGCCCCGATCTCAAAATTTAGAAGCTGATGCTCTGGCCAGCCTAGATGCAGATCTAGCTATTCCTATAAGAAGGCAGAATTCGGTGATCCTTCTAAACAAAGATTTATTCTGTGTGAAAAATAATTTTCACATAGAACGCAGCTACGCCATAAACACGGTCCCTCCTAAGAGAGACTGGAGAAGTCCTTTTATAGACTTCGTGGCATACAAAATCTTATCAGAGGATCCTAAAGAAGCAGTATCCATCAAAAGACGATCATTACGCTTCTATTTTGATGCGTCGTCGCAATGTCTATATCGCCGAACATACGATGGACTACTGCTACGATATCTCTCCGATGATGATGCAAAGCGGGTTATCCGTGAAGCTCACGACGGTGTATGTGGAGCACATCAACCCGGTCCTAAGTTACAGGATCGTATCAGGAGGATGGGCTACTACTGGCCTACCATGATTGCAGATGCCGTGAAATATGTAAGAAAATGCAAAGCCTGTCAAGTTTATGCGGATTTTATACATCAGCCTTCTGAGCATTTATATTCTACGATTGCATCATGGCCTTTTGAAGCATGGGGTATAGATATCATTGGTCTTATTCACCCGTCTTCTTCTAGAGGACATCGGTTCATATTGGCTATCACGGATTATTTCTCCAAATGGGCGGAGACAATCTCCCTTGCTGAAGTAAAGACATCCAACGTGATCAGCTTTATCAAGCACCATATCATTTATCGCTTTGGGTTACCCCGAAGGATAATTCATGATAATGGGCCTCAATTCATCAGCCAAGCATTTCACCGATTTTGCGATAAGAATCAAATACAAAATATGGCCTCTACGGCATACAATCCGGCTGCTAATGGTTTGGCGGAAGCCTTCAACAAAACTATCATCAAACTCTTGAAGAAATATGTCTCTTCGAACAAAAGAGATTGGAATGAGAAGCTAGGAGAATGTCTCTGGGCATATCGTACAACGGTACAAACACCGACGGATTGTACCCCATTCTCATTAGTCTATGGGTGTGAAGCAGTTCTCCCCATTGAAATCCAAATTCCATCACTCAGAATAGCAATGGCTAATGAGTTAACTCAGGAAAATAATTACCGACTGCGGCTTCAAGAGCTCGAAGGATTAGACGAGAAACGCCTTCAAGCTAAACAGCGCATTGCATTCTACCAGGCACACATTTCCAAAGCTTTTAATCGAAAAGTGAAGGAGAGAGTGTTCAAAGTTGGCGAGCTAGTTCTAGCTGTGAAGAGGCCAATGATCATTACACACAAAAGTAAGGATAAATTCCAGCCCAAATGGGAGGGCCCTTATGTGATTGAAACAACGTTTTCAAATGGCGCTTACAGATTAGCCAAGCCTAACGGAGATCTGATAATCGCTCCTATCAACGGCAAATTTCTGAAGAAGTACTATGCTTAATCTCCCTTGTTTAAATGGAGTATGGTGAAGATCTCATTCTGACGATACTACGTACAAAGACTAGTTGGAGCATATTCTATCATGTTATTATGACCTCAGAATAGATTTGTTTAACTAATTTGGAACTTCAAAACCTATCACGTCCATATTATCTCTGATAGTGTTTTATATACAAATTTAGTTGGAGCATATTCTATCATGTCCATATAACCTCTGAATAGATATATCCAGCTGAAGCTTACCGAAAGTATATCACGTCCATATTACCTCTGATATCACTTTCACCCTAGCCTATCATTTATATTAAAAAAATGATGGGTCCACAAAGTCAAATAAAGCCTCTTTATTATATCCGGGAAGAGCAAGTTACAAAAAGAAGCAAAAAGTACATCATTGGGGAGGAGCAGTCAAGTCATGAATCTGCTGCGCCAAAGTGGCCATCCTCTCATTTCTGGAGTCCAAGATGTTAGCTCGAGCCCGCTCCAGTCGTGCCTCATCATCACTCATGAGGGATAGTTCGGACCGAAGATGAACAAAATCGGCAATGTCGCCCGCACGTACCAAGTTCCGCTGAGCTGCATCCATTCGGCCCTTCAATACATCTTGAGCTGCCGATGAAACGCGAGCCCACTCCTTAGCCTGAGCGATTTTAGCTTCCAATTTGCGGACCCTCGCTTCATTTCCCTCATGTTCGGCCTCGTACTTCGTTAGATGAGAAATAACCTCCTCCAAGATGGCCTACTCTTTATCCACCTCCTGTTGCTGTGCCTGGATGGATTTGTTTAAGCATTCCATCTGTTCAGCAAGCTTCGCAGTCAAGGAGTCATACTCGGCCTGAATCATATCGTCGACGTTGCCTCGAGATAATTGCAAATATTCGTTAATGGGTTGTTCTAAACCATTAACTATTTGCTCCAGCGTATCAGCTCGTCCAACGTCGTTGAAATTTTTGATCAGCGCTATTGCAAGCTGGGAGGACATCAGCAGATTATCAAAGCTCAGGTTCTTCTCCAGCACCATGGAAATCAACTCCTTCAAACTGCGGTAGAATAGGCTGGTATAATTTTCAATCAGCATATCAAAGACCGGATGTACGCTAGGAGTGGCTGCGATACCAGGAAATCTTCTTCCAGGAATGACCGCGAAGGATGTTGCCACGACTGTTGCCTCTACAGATGGCACTACAAAAGAACGAACGCCAGCAACGGTTGAAGTCGCTGGCGTACTCAACGAAGGAGGAACAGTCGCAATGATGGGCTCATCCTCCTCCGAAGATATTTGAACTGCTGTTGGCAAGACGACACCCGAAAATATTGCAGACGAAGGATCGGCAGCTTCAAAGCATGCCCCTTCGGTATCAAACACCGTCGTTTTATCGGCAGGATCCGCAACAAAGTCAAAGGTTGCGTCAACTCCACCCTCCCCTGAGATGTCTACACCTAAAGAAGACAAGAGAAAGTTAATATCAATTTAATGTTAATTTTCCTAAAAAAGGCGTAAAGATAACATTTACCCATGGCCGATGGTATATATGTTGCATCCGCAGCCTGAATAGCTAAATTATCTGTTAATGATGCTAGACAAGCTGCCATACCTGGAGAAGAGGGTGCAACAACTGACACCGACGGATAGTCTTCCCAGTCTTCACCAAGATCCACTCGAGGTTCATCGGGTGGAATCTCGCTGGAAATACTTACAGACGAAGTAAGGGTTACTCCCATTATTGGTCTGGGTAAGGGTATCCTTAACATGCTCGGCCTCGAAGGCGATCTCGTAGCACTACCAGAAGAAGTAGTAGCAGCAGCGATCTCGAGCAAAGAATCTCCGGCACTGCCAGCCAGAATTATGGAGGTTCCCTCTCTAAAAGGCGAAGGACCTCTGATCAAAGAATCATCCCCAACAGGAGAAACGACAAGCTCGCTCCTAGGAGCCCCCCTGGTGGAAGCCATTTTCGGACCTCTGGCAATCTTCTTCTTGCAGGGGGAAGGCTCTTTCAGAGTGGCAGCCTTCCGTTTTTGGGGGATAACGAGAGGCTCTGGTGGCGAAACTATTACGCCTCTCGGTATTATTAATAAGAACTCGTCTGCCCCGGCGGTGTCTTCATTCTCATCCGAGGAAACAGACGGAATCTCATCCCTTCCAGCAGACCTATGGGAGGTCATCCTAAAACTTCCACGCACATCAAAATCGAGATAGAAGGAATTGATGGACGCATAGAACTGCGCATATGAGTGAAGGATGCGTAGCTCCATGGAGGGAGAAGTCGCGGGTAAAGCAAAAGTTGCACCAGTACAGCCCGTGATAAAATACCGCCATCCTCTGGCTCCATCAATAAGTCCACCTTTGGACTTAAAGCTGGTAATGGCATTCCCCATATGCAACTGGTCGTACCCAAACTGTCTGGCGAACCGACTGGGCAAATAAGGCTCCAGGTAGCAGTGGTCATCGCTTCTGTGCAGTAAATGGGAAGGTCTAATGCAGACCAACCATTAGAAGGCTTCAGGAGAAAGAATGGTCCTCTCATGGCCCCCATCCTTAAGTTTCGTCCCCTGTTGATTGATATGTACAGGGGGGACGATACAGAAGAGTTTTCAGCTATGGGCAACATTTAACGCCCGCCGGCAATCTATGATGGTCGTCACATTCCAAGAGGAATTCTTGTAATTCAACAAGAAGTTATTTCCTGAACCGCTGGCAGGACCGGAAGACATCACCCTGGTGTTATGAAGGATTAACCATCCCATCAGGTATAGAATGGTAATTCCACTCGAGGAAATCCTTAACGCTGCGTCTCATCTACGAGCAGCCGATCAGTAAGGGCCCTCAGGCCTGCTTGTATTCTACATACCATAGCAGAAAGCAGGCCCAGTCTTGCCCCGAATACCAAACGCACTGCAGGCCATAAGGTGTTGCGATGGATGCGATCTGCAAACGCGATGCCAGGCACTACCCAGCGGCGAAGCCAGACGGAGAGAAAGCCAGCCAATTGAGCTTCCCTTGACATAGGCTTGCGACAATGCCTCATATAACTGAAGGCTTTTGTGCCTGCGGGGTAACCCTCTATCTCCTCGTCAAAAATATGATCTGAAGCCCCTGCGTCTTCAATAAGGTCATCGACCGTGTTAGCATTGAGCATGCTCAGGAGATTCAAGGGCCTATCTCGGCTATCTACCACCTTGTCCGGCTTAATATTTCTGGCTTGGTGGAAGAAAAGATAGGTTGCCCACTTGTTGATGTGAGCCAAATCAGAAGGCTCATTGTAGAAAGTGGTGCAGGCAAGATAGTGGCACATCAGCTCCTGATATACTGCCACTGCCCGAGGGTTTGTATCCCTCAACTCCCTGTTTGTAGGGACATACTCTTCATAAGGAGTGTCCCCTATTGGCAGCTTAGAAACCTCTGCTATCTCGTGAAGGGCTAAGCCCAACTCACCCAGCGGAGTGGCAAAAGTCCCAGTGAGCGAGTTGTATCACTCCATCAAGGCTAAAAATAAGTTAGGGTTGACAGGCAGCCCAACACTTGTGGCGATCACAGCCGCGAACAAGCCAATACTTTTCAGCTCCACCTGGAAGTATTTCAGGGCCCAGGCAGTCAAACTGGCCCATTGAAGATTCCCCGGGCTAAGCCATCCACTGGTTCGAGGGTTGACCCTGGGGTACATTCCTTCCTGCCTCATAAAGTTATTGCAGAAGGTCGATATTTGGACCGGCTGGATCAGCGAAGTGTCCTCACTCGGGATACTACTCGGCATTAACCCTCTAAAGGGCATAACATGGCCCGAGGGATGGCTCATATAGGCCCCCCCGTCGTATTCCTTGTTGTACAAGATTTTCCCCGGTCAGCCGTGAAGATCGGGAGTCAGGTCCATATCATCTTACTAGGATGTGTGGCGTGGAAGAACGTAGAGATAGGGTAATCCCTGGGCATCCTGGGCAGATACATCACCGTGCCCTCAGCAGTAAACACCCAATCCTCCTTCTTGGGCTTGGTCTGGGATTGTTTGTCAATAACATCCCCGAATAGGAAACCAGGTTTCTTATACTCCGTCCCGTCTATGTATGTCAGGGGCTCCCCACTGATCATACTCAGCAGCATGTGTTCTCCCTGGGACGAGATAAGGGTTCCCCTTTCTTCAGGATAGTTGGCTCCAGAAATAGGGAATGTCACATGGGACAAATCCTCCAAATAGTTCGAGTTCAGCATCCCGGCAGCAGAGCCCATCACCTCAGCCAAAGGAGGGATCTGCAAGTCCACTACAAAATGCAAGAGAATAAGTCAGTTTCTACACTAGACGTTGTACTTTTGCTGTTTTTACGCCAAAGATTATCAGTCTGTATTTTTACGCCAAGACTGTAAAAACTTGAGCTTTTACGCGGAAATTTATTTCCGAGGCGTAAAATTCAAGGTTGGTAGTATACACAAAAATCTAACAGTCTGAGCTTTTTATGCCAGATTGACAAATTTTGAATTTTTTACGCGGAAATTCATATCGAGTGTGCAAAATTCAAAGTTTGCAGTATACGCCAAATTTTGACAATCTGAGTTTTTACGCCCAGACTGCAAAAATATAGAGTTTTTACGCCGACACATTAGGAATGTGCGCGTAACAATAAAATATCTCCGTACATCATCCTCCTCGAAGAGGCTCTCAGCACAAAAGATGACCTTATGCGTGCACGTACAACGTGTGCGAAGGATTTTTCCTCCCTAAGTCTCTACCTGTAATGTCCGGAGCACAGCTCGACGGCGGAGCGCTTCGCTCGGATCGGGGCTCGTTCAGCCTAATAGGAGTTGCCCGTGCTTGAGCAGAAGAGCGAGAAGAGGAAGCGACCTTCTTTCCCTTGGCAGTGGAAGCTTGTTTGGGGGCCATGGCGATTCTAAGTTCTCAGAGAAAGAGACGAAGAAGAAGGGTTCTTGGAAAGCTAGGGTTTCGTGAAAACAGATAAAAGTTTTCTCTCTCAGGACCTTGGGCTATTTATAGAGTTTGGATAACTCTTCGAATCCCTAACCAAATTCGATATTTAATATTCGGTTATAATTTGGGACCACGTCAGCCTATCATTTAGGGAAGACGGACAGTCAGTGGATCCAGATTTTACGCACAGAGCAGATCTATGATTTTACGCTAAGGAGCTTTTACGCTCGAGAGGCTACAAATCTACGGTTTTATGCTCAGAGGCTACAAATCTATAGTTTTACGCTCAGATGCTTTTACGCTCAGGAGCTTTTACGCTCAAGAGGCTACAAACCTACGGTTTTACGCTCAGAGGCTATAAATCTATGATTTCACGCTCGTAAGCTTTTTACGCTCAGAGGCTACAAATCTACGATTCTATGCTCGAACGCTACAGAAGGCCAATTACAAGGGTTTACGCAGAAGATTCTTATTTTTGGCTACAAAACATTCCAAGTGCCTGAAACACACAGAGTTCAGCATTGAAGACGACTCTTCTTCTTGGGCCATTTAGAAGTTCATCCAAAGTCCAGTCAGAATCCTTTACAATGGCCTGTTCAAAAAACATTTCTCGCCCTATTTCAAGGGATTTTCGGAAAACCATTCTTGAAGATGATGATCTGAACAAGAATTCTTCATATCAGAGAAGTGACAGTTCTGAAAGTCTACGCGACTCCTCGTCCAAAACAGCATGACAGCTTGGATCTTCAACTTAAATGCTAAGGAGCTTTCCAGATATTTTATTATCAGAGTCGGCGTAAAAAATTATTATTCAGACGTGCTGAAGCTGCACACTATTCAAACTTCCTCACAGCAAGTATGGCAAATCATCAGATGCGTAAAAGAAGACAAATTCTATTAATCATGCTTACATATGATGGAAATCCAGTCTACAAAGGGTTTTTCATCTTCATGATTACATATGATGGAAATCCTTTTTCTACAAAGGGTTTCTCATTCTCCTTTAAGATCACACCAAGAATCTGTTGTGCCAGGTTCTCATATTGGTGTAGATCTTTTTCGTCTTCTACAGCAGTTAATCGGCTTCCGCGGCCGATTAACAAAAAAATGATAAATGGCGGAAGGATACAGAACTGGGCATGTATCAATTTCGTAAGCCCACCCTCCATACGATATGGCAGGCATGCCCTAGAAATTGTGTTAGAGGTTCAGACCCAACACAATACTGGAAGACAGGGCCAGACTGCCTACCATCGTCCAGCACCATAATGGGAGAAAATACAGCTTGCAAGCTGTGTGGTCCAATAAGACCCTTCCTCTCTCTTGGACGAATCGCCATATGAAATTGTTGATCATCCCGAGCAAAGGAAGCTATGATATCCTTCCATGATCCATCGTTACAGAGGATATTTGCTCGAAGATGCCTCTTTTTACGTCTCCTTACATGCTGGAAGAACATGATCTTCTTCTTCCTTAAGTCAAACCGACGAAGCTCTGCAACCATCTCTTTCTTTGTGGCGAAGGAAGTGTGGAAAAAATAGGTTAACTCACTTGCCTTTATATAGGCAGAGGAGAACACATCAAATCCCAACAAATTCCTAAAAAATTGCCGAAAAATCAGCCTCGTAGAATGAGTCAAATATTGACTGTTTTATGCTTCATTCAAAGTGTTTCAAATTATAAGGAATTTGAAAACTTTGAAGGGGGTCTTGTAGAAGCATGAAAAATACGCTGGGAAAGTATACGCGAAAACCCTCAACACGCAGGAAGCCCGCGTAAAGCAGAGTTCCAGCACTGGGTGGCGTAATACATAACTTCAGAGTTATTGGCGTACAGCAGAGCTTCAACGCTATTCAACGTAAAACATAGCTCCAGAACAACCCGCGTAAAGCAGTCCTTCCAAACTGCTTCGGCGTAAAAAGGTTGCTACATCGCCACTCTGGCGTAAAACCTGTATGCTTTTAATGCAGCAGGAAGTTGTACGAGGAACTCTTCGTATTCCTCGAATGAACCTGTCAGTTGAAGCAGTAAACCTGACTCCTGACAAAGAATACTACACGGTGATCAAGAGGACGGCTGTAATGATGACTCTGTACAGAACTCCAGACTATCGTCTAGTGACATAACCCTTGATATAAGACGTCGTTTACGTATTCAAGTAATACGCTGCCTATTCTACATAGGCAGACATGAGCTTTACGCTCAGGATGAGACAAAATCAACCGCCATGTCAAAAGCTGTTCTTCGTACAGAACTCGAGGCACGTCTCTACAATTAATGTGCGAGATGGGGGCAGATCTCTGCATTTAATGCACGAGATTTGGTTCTACTTTTTGACAGGGTGAGCTATAATTAAGGCTAATACGTCCACATCACCATCTCCGCACATTACGCCAACCAGGCTATTTTCAGCTATAGGAGTACGCCGTATGCTATCTCCTTAAAATACGTCGATCTGGCTATTTTTAACTATAGGAGTACGACGTATGCTATCTCCTCGAAATACGCCAACTCAGGCTATATTTGCAAAGTGTGTGATAAGGCCATTTGGCCCAGAATACGCTCAAAACCTCAGTCAAAGAAGGATAACTGGCTATCTTTATGCTGGTTACCTATCCATGCAGCATCAAGCTTTACGCAGAATTTGGCTTCTACGCCAACATGACAACTACTTGGCTTCTACGCCAATAAGACAACTACTTGGCTTCTATGCCAACAAGACAACTATTTGGCTTCTACGCCAACAAGACAGCTACTTGGCTTCTACGCCAACCAGACAACTACTTGGCTTTTACGCCAACCAGAACAACTATTTGGCTTTTACGCCTACGAGACAGTTATTTGACTTTTATGCCAACCATCTCTATGCGAGGGGCAGTTACCTACGTGGCTTGTATGTCGTGATCTTCGATGAGCGATTATACGCATTATCTCGTAATGGGACACGCGTCACACGCTGATTCAGGAGATCATTCATACGTGGGTGGCAGTTATTATAACCGCCGCGTAAAAGGTACAGTTCTCTCCTCTGTTCGGCTTCTACGTCGACTACGACCAAATTCTATAAATAGAGACCTCCGGCTATGGAGGTCAGGGAGAGGAAAAGGGTCAAAGATTTTTCAAGAGAGCCGAATTCAAGGAAGAATAGAAAGTATATCCAGAGAGTGTTGATTGACTACTTTGGCAACAAGAGTTCAATCTTTCCTGCAACCTTTGAAGCTTCTTTTTCGTCTTCTACAGCACTTCTTCATCATCGTGTGGTCCAAGGGACAAAGTGATCGACCGCAGATCAGACTCCTATTTTTGTACTTAAACACTCGTATAGGATTAATTGTACTTCTTTTTCTTGTTTGTAAACAAAGAAAGGGTTTCGTATAAACCTAGTTTTAATTTCTTTCGTTTATTATCAAACACGAATACTGAGTATCTAAAAGTTACACAAGGGTCCGATGGGTAGTCTGGCATGTCTAGTAAATGTGTATTTAATTAGTTTAAGGGTAACTACTAGTGTAGCGCTCCAAACGTCGAAGCAACGGTAATGTGCATTAAGACACATAATTGTTGTATATTAATCCTAATTATATCCAAATTAATCCTAGTCTCTAAATTTAAATTAAATTAAACCATAAATTGGTCAAGGAGGTTTACAGCATCCATGTGTCAATAAGATGTATAGAGACATGAGAGAGCATGTATGGTGGTATGGCATAAAGTGAGAGGTAGCTAGCTTCGTATCCAGATACTTAGTTTGCCAGCAGGTCAAGGCGGAGAAACAGAGGCCAGGTGGATTGCTTCAGCTTTTGCTCATTCCAAAGTGAAAATGGGATCATGTGACTATAGATTTTGTATCGGGACTTCCGCGTTCTCCAGGAGACAAAGATGCCATTTGGGTCATCGTGGACAGGTTGACCAAATTGGCCCACTTTCTGCCATTTAAAGTGGGTACATCTACGGAGAAGCTTGCGGATATGTATGTTCGCCATATTATCAGATTGCACAGTATCCCAGTGAGCATAGTCTCGGATCGGAATAGTCGCTTTATGTCCCATTTCTGGAGGAGTTTGCAGGCTAGCTTGGGCACTCAGCTCAAGTTCAGTACCGCTTATCACCCCCAAACGTACGAACGGTCGAAAAGGACTATTTAGACTCTTGAGGATATGCTACACACCTATGTTTTGGATCTTAGAGGTTCTTGGGAGGATCACCTTCACTTGGTAGAGTTCTCATACAACAACAGCTATCAAGCCAGCATCAAGATGTCACCATTCAAGGCATTGTATGGACGGTGATGCCGTACTCCGTTGTCCTGGGATAATGTTGGTGACAGAACTTTATTGGGACCAGAGATGGTAGTGGATGCAGCAGAGAAGGTAAAGCTTATTAGGGACAGACTTCGAGTGGCGCAGAACAGGCAGCAACATTGGGCCGATAGCCACCAGAAACCTTTGGAGTTTGAGGTATAGCTTTAGTTTTGTTTTGTTTGTGTTTGATTATTGTTTGTTAGAGTGCTAAGGTTGTATATTGTGCTAGGTTGGTGGTCTGGTTTTCTTAAGGATTTCTTCGACATGTGGCACGATTCGTTTCGGTGGAGGCGATAAGCTTAGTCCGCGATTCATCGGACCTTTTAGTATACTTGAGAGGGTTGGTGCAGTTACATACAGACTAGACTTAACATCTGCACTGGAGGGAGTGCATAACATATTTTACATATCGCAGCTGAGACGGTACGTGGCAGATCCTAGTCATGTGTTAGATCACTCGGAGATAGAGGTGGGCTCTACTCTTAGCTTTCCAAAGCAGGCAGTGGAGATTCGGGATTGGCGAGAGAAGGTATTGAGGAACCAGACGATTTCTTTGGTGTGCGTCGCATGGAGGCATCACTCGCCATAAGAGAGTACCTGGGAGCGAAAGATCGAGATGCACGAGCTATATCCATATCTGTTCGAGCCATGAGAAATAATTCTTTCTTGCATTATGTTGCTTGCTTTTGGTAGTTAGTTTCTTTCTTAATTTTGAGGACAAATTTTTTCTAAGGTGGGTAGGATTGTCACCCTTATATTTTCACTTAAGGGTAGTTTAGTAATTGATAATGGATATATTTATTTTAGAATTATTTGTATTTAAATATTTGTACATGCATGATTATTTAATTATGGTATTATTTATTGCTAGTTGTAGATTTGTTTTAGACTTGTGTAGTGGACCTAACCTATTTTATTAGTTGCATGAATCCAATATTTGGATGAGTTTAGTTAGAGCCCATAATTAGGCTCCTAGATTAGGAGATTGGATTAATTAATAAAACTATTAGACCAGAACATTTTCTCCCTAATTAATTCTTCATGAGAGGCCCCAAGGGATAATTGAGATATTTCACATGGCTTGGGAGAGGGTTATATGGCCGGCCACCTTATGAGGAGAGAGAAACTATTTTATTTCACCAAATTCCTAATTCTTTAGATCTATAATTTCCCTCTTCCAATTTTCTTCTTTCCCTCATAAATTCTCCACCAATTTTTTATAATTTTCTTCTCAAATTCTTCATTGAGGCCTCTATAGCAAGGATCTACAAGAAGGAAGCAAAGAGCAAGGAGGAGGCCAAGATCTACAAGAAGATGAGCTATTTTGTATTGGGAGACTTTTCATTGAGAATCCATCTCCCAATAGGTATATTTCAGTTTTTCTCCATCAAATAGACTCTAGATCTAAGATTTAACCATGAGAAACCAACCCACATGCATAGGCAACCCATAGAAATTAGTTTTAGGTTCATCGGAGATCTACGGTGAAAGTTATGTGCAATTTGGTACCAATTTTGGGAGAATTCTAAGATTGGCACATGTAGTGATTGTCATTAGGTCTAATAGATCTAAATGATATATTATTGATTGTTTATGACTAGTATCGTGTCCACAATTGGGTACGTGTAGGTCGTATCTCGTTAATTTGACGAAACGGGTTGATTTTGGAGGTTTTTCTCCAACACGGGGACTTGTGCATATCACATTACGATACGAACATGTAGTTATTCTAATTACTATATGTATTATTCATAATTAGTGTATTAGACTTGCTCATATCCTACGGGATGTGTTTGGTTGGTGTATCATATAATTAGTGTGATACGGGTGCGGTGCACTCAACGTATTTGATGTTTTGTCCTCTTTGCTATATGTATATGTGTATTTGTATCTATATATAATATGTAAATGATATATATATGTAAATATTAGTGTATATGAGTTTGTGTATATGTGTGTTTTTGTATGTATATATATACATAGATGTGGTGGCTGTGAGTTGTGGTGTGTGAGAAGGTGAGTGAGCAGTCGAGTATCAGTGAAGCACAATGCTCAAAGAGAGGTTCAGTATCAGCTCAGCACAATAGTTCAGTCCATGTGCATCTCTTGCACAGACACTGGAGGCAGTTCAACTGAGAATCGAGATAGAAGCAAGGGCAAGGAATTCAGCACTGTAGTGCAAGGGACATTGTCACTACCATATTTTCTAGGAAAGAATATTTTAGTAATTTTATAATTAATTAAATATTATGCAAGCTAAATAATTATTTGTTGTATTATTTAATTGTTGTTAGATGTTCGTTATTTATTTTGGACTTGTGTTAGTGGACCTAACTAGTTTAGTTTAGACTAATGGACCAATATGTAGTAATTGTTAGAATTGAGCCCAATTAGAAAGCCTATTGATTAAAAGATGGATTAAAATTAATTAAACCATTAGACTAGAAGCTTCCCTCCTTAATTTTTTTATGAGAGATCCCAAGGGGTATAATGGATATTACATAGTAGCTTGAGAAAGGCGAAAGGGGGCCCTGCCTATTAAAGAGAGGGAAATTGATTTCTTTCTCCTCTTTTTATTTCAAAACTAGATCTAGAATTTCTCTCAACCAAATTCTTTCATTCTCACTTTATTTCTCTACCAAATTTTATCCTAATTTCTTTTTAAATAACCATTAGAGGCTAGTAGAGCAAGGATCTCGAAGGAGGAAGCAAGGATCTACAAAGAGGAGCAATAATCTACAAGTTGGAGGCCAATTTCACCATATTTGGAGGTTGTATTGGAAATCTATCTCCTAATAGGTATAATTTAGTTTTTCTCCTTAAATTAGGTTCTAAATCTGAGATTTAACCATGAAAAATCAATCCATATGCATTGGCTACCCAAAGGATTTGGTTTTGTGATCATATGAGGCCTATTGTGAAAGTTATGGTGCTTTGTGTCAATTTTAGGAAAATTCCGAGATTGACATTTGTTGTATGTGTCAATTGGTCCTATAGATCAATTTGGCATATTCTTGTATGTTTGGGGCTAGTATCGTATCCACAATTGGGTATGTGTAGGTTATTTCCCAATAATTTGGTGATACGTATTGATTTGGGGGTTTTCCCTCCGACACGGGACTTTGAACATGTCATATTTTAACACGGACACGTAGAATTATACTTGACTCTTCGTATTGTTCATAAATAATATATATGACTTTCTCGTGTCCTTCGGGATACATTTGGATGTGTGGTGGACTCGTGTCTCATGCGTATCCTAGATCTAGTGGGATACGAGGTGATACATTCTATGTGTGTGCAATTTAATTATAGATCTAATTCTCTTGTGTTCTTATTTCGTGGAGAAGTATATATATATATATATATATATATATATATATATATATATATATATATATATATATATATATATATATATATATATATATATATATATATATATATATATATATATAATATTTTGTATATATTTATGTAATATTGTGTCTTAGATCTATGTATCTATGTATATACTATATGTGTATATATTGTATGTAACTATTCTTTTACATGTATATATATTTATATATAGTAGTATGTATAGATATGCATATGTTAAATAGATATTTATTTGTGGTTATATTTATAATCATATGATGTATGATGTATATTGTGTATATGTTTATATGTACGTATATATATATATATATATAATATTTTGTATATATTTATGTAATATTGTGTCTTAGATCTATGTATCTATGTATATACTATATGTGTATATATTGTATGTAACTATTCTTTTACATGTATATATATTTATATATAGTAGTATGTATAGATATGCATATGTTAAATAGATATTTATTTGTGATTATATTTATAATCATATGATGTATGATGTATATTGTGTATATGTTTATATGTACGTATACATATGTATATTGTTATAGATATGTTACTATGTATATAGGTGTATATTACTATGTACATATATATGTGTGTGGGTATGTGTATTATTAGTTGTAATTATATACATATATATTTAGAATATATATTATGTTATGTATATATATATATAAGAGATTTAGAGAGTAGGTGATTTAGCGACAGCAGCGTGTGTCGCTAAATGCAGCAACAACAATAATAACAGCAGCAGCAGCAACCGCTATAGCGACAGCAGCAAAGTGTCACAGCAGCAAGTGTCACAACAGCAGTAACGCACAGCAGCAGTAGCAAGAGAAACAGTGACAGCAGCAAATGGCAACATCGACAACTGCAAAATTCTGTCGCTGAAACAGCATCAGCTGCCGTATGAGGGGTTTAGCAAAGGTTTTTGGCTACAGCTACAGAGATCCGCCACTATAACAACAGAGTATCAGCAGTAACAACGATTTTCAATGACAGCAGACAGGGCCTTTAGCGACGGTTTGACAATTATATATATATATATATATATATATATTCCTAATTGCTATTTGTATTATAGTATACTATATGTATAATATTAGTGTAGCATATATTATATTTAAGGGTAGTTAGCATATGTAAAGTAGTGGGTAATACCTTGAGATACCAAGGTAAGTAGCAAGGTAATTGGGGATACCCAAGGTATTGGATTTGGGTATCAATATATTGGTTTAGTATTGTGATACCAAGATTGGTTCAAACCAAGGTATCTATTTAATGTTTGTAATTATGATTTATATAATAAATAATTGTTTGATATTAATACATGATATTTTTCTTTTGTTTTACGTATCCAGAGATACGGTATCCTAGTACCCTAAGATATAGTTTTTATGACCTAGACTTTAGTATTTGTACCAAATATCTTTGTGTTAGACTTTTGCAACCTAGAAATAGATAGTTGATCATAGTTTGATCATAGTTGACCTTAGAGTTGACTTAGTTTGATTTTTGACTTAGAGTTGACTTGTTGACCTAGAAGTTGACTAGTTTAACTTATTTTCTTTCTGGAACCTTGTATTGATGTTGTATTCCATATCTAGGTCTTCGAGGCACCGTATCAGATATCTGTGAGACTATTCATTGGACTTCAGGCAAGTGCATTCTCTGATAGTTTCTTATTTATGATATCCTCTATGTTCATTGTATCTAGTGTAGATATCCTTGTTTTCTTGACATGATGATTACACGGATTGGTATATCCGGATCTCGTCATGAGATGTTATTCCTTGGTATATGGTGTATCTTGTGCAAGCCTTATTTTATTGATTATTTTATACATGTACAGACACTGATTCTCGAGAAGATTAGCTATCTTCTTGGAGAATCTCGTACCATAACGTACCATGGTTGGATCTATTATACCAGTCGAGGTGGAGAGTATTTTAGTGTAGATATGTGAACATACCCTCCTTGTATCAAGTCTTGTTCATTGAATAGTGTTAATCATATAACGCACGTATGATTAGCCAGGCCATAAATCTTGTATCATGTTCCCAAGCCGGTCACATGTTAAAGCTAGTACTCACACACTTAGTCATTGGTATTCTTGTTCATTAACATGTTGCTTATTATTGTATTTATTTCAGTATTTCCTTATTGTATATATCTCATTGTATCTATTGTGTATCTTGTATATTCACATCTATTTACTGTTACATAGTTTTTATCATTGATTAGAACTGTTGTTAGAGATGTACTCTGCTTATTTCCTGACTGGATTTTTTTTCCAGATGACACTGAGGACTGGTACCCTATACATTATGGACCTCAGAATATTATGGGCTTAGATTCAAAGACCCTGGCTCAGGAGGGACTTATCCCAACTGAGACAAATGACTCAAGTTTAGTAGTTTTTTAGTATTCTTGGTACTAGATTTGTCTTCAGCTCATTTGTTAGTAATTCTTTCAGACTCATTGATGTATTATTTTAGACTCATGAGTTATATGTGACTATTCTATTCTTTATCATATTCGTGCTCGTTCTATCTTAGATATGTGATTGAGTATATCGTTATTGTTGGTGGATTCATTATATTGCTAGATAGATTACCCAGACAGCGTTCTATCGTCGATTCTGTGGCGTAGGCTGGGCGTTGTTCCCGACTTGTACCCTTACACCGGGTGCGGGTAGTGACACATTTTTAGTGGTGGCCCATGCAGGTCAGGCTTCACAATTTATACGATATCGTGGTAGTGCAACAACTTAGTTGTACTACTGCGAGCCTGATTTAGGATATAGGATATAGGCTGGGAATACTCAATCATACCTAGGAAAAATTCTTTTGATTCATTTAACTATTCTCCTTTGATATTGATACTTGATCTCTTAATCTGTCCTTTATTGAGTGTCTTACATCATGTGCCATTGATTCTTTCTTTCGCTTTGTCTCATGATGCCTCCTAAGACTAAATCGCAACAGGGAAGAGCAGTTTCTGAGAGGTCTGTGACATTCCGAGGGCCTACACTAGTCACTTCTCTGGTGATTGGAGTGTCAGCTACTTTCGGAGGTCCATCACCTACTCAGAGGACTGTGCCAGTTGTATCTGAGGGGCTTCCACCTCCACCTCTTATGCCAGCAAAGGCGATACAGATGTTTATACTATTTTATGAGATTCTCGAGGCACAGAGGGCTAAGTCAGAGGCACATCAGAGGTAGACCGATATTTTATGGTAGGGCATCGAGAGTGCTCATCAGCTTGCTCGTACCACAGTCGAGAGAGGAGTTTCGATCCAGCAGCAGGATGTTCCTCAGGTTGCTCAGCTTTTGTTAGGCAATATTCAGGACTTCAAGAATCTGTAGCCTAGGGTCTTCAAGGGGACGGAGGGCATCGTCTATGATGATGATTGGCTCGAGGACATTGAGCATCTTATGAGGGTGTCCCATCTTTTTGAGGATCTGAAGGTTGAGGTGATAGGACTTCAACTGTTCAACGTCGCTCGCACTTGGTTCAGGAATGAGCTAATTCTTGTTGACGTGGGACAGTCTTGGGAGGTATTCAAGGACCTCTTCAAGAAGAAGTTTTCGCTCGGGTAGACAAGCTAGACTTGGGGAGACAGTTTGAGAGTCTCATTCAGGGGAGCATGTCTGTGGAGAAGTACGCTACGGAGTTCGACAGGTTGAGCCAATTTCTAGAGTATTTGGTGAGATAGCCAGAGGTTCGGACTATTCGTTTTTGTGAGGGTCTAAACTGGGAAGTAAAGATCCCCATTCCGTCTTTTTATGAGACATACTCGGAGATACTTGCGGAGGCATCTTTTTCCTGAGGAATTATCAGGGTTGCTGCCAGATCAAGATGTTGAATTCTTTATAGACTTGTTGCCAGGTGCAGAACCAATTTTGTAACATGTCTAGAGAGTAAACAACAGCGAGCTGGTCGAGCTAAAGAAGTAGTTGGACAAATTACAGGATAAGGGATTTATCAGATCGAGTTCTTCACTGTGGAGAGCCCCGGTATTATTTGTACCGAAGAAGGATGGATCGTGTGCATTGATTATAGGGCTTTGAATAATCTTACTATCAAGAATAAGTACCCTTTCCCACGGATTAATGATATATTCGATCAGTTGGGTGGTGACAGGGTATTTTCTAAGATAGATTTGAGATCAGGTTACCATCAGGTGAAGGTGAAGCCAGTGGACATACCGAAGACTGCTTTTAGAACTCGGTATGGTCATTACGAATTTATGGTGATGTCGTTTGGGTTGACTAATGCACCGGCAGTATTTATGAACTTGATGAACAAGGTGTTCCATCAGTACCTTGACAAGTTCATGGTGGTGTTCATCAACGACAAACTCATTTACTCGAAGACATCGGAGGAGCATGAGGAGCATTTGAGGATCGTGTTGGATATGCTGAGGAAGGAGAAGCTGTATGGGAAGTTGTCCAAGTGTGAGTTCTTTCTGGACAAGGTGGAGTTCTTGGGGCATGTTGTGACTGGTGATGGTATTTCAGTGGATTCGAAGAAGATCACAGCAGTAGAATCTTGGAAGACCCCGAGTTCAGTAGCAGAGATCAGGAGTTTCTTGGGATTGGCAGGCTACTATAGAAAGTTTGTGCAGGATTTTTTGAGGATTGTCGAGCCGATGACCAGACTCACCAGGAAGGATATAGAGTTTTTTTGGATGGAGAATTTTCAGGTTGCTTTTGAGGAGTTAAAGAAGAGGTTGATGTCTGCTCCTATTTTGATATTGCCATCGGGGTCTAGAGGTTTCACTATATATAGTGATGCATCGAGAAATGGTTTGGGTTGTGTTCTTCAGCAGAATAGGAAAGTGATTGCCTATGCATCCAGACAACTGTGACCTCATGAAAAGAACTATCATACCCATGATTTGGAGTTAGCAGCAGTCATCTTTGTCCTGAAGTTATGGAAACATTATTTGTACGAAGAGCGTGTGGAAATCTTCACAGACCACAAAAGCTTAAAGTACAATTTTACGCAGAAGGAGTTGAACATGAGGCAGCATCGGTGGTTGGAATTGATAAAGGATTTTGATATATCTTTGCAGTATCATCTTGGAAAAGCTAATGTAGTTGTCGATGCTTTGAGTAGGTATCTGGTAGCTATGTTCTTGACGCAGGATCGATATTTGTTGGAGGACTTGGAGAGCTTGGGCATTGAGGTAATTATTCCTGGTTTGGCTATATAGATATAGAGATTGCAGATACACTCAGATTTGATGGACAGGATTAAGGCAGCCCAGTATGAGGATGTATCTCTGAGGAGCATCAGAGCTCAGGTGAGCAGGATTAGAGGATGATTTTACCATTGCTGAGGATGGATCTTTGAGGCATGGAGTTAGATTGTGTGTGCCTAGTGGAAAACTGCGTGAGGAGGTATTGCAGGAAGCCCATTGCTCTAAGTATTCCATGCATCTAGATGCCAACAAGATGTTTCAGGATATACGAGAGAGTGTGTGGTGGTATGGCTTGAAGAGGAAAGTGGCACAGTTTGTATCCAGATGCTTAGTGTGCCAGTAGGTGAAAGCCGAGAGGCAGAGGCCAGGAGGTTTACTTTAGCTATTACCCATTCCATAGTGGAAGTGGGAGCACATTACTATGGATTTTGTGTCCGGACTTCCACGATCTCCAGGAGAGAAAGACATGATTTGGGTCATCGTTGATAGGTTGACCAAGTCAGCCCACTTTTTGCCTTTCAAGGTAGGTTTGTCTACGGAGAAGCTGGCAGAGATATATGTGAGGCAGATCGTTAGGATACATGGAGTTCCTGTCAGCATAGTCTTGGATCGGGATAGTCATTTTATTTCTCATTTCTGGAGGAGTTTGCAGGAGAGTTTGGGCACTCAGCTCAAGTTTAGTACTACATATCATCCCAGATAGATGGGCAGTTAGAGAGGACTATTCAGACTCTCGAGGATATGTTGCACACTTGTGTACTAGATTTTGGGAGTTCTTGGGAGGACCATCTCCATTTGGTAGAGTTTGCTTATAACAACAGCTACCAGGCTAGTATAGAGATGTCACATTTTAAAGATCTGTACGGTGGAGGTGTCGTACTCCCTTATCATAGGACGATATTGGAGAGAGAGTTTTGCTTGGGTCAGAGATGGTTATAGATGCAGCGGAGAAGGTTCAGTTGATCAGAGACAGACTTCGTGTGGCGCAGGACAGACAGCAGCATTGGACCGATAGCCACCGGAGACCTTTGGAGTTTGAGGTGTAGTTTTAGATTTTGTTTTGTGCTTGTTATTGGTTTTTTGTTATAGATTAAGTTCTTAAGGTAGTATTTTGTTCTAGGTGGGTGGTTTGGTATTTCTGAGAATTTCTTCGACACAAGGTACGATTCGCTTCGGTGGAGGCGGAAAGCTTAGTCCGCGATTCATCGGACCTTTCACTATTCTAGAGAGGATCAGTGCAGTTGCTTATAGGCTAGACTTGCCACCTGCATTAAAGAAAGTGTATAACATGTTTCATGTGTCGCAGTTGAGATGGTATGTGGCAGATCCTAGTCATGTATTGGATCACTCGGAGATAGAGGTGGACCCTACTCTTAGCTATCCAGAGCAGCCAGTTGAGATTCTAGATCGGAGAGAGAGGATGCTGAGGAACCAGACTATTTATTTGGTACGCGTCGCATGGAGGCATCACTCTCCGGGGGAGTCTACCTGGGAGAGGGATGATGAAATGCGAGAGCGTTATCTATATTTGTTTGTGTCTTGAGGTATGTTCTTTCCTAATTATGTTATGTTCATTCATAGTTAGTTATGTTCTTTAGTTCTGTTCATTGTTATGTTCTGTTATTTTCTAGGGGTAGTTTTTGTCTTTGAATTTCAAGGACAAAATTATTTTAAGGAGGGTAGACCTGTCACTACCATATTTTCTAGGAAAGGGTATTTTAGTAATTTTATAATTAATTAAATATTGTGCATGATAAATAATTATTTGTTATATTATTTAATTGTTGTTAGATGTTAGTTATTTATTTTTGACTTGTGTTAGTGGACCTAACTAGTTTAGTTTAGACTCATGGACCACCATGTAGTAATTGTTAGAATTGAGCCCAATTAGAAAGCCCATTGATTAGGAGATAGATTAAAATTAATTAAACCATTAGACTAGAAGCTTTTCTCCTTAATTATTTCTTCATAAGAGGTCCTAAGGGGTATAATGGACATTATATAGTAGCTTGAGGAAGGGAAAAGGAGCGCCGGCCTATTAAAGAGGGGAGAATTGATTTCTCTCTCCTCTTTTTATTTCAAAATTAGATCTAGAATTCTTCTCAACCAAATTCCTTCATTCCCACTTTATTTTCCTACCAAATTTCTTTCTATTTTCTTCCTAAATTACCATTGGAGACTAGTGGAGCAAGAATCTAGAAGGAGGAAGCAATGATCTACAAAGATGAGCAAGGATCTACAAGTTGGAGGTCAATTTTATCATATTTGGAGGTTGCATTGGGAATCCATCTCCCAATAGGTACAATTTAGTTTTCCCTCTAAAATTAGGTTCTAAATCTGAGATTTAACCATGAGAAATCAACCCATATGCATAGGCTACCCATAAGATTTGATTTTATGATCATATGAGGCCTATTGTGAAAGTTATGGTACTTTTTGTGTCAATTTTGGGAAAATTCTGAGATTGATATTTGTTATGTGTGTCAATTGCTCCTATAGATCAATTTGGCATGTGCTTGTGTATTTGGGACTTGTGTCCATAATTGGGTACGTGTAGGTCGTAACCCAATAATTTGGTGATACGTGTTGATTTGGGGGTTTTTCCTCTGACACGGGACTTTGAACATGTCATATTTTGACACGGACACGTAGAATTTTATTTGACTATTCGTATTGTTCATAAATAATATATATGACTTGCTCATGTCCTTCGGGGTACGTTTGGATGTGTGGTGGACTCGTGTCGCATGCGTATCCTAGATCTAGTGGGATACGGGGTGATACGATCCTTGTGTGTGCAATTTAATTATAGATCTAATTCTCTTGTGTTCTTATTTCGTGAAGTATAATTATATATATATATATATATATATATATATATATATATATATATATATATATATATATATATATATATAATAATGTGTATATATATTTATGTAATATTGTGTCTTAGATCTATGTATCTATGTATATACTATATGTATATATATTATATGTAACTATTCTTCTACATGTATATATATTTATATATGGTAGTATGTATAGATTGTCATGCCCCGATCTCCCACAGGCTAAATCGGATGTTGCCGCTAGGCGAGAATCACCGTGCCAGGCTCCCGCGGAACGATCACATCGAGCCATCCGGGCGTGATGCCGCACGAGCGTCTAAGCCACGCCCGTGAAAGACCGTGGTTCATTGGCTAGCGGTAAGCATTCTAAGCCACAGAGTCACACAGATTAAACGAGTGCAGCGGAGTCATGAACGCATAGGCGATCGGTAACAAGTTCACTGAGTCGACATTATAGCGGAAACATTGAATAACACAAGTAGAAGTAAAGCAACTCTTTATTGATATAAACAAGTGTTACAGGCGGTGCTTGGCCGAGATTACAATTCGCTCAGATCTCTCTCTCTCTGAAACAATAAAAGCGTGCCAAGTGGCTACAATTGTAGAATTATTGTACATGCGATGTTCAGACGATGTTCCAACATTATATCTTTTATATGTGCTTCAGTTTCGAACGCAGCACTCCAAGGCTTCAGAGTGGACTCCTGGCCTTAGCACGCACGAAGGAGGCATCCGTGCCGAACGAGGTTCTCCCACACCCTGCAAACAATCTGGTAGGTTATCAGTACATTGAATGCACTGGTGGGGAGGCTACTCGCCCGCTCAACAAATCCAAACACGTAATATAGGTTCCGTGCAACAATTATTCTTTTGTCTTTCTAGTTGTCTTAGGATCAGTTTCATGCAAAGATTGAATAGCCTAACTCGTGTGGCAGTGCACCGTGCGACATGAGAGAAAATACGACGAGACTTACCAACTTACCATTTGACCTTCCCTGTCCATGGAAAACCAAGTTAATTTAAGCACGGGCAGGTATAAACATTCAGGGGCAATAACATATACGAATGCAAGTGTTTGGATGCGAGATTCATATTGTTTAGCTAATTTTTGATTTCTTTCTTGATGCGATACAATAGCTCGCACGCGGATAGCCGCTAAGCGAGAATGACTTATCTATATGACATAAGTTGCTGGCATAGCCAAAATGGACGGGTTTACAGTCTCGAGAAGAGAATGATATGCAATACAGGTGGCGAGCCCTGCTACATAATACTCCGTCTATAACGTACGACTATACATAATGCATCCGTCTGGATCGGACCGGTCCCAGCGCCCTGGCAACCGACCGCAGAAGCAACATAAAACCTTGTGCACAAGTCGTCCGCGACACACAGTCTGGGTCATTCCTTTTTCCATAGCTTGACATGATAATCATGAATCTTGTTCTGAATGAGCATATTGCTCCACGAGCTGTGATTCTTTCTTTACTTAACACGATCCTCGTTCAGATGCATACTTGGCATGATTATCATTCAAGTGTGATTCTAATTTAATATTTATCTTGCCATGATGCATTCCCCTGGTGCGGGGACTGCCTTAGTGACCTAACGGTCCCAGATACTTGCAGGTTCATTTGCACGAAAGAACTATTTGATAGTCTCCTGGCTAACTGGAATGCATGAACGATACATATAACGTTTACTTAGTTTTGGCATAGCATTTCATCGAGGCAATATCGTAAGTTAGCATATAAGCAGGCAAACATGCATTTATAAGAAAACTTAAGCATTTTTATTTGGCTCGGGCCCGAAGCTAAGCCGATGAGGTAAAACCGTAAGGGAACTTAGCATGCGAGGGTCTGAACATAAGCAATATTTTATTTCCATGTTCTAACATAAGCAATACAAATTGGGATTATTTCCTTAGCTAGGTGCGTTGTATTCTTATTAGCATACAGGGGGTGATTCACCTAGTGACTAGCATGTATCGTTCTATGCTGTCTAGGCAAAGACAAGTTCACCGTAGCCACCCAACTTAGCGATGATTTGCCTCGGTTGAGCGATACGTCAAGCGAACCTTTGAAAGCCTAAGCTAAAATCCTGTAGGGACAAGTCTGGATATCCTTTGCCTCAAACGAGTATTCTCGAATGAGAAAAGCGGGTCGAGATATTGTACTTTTGCCATTTGAATCGGCAGTCCGCTTGAGTGGAACGGGGTATTACATCCTACCCAACTCAAAAAAAGTCTCATCCTCGAGACTTACTGAGGACAAGCCATAATAACGCATTATGGAACCTATCTCAAGCGTAGAAATCTTGGTTAACGATCTAAGGCTGAGGCAAACCTATACAAGTCGTTGTACTTGTTCATTTGGATATTCACTTGCACAAGCGTTCGAGATAAGCATATCGCTAGTCTGAATCGTACACATATTCGAAGTGCATTTCTAGCATGAGCACGCCAACCAACTAAGCGATAGCGAAGTCTTAGCACTCGAGTTTTATATTTTCTTGAGTCTTGGATTGTGCACAAGTTCAAGGCGTCCCTCAAACATGTGCATTCAACCAAACTTAGAGATAGTGAAATAGGACAAGCTACTTGCGATAATCTCAAGGGTCTGCACAGGTCGGCACAAAGGCCCTAGCATCATAATTTCATACAAGCAATCACATTATTCTAATGCGCTTTTTGAAAGTATTTAGACTTATTGTTTGGAATATCTCATTAAGAGAGAGCGTGCACATAACCCACGAACGAGCTTTCAAAATTTTGATAACCAAAATAAAGTCCAAAGACGTACAAGCCAGGCTCTGATACCAATATGTCACGCCACGATCTCCCACAGGATAAATTGGCCGTTCCCGCTAGGCGAGAATTATCGTGCCAGCGCTCCCGCGGAACGATCGCTTTGACCCATTCAGGCATGATGCCGCACGAGCGTCTGAGCCACGCCCGTGCAAGGCCGTGGTTCATTGGCTGGCGGTAAGCGTTCTAAGCCACAGAGTCGCACAGATTGTCCGGGTGCAGCGGGAACATGAATGCATAGGCGATCGGTAACAAGTTCACTGAGTCGACAATATAGCGGAAGCATTGAATAATACAAGTAGAAGTAAAGTAACTCTTTATTGATATAAATAAGTGTTAGAGGCGGTGCTTGGCCGAGATTACAATTTGCTCATATCTCTCTCTCTAAAACAATAAAAGCGTGCCAAGTGGCTACAATTGTGGAATAATTGTACAGGCGATGTTCAGACGATGTTCCAACATTATGTGTTCTATATGTGCTTCAGTTCTGGACGTAGCGCTCCAAGGCTTCAGAGTGGACTCCTGGCCTTAGCACGCACAAAGGAGGCATCCGCACCGAACGAGGTTCTTCCGCACCCTGCAAACGATCTGGTGGGTTATTGGTACATTGAATGCACTGGTGGGGAGGCTACTCGCCCGCTCGACAAATCCAAACACGTAATATAGGTTTCGTGCACCAACTATTTTGTTGTCTTTCTAGTTGCCTTAGGATCAGTTTCATGAAAAAATTGAATAGCCTAACTCGTATGGTAGTACGCAATGCGACATGAGAGAAAACACGGCGAGACTTACCAACTTACCATTTGAACTTCCCTGTCCATAGCAAACCAAGTTAATTCAAGCACGTACAGGTATAAAATTCAGGGGCAATAACATATGCGAATGCAAGTGTTTGGATGCAAGATTCATATCGTTTAGCTAATTTTCGATTTCTTTCTTGATGCGATGCAATGACTCGCACGCGGATAGCCGCTAAGCGAGGATGACTTATCTATATGACATAAGTCGCTGGCATAGCCAAAATAGACGGGTTTACAGTCTCGAGATAAGAATGATATTCAATGCAGGTGGCGAGCCCCGCTACATAATACTCCGTCCATAACATACGATTATACATAATGCATCCGTTTGGATCAGACCGGTCCCAGCGCCCTGGCAACCGACCGCGGAAGCAACATAAACCTTGTGCACAAGTTGTCCGGGACACACAGCTTGGGTCATTCCTTTTTCCATAGCTTGACATGATAATCATGAATCTTGTTCTGAACGAGCATATTGCTCCACGAGCTGAGATTCTTTCTTTACTTGACACGATCCTCGTTCAGATGCATACTTGGCATGATTATCATTCAAGTGTGATTCTCATTCAATATTCATCTTGCATGATGCATTCCCCTGGTGCGGGGACTGCCTTTGTAAGCCCCCTGATTTTCACGAAATTTTAAATTAGATTTTTCATAATTTTTCTGTTTTCTGTAATTAAAACCTAGGCCTTTGGTAATGAAATAATTTTTAATTGCTCTTAAATAGTATTAAAATATTATGAAAATAATATTTTATTATGTAAAATGGAAAATCGGACATAGGATAATTTTCCGGGAATTTATTGGACTCCGGAAGCATTTATAAAACCCTAAAAACCGAGGTAGAATTAAACCGAATTAAACCCGTGCCAACACCCGACATCCCCATGAGAGCCGAAGCCAAGCCCAAGGAGCATTAACCCAGCCCAAATCCTAGGTCAAACCCTAGTCCAATTTTTGTATATATAAATACATAATTTCCTAAGTTTTTCCCCACAAATAAAAAAAGAAGAAAACAAATTACCAAAAATCCCAAATTCCCCAAATTCCCCAAATTTCCCAAATACCTAACCCTAACCCTAACCGAGCGCCACCTTTCCCCAGCCCCTCCGGCGAGACTCCGGCGCCGCCCTAGCCCAGCCGCCCATCCTCAGCCGCTCCCAGCCCTAGCCGAAACCGCAACTCCCTCTCCCCTCTCCTCCCAGCTGCCCTCCGCCGCGAGCCACCTCCACCCTCCTTCTTTCCCCAGCCGACGTCTCCCCCCGAACATCCCTCTCGCCTCCGCCCTAGCCTCGCTGCCACCGCCCTTTCCCCTGACGATCTCCTCCACCTCGCGCCGCCTGGACGCACCCGAGCCCCTCTCCCTCTTCCTCCTTCCCGGATCTCCTCTCCGCCTATCTCCTCCCCGCTCACAGTCGACCCAGCCCTAGACCTAGCCGCCCACGACCCGACGCCTCCCTCCATCACGATCCCCTCGCCGTACCCTGCCAGCCCAACGATTCCCGTAGCGACCTCGTCCTCCTCCTCCCCAGGAGCTCGCCGTCCCCCTCTCCAGCGCGGCCCACTGCCACCCAGGTCGACGACCCCACCTCCTCCAGAGCTCCGCCTCCGCCGTGTCCGCCGAGTAGCCACTGACACGGACGCATTGGCCCTGAATCGGACATAATCTGAAACCCTAACCCTAACGCAGCCTGGACACAGGACTCGTCGACGCAAGATACGAAGGACATGCTCGGACACGAGAAATCGGACTTCACGGAGCCCTGTTCAGGTAACGTTTCCTCTCACCTCGTGATTCCGTTTTTGCTTCCGTCAGTTGCGTTGCATAGACCGTGTGACCCTCTCGGTGCCCGTACAACCAGCTCGGTGTATCGCGTCCTGTGGTGATCGCGAACAGCGATCCAAAAACAGGAAAAATAACGCCCTGATTCACCCCAGAACCGGGTACGCCCCGCCAAACGGGACGACTTGGTCGCACGCGATCTTTACCGAAACGTGTGCGACGTTGATACAGACGTGTGGAATTTTGCAGAAGTTGATTTGGATGTGCGTGCACACCGAAATCAATGCGTATCCGCGGACAACGCTCCGTATCCGTCCATTCTGGAACACGCTGTAACTTTGTGTACACACGTCGGATCTAGACGAAACTTATGCCATCGGACTCGTAGCAATACGCTGGTCCTGTGACCCAAGTTTGGTTCGATTCTGAGAACGTTGACAAAATTACGTATCCTGGGCCCCACAAGCTCCACGTGACGGACGATTTTGTGAACGGCTCATCGAAATCCAATTCTGGAAGTTCCGTTGGGTTCGTATCATCGTTCCTGACTTGTTGACACTAAGTTTGGTGAATTTGGAGACTATTGACCCTGACACGCTTTTCGGTGCAAAGTGGCCCACATGTGGACCCCGCTTTAGCCCAGAAATGTCATTTTTGCCCTTGTGTCCAAATTGGACTCAAGGACAGGCATTTCTAGCTATTTGATATTTTCTGAATCTAATGGTGATATTTATTTCAGCAATCGAAGTAGTACCTACAGATCACACTGAGACCAGAGCTACAGTTGGAGCCAGAACCCCAGGCAAGTGTACCTTGCCAAACTTTGCAGTGTTGTTACATATTTTCCTTGATTCAATTATATTGTTGTGCATGCTTGACCTAGGACCGTGTGACTTACTTAGCGTCTGATTAATAGTCGGGTGCCAACCCCATACGCGGAGTTGTGTAACGTCATCTAGACATGGATACCGAGACACTATATTCTCGTACTTGTCTTATCAAGTACCCTTGACCCAGGACACTTAACACTATTCATGAGACAGGATCTTCTCAAGATATTTATGGTGATTCTGTATAGGATACAGGTTATGACATAGACATTATATTCCTAGACATTATATGACTTGCTGCATTAGTATTGATCATGCGTGTCATGGACATGAGACGTGTGATTACATTGGGTGGGGAGAGACACACAGGCTACAGGCTGATTTTATATATAAATATATAATCCATAGTAAACACATAGTAAAACATATAGTAGACTCCGCTACCGGCTCCCAGACACAGAGCTTGTAGTGGTCTCAGCCTGAGTACTCATGATGCTCTCACTTGCATTTTCACATAGATGGTTACATACTTACCCTATTTATTTCATTATCTGCTGTACTACATTTATATTGGCATGAGCTTTCTTGTACCTTGCTATATCCCCTGAGGACCTGGATCCGGATTATGTCCCCAGGATTAGCTGACGAGATCTATCCCGAGGTATACGGGACCGGAGCATTAGCATTAGCAGGAGCAGGTGCACACCTTGGAGCATAACCAGGATCTGGGGACGAGATTGTACCAGAGGACTTCTCCTGAGTATTGGCTTGAGATACTCATTTATTTCTATCTCTAGTTATTTTATTCCAGTCTACTACATTGATGTACTAGACTTCTCGGATTGTTCTCCGAAGCACTTTTATTGAGATATGCTAGTTTATTTATTTGCATTTATTCTGGCATTTGATCTGTGATTATCTATTGTGGATGAGATTAGTATAGACTGTGACTGGTATCATTGGACCTACTTATTGTTATATTACAGCTTAAGCATGCCCCGATGGATCCATTAAATTGGGTTTGTCCATCGGTGTGTGCTACTGGCCATTATAACGCGTCTAGTCCCTCGGTATTTTGGGACTGGGGCATGACATGGTTTTTATGGTGGCCCATGCAGGTCAACGACTAAATTGTTCGGTTTCAACTTAAAGACCGAGCAAGCCTGCAATAAGAATAGGATAAGTTTTTAGGATCTCATCCACTTGCTTGAAACGTTTTGATATCTATATCGTATTCGAATTAAATTTTCTTGCATCTTGCCTTGATTCCTGTGCACCTCTTATAGTTTATTTTTGATGCAGAGTAATGGATTCAAGAGCAAACGAAGAAACTCCAGCAAATACACCAATAGGTGCGGCAGCCACCTACGGAGAAGATGAAGTGGCACCATTGAGTGGAGATCCCTCTACTCACCAAGGCAGCCAAGCAGATCAGCATGCTTCTAGATTTCGGCAAGACGACATCCCACCGCCTCCGTAGTTCGTTCCACCAATGCCTGTATTCCCACAAGGGCAGGCTATGGACGAACAAAAAATGTTCTGAATGTTCTACGCGATGATGCAAGCTCAACATCAGATTCAACAAGAGACTTTGAGTCGCAGCCTAGCACTTGTACTGGAGCAGGCGAATCTACCAGCGCGACGACCAGTGACAGGATCTATCACCGATTTCCGCCAGCTAAAGCCTCGTACCTTCTCAGGAATGGAGAAGCCCACAGAAGTTCATGAGTGGCTCACCAACATACAACACCAGCTGGAAGCAGCTGAGCTTCCAAGAGAACATTGGATGACTGCCATCAGAATGCAATTGACAGATAATGCACATCACTGGTGGCTATCTGAGGAGACACGGCTCGGACCAGACCGAGTCACTTGGAAGGAGTTTTCCAGGCTCTTTCAGGAGATGTACATTCCGGCGACTGCTCGATAAGAACTTTGGGACAAGTTCAATCGCCTCACTCAGGACAGTATGACAGTGGAAGAATACAATGCAGAATTTATTCGTCTAAGTCGCTTCGCCCCAACCTTGATCCCGACAGAAGAAGAGAAGGCTGAAAAGTTCTTCGACGAACTAAACCTCGAGCTACAGAGACTGATCGGATCCGTTGCGCCTACTTCTTACTCGGACGTCCTTGCAGCAGCCCGACGCATGGAGCGCGTCACCAGGAGAGAGACCAGTCTGAAACGGTCTTCCACATCAGCCAGAGCACCACAAGAAGAAGCCGCAAAGAGACCTCACATGCACCATCCATCCAGAGCCTCTCCACAGATACTACCTACATGTCAATACTGTGGCAAGGTAGGCCATATTGAGAGGGACTGCAGACCCAAGTTAGGATTATGCTTGATTTGCGGAACCAATCAACACTTAGCCAAGGATTGTCCTTATCATCGAGAGAGAGCACTAATAACAAACAGGCAAGCCCTACCAGCACCAGGAGGATATCAACCAAGGCCACCCTTGGCACCACAAGCAACACTCTTCCAGCAGGCCCAGCAGCAGCAGAGGAATCCACCTCAAGGATGCGGACAAGCTTTCGCGATGACTTCGGAGGACGCACAGATTCATGGAGTAGCTAATGCGCGTGAGTTTTTCTAATTAATTGCTTCTAGATTTGCTTTAGTTTTGCATGTTGGTTCGTGACCCTAGCCTTAACCTAGTAATGTTAAACTTGCTAATAACCTAGTATGCTTTTATAATTGATAACTTAGTATGTTCTTAAGTGATAACCTAGTTTTCTAAACTGTAGATTTCTAGATTTCCTTCACCCGGGAAATTGCATAACTTTAATGCTTAGGGAAATGATTTTTCCCTATATATTATTCTTACACTCTCATCCTTGAATCTCCTTGATCGTGATATGCTTCAATCAATATTTGCAATCGTGTTATCTCTGTTGACCGGTTATTCTTTTGATTGCGAGGACGCAATCCTCTTAAGGGAGGTAGATTGTAAGCCCCCTGATTTTCAAGAAATTTTAAATTAGATTTTTCACAATTTTTCTGTTTTCTGTAATTAAAACCTAGGCCTTTGGTAATGAAATAATTTTTAATTGCTCTTAAATAGTATTAAAATATTATGAAAATAATATTTTATGGTGTAAAATGGAAAACCGGACATAGGGTAATTTTCCGGAAATTTATTGGACTCCGGAAGCATTTATAAAATCCTAAAAACCGAGGTAGAATTAAACCGAATTAAACCCGTGCCAACACCCGACATCCCCATGAGAGCCGAAGCCAAGCCCAAGGAGCGTTGACCCAGCCCAAATCCTAGGTCAAACCCTAGTCCAATTTTTGTATGTATAAATTCATAATTTCCTAAGTTTTTCCCCACAAATAAAAAAAGAAGAAAACAAATTACCAAAAATCCCAAATTCCCCAAATCCCTAACCCTAACCCTAACCCTAACCGAGCGCCACATTTCCCCAGCCCCTCCGGCGAGACACCGGCGCCGCCTTAGCCCAGCCGCCCGTCCTCAGCCGCTCCCAGCCCTAGCCGAAACCGCAACTCCCTCTCCCCTCTCCTCCCAGCTGCCCTCCGCCGCGAGCCACCTCCACCCTCCTTCTTTCCCCCGCCGACGTCTCCCCCCGAACATCCCTCTCGCCTCCGCCCTAGCCTCGCTGCCATCGCCCTTTCCCCTGACGATCTCCTCCACCTCGCGCCGCCCGGACGCACCCGAGCCCCTCTCCCTCTTCCTCCTTCCCGGATCTCCTCTCCGCCTATCTCCTCCCCGCTCACAGCCGACCCAGCCCTAGACCTAGCCGCCCACGACCCGACGCCTCCCTCCATCACGATCCCCTCGCTGTACCCTGCCAGCCCGACGATTCCCGTAGCGGCCTCGTCCTCCTCCTCCCTAGGAGCTCGTCGTCCCCCTCTCCAGCGCGGCCCATTGCCACCCAGGTCGACGACCCCGCCTCCTCCAGAGCTCCGCCTCCGCCGTGTCCGCCGAGAAGCCGCTGACACGGACGCATCAGCCCTGAATCGGACACAATCTGAAACCCTAACGTAGCCTAGACACAGGACTCGTCGACGCAGGATACGAAGGACACGCTCGGACACGAGAAATCGGACTTCACAGAGCCTTGTTCAGGTAACGTTTCCTCTCACCTCGTGATTCCATTTTTGCTTCCGTCAGTTGCGTTGTGTAGACCGTGTGACCCTCTCGGTGCCCGTGTAACCCGCTCGGTGCATCTCGTCCTGTGGTGATCGCGAACAGCGATCCAAAAACAGGAAAAATAACGCCCTGATTCACCCCAGAACCGGGTACGCCCCGCCAAACGGGACGACTTGGTCGCACGCGGTCTTTACCAAAACGTGCGCGATGTTGATACGGACGTGTGGGATTTCGCAGAAGTTGATTTGGATGTGCGTGAACACCGGAATCAACGCGTATCCGCGGACAACGCTCCGTATCCGTCCATTCTGGAATATGTTGTAACTTTTTGTACACACGTCGGATCGAGACAAAACTTGTACCATCGAACTCGTAGCAATACGCTGGTCCTGTGACCCAAGTTTGGTTTAATTCTGAGAATGTTGACAAAATCGCGTATCCTGGGCCCCACAGGCTCCACGTGACGGACGATTTTGTGAACGGCTCATCGGAATCCAATTCTGGAAGTTCCGTTGGGTTCGTATCATCGTTCCTGACTTATTGACACTAAGTTTGGCAAATTTGGAGACCATTGACCCTGACATACTTTTCGGTGCAAAGTGGCCCACATGTGGACCCCGCTTTGGCCCAGAAATATCATTTTTGCCCTTGTGTCCAAATTGGACTCAAGGACAGGCGTTTCTAGCTATTTGATATTTTATGAATCTAATGGTGATGTTTATTTCAGCAACCGAAGTAGTACCTGCAGATCACACTGAGACCAGAGCTGCAGTTGGAGCCAGAACCCCAGGCAAGTGTACCTTGCCAAACTTTGCAGTCTTGTTACATATTTTCCTTGATTCAATTATATTGTTGTGCATACTTGACCTAGGACCGTGTGACTTACTTAGCGTCCGATTAATAGTCGGGTGCCAACCCCGTACGCGGAGTTGTGTAACGTCATCTAGACATGGATACCGAGACCCTATATTCTCGTACTTGTCTTATCAAGTACCCTTGACCCAGGACACTTGACACTATTCATGAGACATGATCTTTCCGAGATATTCGTGGTGATTTTGTATAGGATACAGGTTATGACATAGACATTATATTCCTAGACATTATATGACTTGCTGCATTAGTATTGATCCTGCGTGTCATGGACATGAGACGTGTTTTACATTGGGTGGGAAGAGACACACAGGCTACAGGCTGATTTCATATATAAATATATAATCCATAGTAAACACATAGTAAAACATATAGTAGACTCCACTACCGGCTTCCAGACACAGAGCTTGTAGTGGTCTCAGCCTGAGTACTCGTGATGCTCTCACTTGCATTTTCACATAGATGGTTACATACTTACCCTATTTATTTTATTATCTGATGCACTGCATTTATATTGGCATGATCTTTCTTGTACCTTGCTATGTCCCCTGAGGACCTGGATCCGGATTATGTCCCCAGGATTAGCTGACGAGATCTATCCCGAGGTATACGGGACCAGAGCATTAGCATTAGCAGGAGCAGGTGCACACCTTGGAGCAGAACCAGGATCTGGGAACGAGATTGTACCAGAGGACTTCTCCTGAGTATTGGCTTGAGATACTCATTTATTTCTATCTCTAGTTATTTTATTCCAGTCTACTGCATTGATGTACTAGACTTATTCTCGGATTGTTCTCCGAAGCACTTTTATTGAGATATGCTAGTTTATTTATTTGCATTTATTCTGGCATTTGATCTGTGATTATCTGTTATGGATGAGATTAGTATAGACTGTGACTGGTATCATTGGACCTACTTATTGTTATATTACATCTTAAGCATGCCCCGATGGATCCATTAAATTGGGTTTGTCCATCGGTGTGTGCTGCTGGCCATTATCATGCGTCTAGTCCCTCGGTATTTTGGGACTGGGGCGTGACAGCCTTAGTGACCTAACGGTCCCAGATACTTGCAGGTTCATTTGTATGGAAGAACTATTTGATAGTCTCCTGGATAACTGGAATGCATTAACGATACAGATAATATTTACTTAGTTGTGGCATAGCATTTCATCGAGGCAATATCGCAAGTTAGCATATAAGCAGGCAAACATGCATTTATAAGAAAACTTAAGCATTTTTATTTGGCTCGGGCCCGAAGGTGGTTGGAACTGATGAAGGATTTTGATATCTCTTTGCAATATCATCCTGGGAATGCCAATGTAGTTGCCGATGCTTTGAGCAGGTATCCGGTAGCTATGTTCTTGACACAGGATCGATATTTGTTGGAGGAATTAGAGAGCTTGGGCATTGAGGTGATTGTTCCTGGGTGTGTTATGCAGATGTGGGGATTGCAAATACACTCAGATTTGATGGACAGGATCAAGGCGGCACAGTATGATGATGTATCTCTGAGGAGTATCAGAGCTCAGGTGAGAGCAGGATTGGAGGATGATTTCACTATTGCAGAGAATGGATCTTTGAGGCATGGAGTTAGATTGTGTGTGCCTAGTGGGGAGTTGCGAGAGGAGGTATTGCAGGAAGCGCATCGCTCTCAGTATTCCATACATCCAGGTGCTAACAAGATGTATCAGGATATGGGAGAGAGTGTGTGGTGGTATGGCCTGAAGAGGGAAGTGGCACAGTTTGTATCCAGATGCTTAGTGTGCCAGCAGGTGAAAGTCGAGAGGCAGAGGCCAAGAGGTTTACTTCAGCCATTACCCATTCTAGAGTGGAAGTGGGAACACATTACTATGGATTTTGTGTCCGGACTTCCACGATCTCCAGGAGGAAAAGACGCGATTTGGGTCATTGTTGATAGGTTGACCAAGTCGGCCCATTTCTTGCCTTTCAAGGTGGGTTTGTCTACAGAGAAGCTGGCAGAGATGTATGTGAGGCAGATCGTTAGGATACATGGAGTTCCCGTCAGCATAGTCTCAGATCGAGATAGTCGTTTCACTTCTCATTTCTGGAAGAGTTTGCAGGAGAGTTTGGGCACTCAGCTCAAGTTCAGTACTGCATATCATCCCTAAACAGATGGGCAGTCAGAGAGGACTATCCAGACTCTCGAGGATATGTTGCACACTTGTGTACTAGATTTCAGGGGTTCTTGGGAGGACCATCTCCATTTGGTAGAGTTTGCTTACAACAACAGTTACCAGGCCAGTATAGAGATGTCACCTTTTTAAGCTCTATATGGTCGGAGGTGACGTACTCCTTTGTCTTGGGAGAATGTTGGAGAGAGGGTTTTGCTTGGGCCAGAGATGGTTGTGGATACAGCAGAGAAGGTTCAGTTGATCAGAGACAGACTTCGAGTGGTGCAGGACAGATAGCGGCATTGGACCGATAGCCATCGGAGACCTTTGGAGTTTGAGGTATAGTTTAGATTTTGTTTTGTGTTTGTTCTTGTTGGTTATAGATTAAGTTCTTAAGGTGGTGTTTTGTTCTAGGTGGGTGGTTTGGTGTTTCTAAGGATTTCTCCGACACAAGGCACGATTCGTTTCGGTGGAGGCGAAAAGCTTAGTTCGCGATTCATCGGACCTTTTACTATTCTAGAGAGGGTCGGTGCAGTTGCTTATAGACTAGACTTGCCACCTGTATTGGAGGGAATGCACAACGTGTTTCATGTGTCGCAGTTGAGATGATACGTGGCAGATCCTAGTCATGTATTGGATCACTCGGAGATAGAGGTGGGCCCTACTCTTAGCTATCCAGAGCAGCCAGTTGAGATTCTGGATCGAAGAGAGAAGGTGCTGAGGAACCAGACTATTCCTTTGGTGCCTGTCGCATGGAGGCATCACTCTCCGGGGGAGTTTACCTGGGAAAGAGAGGATGACATGCGAGAGCGTTATCCATATTTGTTTGTACCTTGAGGTATGTTATTTTCTAGTTATGTTCTGTTCATTGTTATGTTCTTTCATAGTTAATTGTGATTCTTTAGTTCTGTTCTGTAATTTTCTAGGGATAGTTTTTATTTTTGAATTTCGAGGACGAAATTATTTTAAGGAGGGTAGACTTGTCACTACCACATTTTCTAAGAAAGGATATTTTAGTCTTTTTCTATTTAATTAAATATTGTGCATGGTAAATAATTATTTGTTGTATTATTTAATTGTTGTTAGATGTTATTTAATTATTTTAGACTTGTATTAGTGGACCCAACTAGTTTAGTTTGGACCCATGGACCAACATGAATTAATTAGTTAGACTTGGCCCATTTAGAAAGCCCATTGTTAAGGAGATGGATTAAATTAATCAAATCATTAGACTAGAAGCTTCCTTCCTTAATTATTTCTTCATGAGAGGCCCCAAGGGATAAATTGGACATTTCATAATTGCTTGAGGAAGGGGTAGGGGCCGACCTATAATAGAGGGGGGGAAATTCTCTCTCCTCTCATTTTTATTCCAAATCTAGATCTAGAATTTTCCACTACCAAATTACTTTCATTCCCATTCCAATTCTCCACCAAATTTATTCCAAATTCTTTCCAATTCACCATTAGAGAGTTGAGAAGCAAGGATCTAGAAGGAGGAAGCAAGGATCTACAAAGAGGAGCAAGGATCTACAAAGAGGAAGCAATTTCATCTCAATTGGAGGTTTCATTGGGAATCTATCTCCCAATAGGTATAATTCAGTTTTTCTCCTTAAATAGCTTCTAAATCTGAGATTTAATCATGTAAAATCAACCCATATGTATGTACTACCCATAGGACTTGGTTTTGTGTTCATAGGAGACCCATGGAGAAAGTTATGGTACTTTTTGTGTCAATTTTGGGGGAATTCCGAATTGACATTTTGTTGTATGTGTCAATTGATCCTATAGATCAATTGGACATGTGTTATGTGTTTGGGGCTAGTTTCGTGTCCATAATTGGGTACGTGTAGGTCGTATCCCAACAATTTGGTGATACGTATTATTTTGGGGGTTTTACCTCCGACACGGGACTTTGTACATGTCGTATTTTGACACGGACATATAGATCTACATTTGACACTTTGATTTGTTCATAAATAATATTTATAACTTGTTTGTACCCTTCGGGGTACAATTGGTTGTATGTTGGACTCGTGTCGCATGCGTATCCTAGATCTAGTGGGATACGGTGTGATACTCTCCATGTGTGTGTGTTTATGTGTAGATCTAATTATTTGTGGTTTAATTCTTGAATTATAATTAGTAAATATATATAGATGTTATATATTTATTTTAGTGTAATTATTATGATATTTATTGTAGCATAGATCTATGTATTTTTATGTGTACTAATATAATGTATAAATATATATGTAGCTTTCTTTACATGCATTTATATATGTTACAATTTATGTTAATAAAATAAATTATATATAAATGTTTTATAAAATATATTTATGTGTTTAAATGAGTAATTATATTAATTATAATTATTATATAATTAATGTATATAAATGAATGTATTTTTATGTGTGCATTTAGCCATGTTAAAATATGTACATTAGTACATGGAATGTGTATTGTAGCTTTTAATATTTATTTATATGTATAGAATTATGTATATATAAGTATATATTATTTATTTGTTTTATATATATATATATATATATATATATATATATATATATATATATATATATATATATATATATATATATATATTATTTACTTTTAGGCGACGGCTGCATTAATGACAGATTCTGTCATTAAACAGCAGCAGCAGCCGCTGTAGCTCACTGAGCATTTAATGACAGTTCTGCCATTAATGATGCGGGCGGGTTTTTGAACAGCAGTGGCGACGGTTTTCTGTGACAGTTGTTAACTGTCACCAATTAGGTGACAGTGGATTTTATACAAGCGATTTTGGCGACGGCTTTTGCAGTGACAGTTGGAACTGTCACTAAAGGGTTTATTTATTGAAAATCAGTGTTTTAACACACTGTTTTCAGTGACAGTTAGGCAGTTTTAGTTTATATTTTATATATTATATTTATATATATATGTGTTTATTGTGAGATATAATACTAGTATTGTTATATTCTTAATTGTATAATATTAGTTTATATATATTATATTATGTATAAGTGTAAATACTATATCTATGTATCGTGAGCATTACTTTGTGTGGATACCAAGTTGGTTCAAAACCATGATTCCTAATTGTTGTATTTAATATTCTATATTATATACTTTATTGATTGATATATATAAGTATTGTGAGGTTTACCTTGGATTCACGTATCCGAAGATACGGTATTCTAATATTTAAGGATGTAGTTTTATGACTTAGATCTTAGTATTTTGATCCAAGATCTTGGTGCTAGACTTATGCAACCTAGAAATAGATGGTTGACCTTGGTTTGACCATAGTTGACCATAGTTGACTTTAGTGGACTTCAGAGTTGACCATAGTTGACTTTTGACTTAGAATTGACTTATTGACCTAGAAGTTGACTAGTTTAACTTGTTCTCTTTTCGGGACCTTGTATTGATGTTGTATTCTATATCTAGGTCTTCAAGGCACCGAGTCAGACATCTGTGAGACTGTTCATTGGACTTCAGGCGAGTACATTCTCTGATAGTTTCTCATTTATGATATCCTCTATGTTCATTGTATCTAGTGTAGATATCTATGTTCTCTTGACACTATGGTTACACGGATTGGTATATCCGGATCTCATCATGAGATGTTATTCCTTGGTATATGGTGTATATAGTGCAAGTATTGTTTTATTGGTTATCTTGTACATGTACAGACACCGATTTTTGGGAGGAGTCGCTCTCTTCTTGGGAAATCTAGTGCCATAGCATACCGTGGTTGGATCTATTATACCAGTCGGGGTGGGGAGTATTGGTATAGATATGTGATCAATATCCCTATTGAATAAAGTACAGATTACAGAATAGTGATGATCATGCACCGCACGTATGATTAGCCAGGCCGCATTGTATCTTGCCCAAGCCGATCACATGTTAAGCTAGTACTCACACACTTAGTCATTAGTATTATTGTTCCATTGGCATATTGTTCATTATTGTATATATTTTAAGTATTTCCTTATTGTAAATATATCTCTTGTATCTATTGTGCATCTTGTTTATCCACAGCTATTTACTGTTACATAGTTTTTATCATTAATTAGAACTGCTGTTGGAGATGTACTCTGCTCCTTTCCTGACTGGATATATTTTTCCAGATGACACTGAGGAGTGGTACCCTACCTATTATGGATCCCAGGATGTTGTGGGTTTAGATTCTGAGACCCTGGCTCAAGAGGGACTTATCCCAACTGAGACAGTTGACCCTGGAGTTGTAGCTTCGTAGTATTCTTTGTACTGGATTTGTCTCCAGCTTATTTTGTTACTTCTTCAGACTCATTGATGTATTATTTTAGACTCATGAGTTGTATTGTGACTATTTTATTCTTATCTGATTCGTGCTCATTTTTATCTTAGTTCTGTGAATGAGTATACTATCATTATTGGTGGTTCATTATATTGTTAGATAGATTATCTAGACAGCGTTCTACAACCGATTCTGCGGCGTAGGCTGGGCGTTGTTTCCGACTAGTACCCTTACACCGGGTGCGGGTCGTGACACGTTTTTGGTGGTGGCCCATACAGGTCTAGCTTCACAAAGTATGTGATGTCGTGGTAGTGCGATAATTTAGTTGTACTACTGTAAGCCTGCGATAGGATATAGGAAATAGGCTGAGATACTCAATCACATCTAGGAAAGTTCTTTTGATTCAACTATTCTCCTTTGATATTGATACTTGATCTCTTAATCTGTCCTTCCCTTGATGTCTTATATCTTGTGCCATATTGATTCTTATTCTGTCTTTTTATGAGACATACTCGAAGATACTTGCGGAGGCACGCAAGGTTGAGCGGGATTTAGGTTTGAAGACCAAGAGAGACCGTGATTCTTTTCTGGGGGCCAACGGCAGTACAATATCTGCCAAACATCCTCATTTCCAGTCCAGACCTTTCCAGCAGCCACAACAGAACCAGACTCCAGCTAGAGCGCCTTTTCACCAGGCACCTCAGCAGCAGAGACAGTTACAGCAAGCTCCATACAACTACTGCAAGAAGCCCGGCCACATCTGGGAAGTTTGCAGTAGGAGGCTAGGAGTTTGTTTGTATTGTGGTACTGAAGGGCATCAATCGAGGGAGTGTCCTCGTCGTGCAGTTCAGGGAGCAGCTCCGAGGGCACAGATGAGACCACCTGCAGCACAGCCGAGGGGACCGCTTCCGACACAGCAGCAGCGGTATTGTTTGTACCGAAGAAGGATGGATCGATGCACATGTGCATTGATTACAGGACTTTGAATAATCTCACTATCAAGAATAAGTATCCTTTGCCACGGATTGATGATCTGTTTGATCAGTTGAGTGGTGCGAAGGTATTTTCTAAGATAGATTTGAGATCAGGCTACCATCAAGTAAAGGTGAAGCCGGAGGACATACCGAAGACTGCTTTTAGAACTCGGTATGGTCAATACGAGTTTATGGTGATGCCGTTTGGTTTGACTAATGTACCGGCGGTATTTATGAACTTGATGAACAAGGTGTTCCACCAGTACCTTGACAATTTTGTGGTGGTGTTCATCGACGACATACTCATATACTCGAGGACACCGGAGGAGCATGAGGAGCATTTGAGGATTGTGTTGGATGTGCTGAGGAAGGAGAAGCTGTATGGGAAGTTGTCCAAGTGTGAGTTTTTCTTGGACAAGGTGGAGTTCTTGGGGCATGTTGTGACTGGTGATGGTATTTCAGTGGATCCAAAGAAGATTTCAGCAGTGGAATCTTGGAAGACTCCGAGTTCGGTAGCAGTCATCGGGAGTTTCTTGGGATTGGCAGGCTACTACAGGAAGTTTGTGCAAGATTTTTCGAGGATTGCCGAGCTGATGACCAGACTCACAAGGAAGGATGTGGAGTTTGTTTGGACGGAGGATTGCCAGGTTGCTTTTGAGGAGTTGAAGAAGAGGTTGACGTATGCTCATATTTTGACATTGCCATCAGGGTCCGGAGGTTTTACTATTTATAGTGATGCATCGGGGAAGGGTTTAGGTTGTGTTCTTCAGCAACATGAGAAAGTGATTGCCTATGCATCCAGGCAATTGCGTCCTCATGAAAAGAACTATCCTACCCATGATTTGGAGTTGGCAGCAGTCATCTTTGCTCTGAAGTTGTAGAAACATTATTTGTACGGAGAGCGTGTGGAGATCTTCACAGACCACAAAAGCTTGAAGTACGTTTTCACGCAGAAGGAGTTGAACATGAGGCAACGTCGGTGGTTGGAACTGATAAAAGATTTTGATATCTCTTTGCAATATCATCCTGGGAATGCCAATGTAGTTGCCGATGCTTTGAGCAGGTATCCGGTAGCTATGTTCTTGACACAGGATCGATATTTGTTGGAGGACTTGGAGAGCTTGGGCATTGACGTGATTGTTCCTGGGCGTGCTATGCAGATGTGGGGATGGCAAATACACTCAGATTTGATGGACAGGATCAAGGCGGCACAGTATGATGATGTATCTCTGAGGAGTATCAGAGCTCAGGTGAGAGCAGGATTGGAGGATGATTTCACTATTGCAGAGGATGGATCTTTGAGGCATGGAGTTAGATTGTGTGTGCCTAGTAGGGAGTTGCGAGAGGAGGTGTTGCAGGAAGCGCATCGCTCTCAGTATTCCATACATCCAGGTGCTAACAAGATGTATCGGGATATGCGAGAGAGAGTGTGGTGGTATGGAATGAAGAGGGAAGTGGCACAGTTTGTATCCAGATGCTTAGTGTGCCAGCAGGTGAAAGCCGAGAGGCAGAGGCCAGGAGGTTTACTTCAGCCATTACCCATTCCAGAGTGGAAGTGGGAACACATTACTATGGATTTTGTGTCCGGACTTCCACGATCTCCAGAAGGGAAAGACGCGATTTGGGTCATTGTTGATAAGTTGACCAAGTCGGCCCATTTCTTGCCTTTCAAGGTGGGTTTGTCTACGGAGAAGCTGGCAGAGATGTATGTGAGGCAGATCGTTAGGATACATGGAGTTCCCGTCAACATAGTCTCAGATCGAGATAGTCGTTTTACTTCTCATTTCTGGAGGAGTTTGTAGGAGAGTTTGGGCACTCAGCTCAAGTTCAGTACTGCATATCATCCCCAGACAGATGGGCAGTCAGAGAGGACTATCCAGACTCTCGAGGATATGTTGCGTACTTGTGTACTAGATTTCGGGGGTTCTTGGGAGGACCATCTCCATTTGGTAGAGTTTGCTTACAACAACAGTTACCAGGCCAGTATAGAGATGTCACCTTTTTAAGCTCTATATAGTCGGAGGTGTCGTACTCCTTTGTCTTGGGACGATATTGGAGAGAGAGTTTTGCTTGGGCCAGAGATGGTTGTGGATGCTGCAGAGAAGGTTCAGTTGATCAGAGACAGACTTCGAGTGGTACAGGACAGATAGCGGCATTGGACCGATAGCCATCGGAGACCTTTGGAGTTTGAGGTATAGTTTAGATTTTGTTTTGTGTTTGTTCTTGTTTGTTATAGATTAAGTTTTTAAGGTGGTGTTTTGTTCTAGGTGGGTGGTTTGGTGTTTCTGAGCATTTCTCCGACACGAGGCACGATTTGTTTCGGTGGAGGCGGAAAGCTTAGTCCGCGATTCATCGGACCTTTTACTATTCTAGAGAGGGTCGGTGCAGTTGCTTATAGACTAGACTTGCCACCTGCATTGGAGGGAGTGCACAACGTGTTTCATGTGTCGCAGTTGAGACGATACGTGGCAGATCCTAGTCATGTATTGGATCACTCGGAGATAGAGGTGGGCCCTACTCTTAGCTATCCAGAGCAGCCAGTTGAGATTCTGGATCGAAGAGAGAAGGTGCTGAGGAACCAGACTATTCCTTTGGTGCGCGTCGCATGGAGGCATCACTCTCTGGGGTAGTCTACCTGGGAGAGAGAGGATGACATGCGAGAGCGTTATCCATATTTGTTTGTACCTTGAGGTATGTTATTTTCTAGTTATGTTCTGTTCATTGTTATGTTCTTTCATAGTTAATTGTGATTCTTTAGTTCTGTTCTGTAATTTTCTGGGGGTAGTTTTCATCTTTGAATTTCGAGAACGAAATTATTTTAAGGAGGGTAGACTTGTCACTACCACATTTTCTAAGAAAGGGTATTTTAGTCTTTTCCTATTTAATTAAATATTGTGCATGGTAAATAATTATTTGTTGTGTTATTTAATTGTTGTTAGATATTATTTAATTATTTTGGACTTGTATTAGCGGACCCAACTAGTTTAGTTTGGACCCATGGACCAACATGAATTAATTAGTTAGACTTGGCCCATTTAGAAAGCCCATTGTTAAGGAGATGGATTAAATTAATCAAATCATTAGACTAGAAGCTTCCTTCCTTAATTATTTCTTCATGAGAGGTCCCAAGGGCTAAATTGGATATTTCATAATTGCTTGAGGAAGGGGTAGGGGCCGGCCTATAATAGAGGGGGGGAAATTCTCTCTCCTCTCATTTTCATTCCAAATCTAGATCTAGAATTTCCCACTACCAAATTCCTTTCATTCCCATTCCAATTCTCCACCAAATTCATTCCAAATTCTTTCCAATTCACCATTGGAGAGTTGAGAAACAAGGATCTAGAAGGAGGAAGCAAGGATCTACAAAGAGGAGCAAGAATCTACAATTTGGAAGTAAATTCATCTCAATTGGAGGTTTCATTGGAAATCCATCTCCCAATAGGTATAATTCAGTTTTTTCCCATAAAATAGCTTCTAAATCTGAGATTTAATCATGTAAAATCAACCCATATCTAAGTACTACCCATAGGACTTGGTTTTGTGTTCATAGGAGACCCATGGAGAAAGTTATGGTACTTTTTGTGTCAATTTTGGAGGAATTTCGAATTGACATTTTGTTGTGTGTGTCAATTGATCCTATAGATCAATTGGGCATGTGCTTATGTGTTTGGGGCTAGTGTCGTGTCCACAATTGGGTACGTGTAGGTCGTATCCCAACAATTTGGTGATACGTGTTGTTTTGGGGATTTTACCTCCGACACGGGAATTTGTACATGTCATATTTTGACACGGACACATAGATCTACATTTGACACTTTGATTTATTCATAAATAATATTTGTAACTTGTTTGTGTCCTTCGAGGTGCAATTGGTTGTGTGTTGGACTCATGTCGCATGCGTATCCTAGATCTAGTGGGATACGGTGTGATACTCTCCATGTGTGTGTGTTTATGTGTAGATCTAATTATTTGTGGTTTAATTCTTGAATTATAATTAGTAAATATATATAGATGTTATATATTCATTTTAGTGTAATTATTATGATATTTATTGTAGCATAGATCTATGTATTTTTATGTGTACTAATATAATGTATAAATATATATGTAGCTTTCTTTACATGCATTTATATATGTTACAATTTATGTTAATAAAATAAATTATATATAAATATTTTATAAAATATATTTATGTGTTTAAATGAGTAATTATATTAATTATAATTATTATATAATTAATTGTATATAAATGAATGTATTTTTATGTGTGTATTTAGCCATGTTAAAATTTGTACATTAGTACATGGAATGTGTATTGTAGCTTTTAATATTTATTTATATGTATAGGATTATGTATATATAAGTATATATTATTTATTTGTTTATATATATATATATATATATATATATATATATATATTGATTTATATATTTATATATTAATATATATATATTTATATATATTATATACTTTTAGGCGACGGCTGCATTAATGACAGATTCTGTCATTAAACAGCAGCAGCAGCCGCTGTAGCTCACTGAGCATTTAATGATAGTTCTGTCATTAATGCTGCGGGCGGGTTTTTGAACAGCAGTGGCGACGGTTTTCTGTGACAGTTGTTAACTGTCACCAATTAGGTGACAGTGGGTTTTATACAAGCGGTTTTGGCGACGGCTTTTGCAGTGACAGTTGGAACTGTCACTAAAGGGTCTGTTTATTGAAAATCAGTGTTTTAACACACTGTTTTCAGTGACAGTTAGGCTGTTTTAGTTTATATTTTATATATTATTTATATATATATATATATATATATATATGTATGTATATATATATGTGTGTTTATTGTGAGATATAATACTAGTATTGTTATATTCTTAATTGTATAATATTAGTTTATATATATTATATTATGTATAAGTGTAAATACTATATCTATGTATCTTGAGCATTACTTTGTGTGGATACCAAGTTGGTTCAAAACCATGATTCCTAATTGTTGTATTTAATATTCTATATTATATACTTTATTGATTGATATATAGGTATTGTGAGGTTTACCTTGGATTCACGTATCCGAAGATATGGTATCCTAATATTTAAGGATGTAGTTTTATGACTTAGATCTTAGTATTTTGATCCAAGATCTTGGTGCTAGACTTGTGCAACCTAGAAATAGATGGTTGACCTTGGTGTGACCATAGTTGACCATAGTTGACTTTAGTTGACTTCAGAGTTGACCATAGTTGACTTTTGACTTAGAATTGACTTATTGACCTAGAAGTTGACTAGTTTAACTTGTTCTCTTTTCGGGACCTTGTATTAATGTTGTATTCCATATCTAGGTCTTCGAGGCACCGAGTCAGACATCTGTGAGACTGTTCATTGGACTTCAGGCGAGTACATTCTCTGATAGTTTCTCATTTATGATATCCTCTATGTTTATTGTATCTAGTGTAGATATCCATGTTCTCTTGACACTATGGTTACACGGATTGGTATATCCGGATCTCGTCATGAGATGTTATTCCTTGGTATATGGTGTATATGGTGCAAGTATTGTTTCATTGGTTATCTTGTACATGTACAGACACCGATTTTCGGGAGGAGTCGCTCTCTTCTTGGGAAATCTAGTGCCATAGCATACCGTGGTTGGATCTATTATACCAGTCGGGGTGGGGAGTATTAGTATAGATATGTGATCAATATCCCTATTGAATAAAGTACAGATTACATAATAGTGTTGATCATGCACCGCACGTATGATTAGCCAGGCCGCATTGTATCTTGCCCAAGCCGATCACATGTTAAGCTAGTACTCACACACTTAGTCATTAGTATTATTGTTCCATTGGCATATTGTTCATTATTGTATATATTTCTAGTATTTCCTTATTGTACATATATCTCTTGTATCTATTGTGCATCTTGTTTATCCACAGCTATTTACTGTTACATAGTTTTTATCATTAATTAGAACTACTGTTGGAGATGTACTCTGCTCCTTTCCTGACTGGATATATCTTTCCAGATGACACTGAGAAGTGGTACCCTACCTATTATGGACCCCAGGATGTTGTGGGTTTAGATTCTGAGACCCTGGCTCAAGAGGGACTTATCCCAACTGAGACAGTTGACCCTGGAGTTGTAGCTTCGTAGTATTCTTTGTACTGGATTTGTCTCCAGCTTATTTTGTTACTTCTTCAGACTCATTGATGTATTATTTTAGACTCATGAGTTGTATTGTGACTATTCTATTCTTATCTGATTCGTGCTCATTTCTATCTTAGTTCTGTGATTGAGTATACTATCATTATTGGTGGTTCATTATATTGTTAGATAGATTATCTAGACAGCGTTCTACCGTCGATTCTGCGGCGTAGGCTGGGCGTTGTTTCCGACTAGTACCCTTACACCGGGTGTGGGTCGTGACAAAGACCGTGGTTCATTGGCTGGCGGTAAGCGTTCTAAGCCACAGAGTCGCACAGATTGTTCGAGTGCAACGGAGTCATGAACGCATAGGCGATCGATAACAAGTTCACTGAGTCAATAATATAGCAGAAGCATTGAATAACACAAGTAGAAGTAAAGCAACTCTTTATTGATATAAACAAGTGTTACAGGCGGTGCTTGGCCGAGATTACAATTTGCTCAGATCTCTCTCTCTCTGAAACAATAAAAGCGTGCCAAGTGGATACAATTATGGAATGATTATACAAGCGATGTTCAGACGATGTTCCAATATCATATCTTCTATATGTGCTTCAGTTCCGGACGTAGCGCTCCAAGGCTTCAGAGTGGACTCCTGGCCTTAGAACGCACGAAGGAGGCATCCGTACCAAACAAGGTTCTCCCGCACCCTGCAAACGATCTGGTGGGTTATCAGTACAAATAATGCACTGGTGGGGAGGCTACTCGCCCGCTCGACAAATCCAAACACGTAATATAGGTTTCGTGCACCAACTATTATGTTGTCTTTCTAGTTTCCTTAGGATCAATTTTATACAAAGATTGAATAGCCTAACTCGTGTGGCAGTGCACCGTGCGACATGAGAGGAAATACGGCGTGAAGTACCAACTTAACATTTGACCTTCCCTGTCCATGGCAAACTAAGTTAATTCAAGCACGGGCAGGTATAAATATTCAGGGGAAATAACATATGCGAATGCAAGTGTTTGGATGTGAGATTCATATCGTTTAGCTAATTTTCGATTTCTTTCTTGATGCGATGCAATGACTCGCACGCGGATAGCCGCTAAGCGAAGATGACTTATCTATATAACATAAGTCGCTGGCATAGCCAAAATGGACGGGTTTACAGTCTCGAGATGAGAATGATATGCAACGCAGGTGGTGAGCCCTGCTACATAGCACTCCGTCCATAACATATGACTATATATAATGCATCCGTCCGGATCGGACCGGTCTCAGCGCCCTGGCAACCGACCGCGGAAGCAACATAAAACCTTGTGCACTAGTTGTCCGTGATACGCTGTCTGGGTCATTCCTTTTTCTATAGCTTGACATGATAATCATGAATCTTATTCTGAACGAGCATATTGCTCCACGAGCTGAGATTCTTTCTTTACTTGACACGATCCTTGTTCAGATGCATACTTGGCATGATTATCATTCAAGTGTGATTCTCATTCAATATTCATCTTGCCATGAAGCATTCCCCTGGTGCAGGGACTACCTTAGTGACCTAACGGTCCCAGATACTTGTAGGTTCATTTGCACGAAAGAACTATTTGATAGTCTCCTGGCTAACTGGAATGCATGAACGATATAGATAACGTTTACTTAGTTGTGGCATAGCATTTCATCGAGGCAATATTGCAAGTTAGCATATAAGCAGGCAAACATGCATTTATAAGAAAACTTAAGCATTTTCATTTAGCTCGGGCCCGAAGGTAAGCCGATGAGGTAAAACCGTAAGGGAACTTAGCATGCGAGGGTCTGAACATAAGCAATATTTTATTTCCATGTTCTAGCATAAGCAATACAAATTGGGATTATTCCCATAGCTAGGTGCGTTGTATTCTTATTAGCATGCAGGGGGTAATTCACCTAGTGACTAGCATGTATCGTTCCATATTTTATGTATGATGGCTAAGCAAAGACAAGTTCACCATAGTCACCCACCTTAGCGATGATTCACCTCGGTTGAGCGATACGTCAAGCGAGCCTCTGAAAGCCTAAGCTGAAATCCTGTAGGGACAAGTCTGGATATCATTTGCCTCAAATGAGTGTTCTCGCCTGAGCAAAGCGGGTCGGGATATTGCACTTTTGTCGTTTGAATCGGTAGTCCGCTTGAGCGAAACGGGGTGTTACATAGATATGCATTTGTTAAATAGATATTTATTTGTGGTTATATTTATAATCATATGATGTAAGATGTATATTGTGTATATGTTTATATGTACGTATATGTATGTATGTTGTTATAGATATGTTACTATGTATATAGGTGTATATTAATATGTAGATAATATATACATATATAAGTGTGTGGGTATATGTATTATTAGTTGTAATTATATACATATATATTTAGTATATATATTATATTGTGTGTGTATATATATATATATATATTAGAGATATAGAGAGCAGGTGATTTAGCGACAGCAGCGTGTGTCGCTGAATACAGCAACAGCAACAATAACAGCAGCAGCAGCCACTATAGCGACAGCAGCAAAGTGTCGCAGCAGCAAGTGTCGCAACAGAAGTAACGTACAGCAGCAGTAGCAAGAGAAACAGCGACAGCAGCAAATGGCAACAGCGACAACTGTAGGATTCTGTCGCTGAAATAGCATCAGTATCAGCAGCCGTATGAGGGGCTTTAGCAACAGTTTTTGGCGACAGCTGCAGTGATCCGTCACTATAACAGCAGAGTATCAGCAGCAACAGCGGTTTTTAGCGACAGCAGACATGGCCTTTAGCGACGGTTTGGCAGTTATATATATATATATATATATATATATATATATATATATATATATATATATATATATATATATATATATATATATATATGGTAATTAATATATATGTAAATATGTTCCTAATTGCTATTTATATTATAGTATATTATATGTATAATATGTAGTACAGCATATATTATATTTAAGGGTTGTCAGCATATGTAAAGTAGTGGATAATACCTTGAGATACCAAGGTAAGTACCAAGGTAATTGGGGATACCCAAGGTATTGGGTTTGGGTATCAATATATTGGTTTAGTATTGTGATACCAAGATTGGTTCAAACCAAGGTATCTATTTAATATTTGTAATTAGGATTTATATAATAAATAATTATTTGATATTTAATAGATGATGTTTCCTTTTGTTTTACGTATCCAGAGATACGGTATCCTAGTACCCTAAGATATAGTTTTTATGACCTAGACTTTAGTATTTGAACCCAATATCTTTGTGTTAGACATTTGCAACCTAGAAATAGATAGTTGACCATAGTTTGACCATAGTTGACCTTAGAGTTGACTTAGTTTAACTTTTGACTTAGAGTTGACTTGTTGACCTAGAAGTTGACTAGTTTAATATATTTTCTTTCCGGAACCTTGTATTGATGTTGTATTCCAAATCTAGGTCTTCGAGGCATCGTATCAGACATCTGTGAGACTATTCATTCGACTTCAAGCGAGTACTTTCTCTGATAGTTTCTCATTTATGATATCATCTATGTTTATTGTATCTAGTGTAGATATCCTTGTTCTCTTGACACGATGGTTACACGGATTGGTATATCTGAATCTCGTCATGAGATGTTATTCCTTGGTATATGGTGTATCTTGTGCAAGCCTTGTTTTATTGATTTTTTTGTACATATACAGACACTGATTCTCGAGAAGACTAACTATCTTCTTGGGGAATCTCGTGCCATAGCGTACCATGGTTGGATCTATTATACCAGTCAAGCTGGAAAGTATTTTAGTGTAGATATGTGATCATACCCTCCTTGTATCAAGTCTTATTCATTGAATAGTGTTAATCATACACCGTACGTATGATTAGCCAGGCCATAAATCTTGTATCACGTTCCCAAGCCGATCACATGTTAAAGCTAGTACTCACACACTTAGTCATTATTATTCTTGTTCATTAACATATTGCTCATTATTGTATTTATTCCAGTATTTTCATATTGTATATATCTCATTGTATCTATTGTGCATCTTGTATATTTACATATATTTATTGTTACATAGTTTTTATCATTGATTAGAACTGCTATTAGAGATGCACTCTGCTCCTTTCCTGACTGGATATATTTTTCCCAAATGACACTGAGGACTAGTACCCTACACATTATGGACCTCAGGATATTGTAGGCTTAGAGTCAGAGACCCTGGCTCAAGAGGAACTTATCCCAATTGAGACATATGACCCGAGTTTAGTAGCTTCTTAGTATTTTTGGTACTAGAATTGTCTCCAGCTCATTTGTTAGTAATTTTTTCAGACTCATTGTGTATTATTTTAGACTCATGAGTTGTATGTGACTATTCTATTCTTTATCATATTCGTGCTCGTTACATCTTAGATCTGTGATTGAGTATATTGTTATTGTTGGTAGATTCATTATATTGCTAGATAGATTATCCTGACAGAGTTCTACCATCAATTCTGTGGCGTAGGCTGGGCGTTGTTTCTGACTTGTACCCTTATACCGGGTGTGGGTCATGACAGACATAACAGCCCAGCAATGAGCTCGACAGCAACAGCAGGGAGTCGGGCACTCAGCTGAAGGGAAGTACAGCAGCTGCAGCTAGCTGCTGAGGCAACAAATCGGGCAGCAACAACAGAAGCTCACTGGTAGTACAAAACAATATGAAGAGAGGCTCAGTGCACAGCAAGTCGAAGAGGCCACTGTGAGTATCAGTAAGCAATCACTGATATCAGTCTAGTTGTAGGTCAGAGAGTATCCAGTTCAGCTGTGTATCAAGGTTTTGGGATTTCAGTTTATGTGGTATGTCACTGTATTATGCCCGAGCACATTAGCAGTTCAGTCTTTCACTGTGCAGTTTAGTTAGCTTTTAGTGAGGTCAGTTTCAGTTGAGTTGGGCTTGGTTTCAGTTAGTTTTCTGTTAAGAATTAGTTAGTTAAGGTATTGTTAGTAGTTAGTGATTATATATATATATACTTGTTTATGTTGAGTTAGTTATATCTAGCTATATGTATTATGTATATATATAGTTATGGGTTATTGAGATATTGAGTTAGCTAATAGTGGTTACTTTGGTTTGGGGTTTTGTTTCAAGGTATTAGAGTTAGTTAGCTAGTAGTAGTTAGTATATATATATATATATATATATATATATATATATATATATATATATATATATATATATTAGTGTACACATATATATGTTAGTATGCTAGTAGCTAGTTAGCGACATATAAATATACATATTTGTATTAGTTGTTATTGTATGGTAGTTAGTTATGTATACTATTGGTATTATATGTTAATAGTTAGATACATTATATTAATTAGTTATATATTAAGTGTTTGGGTTACCTCGAGATACCAAGGTATTACCAAGGTATTGGGTCGATACCCAAGGTATTGAGTTTGGATATCGAGATGGGTGTGATACGTATTGGTGCAAGGCCAAGGTATTATATTTTCATTGTAGTAATATAGTATTAAGTATATATGACTTGTATATATATCTAAAATACTATTTTCACATATGGAAACTTGCGTATCTTAGGATATGGCTTTTTGAGTGCCTTTTTGTATCTTAGATTAGTTTGTATAGCTTAGTTTCATAGTGCATTGACTTAGTGACTTAGTGTTAGACTCTTGTAACCTAGACTTCATAGGTTTGACTTAGAATTTGCTTATTGACCTAGAATTGCATCAACTTAATTAATTTTTATTCTTGAACCTTGTATTGATGCAACATACCATATATAGGTCTGTGTGACCCCATCTTGGGCATCGAGAGACACACCTTGCTCAGAACTTCTGGCGAGTATATTTCTCTGTTAATTTTTATTTCATGATAGTGTATATATCACTTGTTCTAGAACTAAATACTTGATTCTGACACTTGGTTACACGGACTGGTACTATATGGATCATGTCAGAAGGTATTATCCCCTACCGTGTTCAGCGGGTACTCAGTCATATATATTTTATCGTGTGCATCGGGTATTGATTTTATGTAATTCTTGTGTATCCACTATTTCGTGAGCTAGTGTGACTATATCGTGTACATGTATGTAATGTGTCGTGATTGGATCCATGAGTATTGGTTGGGGAGGGAGAGTAATAGTTGGTTATGTGATCAAAGCCCTATTGATCTTATGTGTATGTCGATTATACAGCTCACGTATAATGGAGTTACCTTTATACCTCATGTGCAACCTAAGCCGATCATATAACGAACTTCCACTCTAAACCACATAACTAGTATTTTTGTTTTCTACTTGCAGTTTAATTTTCGTATTTACTTTCCAATTCTTATAGTGATTATTGCATATTCTCACATGTATTGTACATTCTTACTACTTGTGCATCTTGTATCATTTTCTATTGCTCATTATATATGCTCCATTATGTATTTGAAACTGCTTTTAGAGGTATGTACTTTGCTCCAATCCTGACTGGATATATTTTTCAGATGATTGGCTAAAGGAGCTGTGTCCCACGTATTACGGCCCGCAGGAGGGTAAGACTTTAGAGGATAGTCCCCTAGAGCAAGAGGACATAGTACCGGTGACTGAGGAGGTTTAGTTTATGTTTGGTGATTTTGTATTAGACTATTCTTTTGTTGAGATTCAGAGTTGTATTATTATTTCAGACTTGTGGATTGTATCTTATTTTTTTTCTTCGTTATTCCATTCGTGCATTATTCTTCCTTAGTTTATTTTGTGATTGAGATTAGTCATACTTGTGAAATACCATATTGGTCCTCCATTTGGAGTTGAGATGTTTGACAAGTACCATATTATATTGTTGAGATATTAGATAGTTAGAAATGACCCAGACAGCATTCTACCGCTGATTCTATGGCGTAGGCTGGGCATAACCACGTACTCGTGCCCGAATATCAGGGTACGGATCGTGACAACCACAAATTGGTCAAATTAAGACATGAAAATAAGGTTCATCAAATCCATGAATACCGCTAGAGCATTAGACAGTCCGAATGGCATAACTAAAGATTTGTAATGCCCATATCTTGACCTAAATATTGTCTTTGGTATATTCTTCTCCCAGACTCGCACCTGATGATATCCTGATCGTAAATCTATCTTGGAGAAGACTTGCTCCACTTAATTTGTCAAACAAATCATCAATCCTTGGTAATGGGCACTTGTTCTTCACTGTCACTGCATTCAACCGTCTGTAATCCAAACACAATCACGTCGATTCGTCCTTTTTTATTACCAATATCGCTGGTGCTCCCCACGGGGATCCACTGGTCTGAATAAACTTCTTCTCCTTCAGTTCTTCTATATTTTGATATAACTGGTCAAGCTCTGATGGTGACATTAGGTACACCTTCTAGGATACCAGTTCTACTCCTGGCATCAACTCTATACAGAACTATACTTCTCTGACTGAGGGTAATCCGGGAAGATCATTTGGAAAGACGTCCATGAACTTTTCAACTATCTTTGCCAGCGGGTCTTCTTTCCTTGCTACTGTTACGATTCTTCCCTTATACTGGTCTCTTATTATTCTGCTAAGGACAAACTCTTCTAGACCAGAAATTCTAAATAACACTCTACCCTCACAACAGTCTATCATTGCATGACTGTCTCTCGTCCAGTCCATGCCTAAGATAACGTCAAAGTTACCCAGAGAAAACTCGATCAACTTTGCAGGTAATAAATGTCCATATACTACGACTAAACATGCTAGGCACACCCTACTAATTTCTACGATCCCATTGCCAGTGAGTATATTCAGCCTCTCTGGCAATGTCTCAAACTTTAATCTAATACGTGTCGCATATTGTGCAGATATAAATGAGTGCGAAGCTCCAGAATCAATTAAAGCTATGGCAGAAAAGGTTGTAACAGAAATATTACCTGCCACTACGTCGCCCGACGCTAGAGCTTCCTCTAAAGATAAGGTGAGTGCCTGCCCTTGGCCTTGTCGAGCTCCCTGTTGCTGTCTTTCTTGTTGCCATGGTTGTGGCCCCTATTGATTCTGCTGTTGTTGCCTATGAAGTTGGGCCTGTGTCGGCAACGGACGCTGAGCTAAAGGTCGTACTGCAACTGTTGGTCCTCCTTGTTGCACGGCCCTTGGAGCTGGCAATGTAGGAAACTGTTAAACTGGCCCTCATAGCCTCTGTATCAATCTTAAGCATAATATATTAGTTGTCCGACAAATATCCCGGGTATGACCACCCTTTCCACAGTAGGTATAAAATATCGGCACTCCCCATCATTGTTGTTGCTGCTGCTGTTGTTGCCTCGACTGATCTTGCCTAGTTGGTGCCATCACTGTCGAGGTCACTGGCCTCCTCTGTGTTACGTCATGGATGTGAATACCAAGGGATGGTATTGATGTTCACGGTACTGGTTCTCCCTTATTGTTCTGTCCATGAGGTCTCTTTCGATCTACTCTTGTGGATGCCATCCTCTGGAAAGTAAGCTCAACCCTCATGGCTGCTATCAATACCGCCTCGAAGGTCTGGTAGTTATGCACCTCTACCATGTATAAGATTTCTAAATGAAGTTCCTGCTGGAACTTTACTGCTCTCTCCAACTCTGTTTCCACCATGGTTAGAGCAAATTTTTTTAGTCGACAAAACTCTGCCGCATAGCCGTCTACTGTCCTTCCAGCTTGATTTAGGTTAATGAACCTTTGCTGCAACTCACACTGAGCCACAATCTTGAAGTACTTTGCCCTGAACAGGGTCCTAAAATCCTTTCATAAAATAGGACGTCTCAATCCTACCTCTATCGTGGCCCACCAATCCCTTGCTAGATCTTGGAGTTGTAGGTGAACCAGGTCAACATATTCCTCGGCCGAAACTTTAGCCGCTGACAGAATGGTCTCACTATCCTGGAGCCAATCATCTATCGTGATTGCATCCTTCGTTCCATCAAAATACCTGGGATTCAGTCTATAAAATCTAACAGATACCCCAGAACCTGTTCTCCTGTCTCGTTCTAGGGCTGTCTGTAACCCTTGGTTCAACAGTACATTATGTTCTTGTTGTTGGAGATTATGTTGCTATTGTTGTTGTTGTTGTTGTTGTTGCACCACAATCTGGGGTTGTTGGGCAGTCGATAATCCATGAATAATCTCTAGCAAGGCCGGGGTATCCAGTATTACCGACACCGTGGGAGGTACGGGAACACCTAGAGCCTGCTGCTTTGTCCCATTCACCGTGGGCTCAACTCAGATCCTTGACTGAGGTTCCACAGGATCTTATTCTATTGGCAACTATGCCTCTCTTATTGCTGCAGCACCGGGGGAAGGAGAAGCCCTAAAGAAGACCACAAGAAATATCAAGTACAGGACGAGAAGAAACAAGAAAGTAACCAATCTAGAAGAATTCAAACTGAGTATCAAAGATGACGATTTCAAAATTTCAAGAAGGATCATGTTTGATCGAGACTCCTATAACCATGACACCCCACAAGTCTGATGAACATACCTGCATGGGCCACTACTAAAACTTTGCCATATCCCAGTACCGGAATACAGAGACGGACATGGCCAGCTACCCCATACAAGGTGTTATATGTTGTACGGCGATCACGACAGTATAAGACAAGGGGTGCATGCTATAATCAAGTCTTCTAGAGTCAAGAACTTCTATGTCTCAATTATTCAAATAGGAAACAATAAGCATAAATCATATATGATAAAGCAATAAGACATCCCAAATGCTCTCTCAAAATATTCTGGAGACCAACTATACAAAATAAAGAGCTGAATAGTAACAAAAGTACATGACAGTGATCAGCTGCAGTCTGATTTAATACAATAATATAAGAAAACTAATATTCAGATGAGCCGGCTAACAGGTGTCGGTGGCTAAATGCCCAAAAGAAGTATGTACAATGATGAGCAGGAAAGAAGAAAAAATATACTTGTTATCCCTTGCGACCATGTTCCTGGTACGCGCCATGAGTTGGAAGAAGGTATGATGGATCCTCGGGTGCTGGCTCAAAACTTGGCCATGCAAAACCAGTAGAGTTAGACCCCAAATAGCAAGTACCACAAAAGAAGCACGAAATAGAGAATCAAAAACCCAAGAAAACATATAATAATACATAGGTTAAGTGTCTTAACTTAGGTCCATGGCATATCCTAGCACAAAAGCCCAACCCTACAACTAAACAAGGACAAGGGTTGAACCATCACACTATTATTGTCCATTTTCCTTGGCTACTAGCCGAATAATACAATCACAACCAAGTCCATTTTTCTTATATCGGCCAATCATTGGTACGGCTTGTTATTTTTATGGAGTCTGAGGTTATCTCAGAAATAATGCATAATAAGTATCCTCAGATCACGCCAGTTCCGAACATGAGCTAATCGAACCAAATAAATAAAATAAGCACTTGCAGGATGCACCAGTTTCCCGTAAGGTCACTGTGCTAAAAATACGGTATTAGCGGTCCTAATGTTCCTATAGTGAAACGGTGGCTCGGCATAATAATAGGTCAGATACTGCACTCCACTAAGGCAGATGATATACAATATCTGTGGTGGCCAGCCCACAGCGCACTAGAATAAATCTCTGTGGGAAGGTTCGTTGGCATAATCTCGGGATACCGTTCCCTCCAATGTTACTACCACTTTTAGTTACCTAATTAACCCAATATTTTGTTTAAAATCTCAAGACATGGTCACATGAGAATTTTTCTTAAGATGTTATACAAAGTACAGGCACGCTAGATACGAATCCATGGAAGTAAAATCTGGATTCACCCAAGCGTGTATGCAACATTCAGTCAATCAATATCCTAGCCACGCTTTGGTAGTTGAGTCGCTTATTATGCCCGTGCTAGAAAAATAATATATATTTATAATATCACGCGTTCAGAAATTTTGAGGCATTCTCGATACAAAACCCAAATATAATCACTTAACACGTGACATGATGTGTTGCACCTTGGCGAACATTAAATTATGGATAATTATCAGGTAATAGTGATATCATCACGGATACAGTATTCGAGTCCAATTACCAATTAAATATTGGGTCACGAAAGAATAAGAAACATTCAATCTAACAAGCAAGACCGTATGGGTCTCTAGGCCGCATGGGAAGTCGAGGCTGCATATGAAGTCAGGCAGCGTGAAAAGCCCTGTTCGCATATGAAGTCAGGCCGCATGAAAAGTCATGACCGCATATGGAGTCTGGGCCGCATGAAAAGTCCTGGCCGTATATGGAGTTTGGGCCGCATGCTCAGGGTTAAAGTCTACTCCTGGGGCCAAGTGTTGAAGTGATGGGCAATAAATAAAGTGTCAGTGATGTGACATAAAGTGATTGATGTGACAAGCCATAAAGTATGTCAGACAAAAAAGACAAATATCATAGAAATATGTACGATGGTTCAGAGTCATGCGTCCAAGGAAATGGTGGCCACATACTCTCCAATGCCGCATAAGTGTCGGTGCCGCATGGAGTTCGATGTCGCATGGAGGTCTCTTAGACTTAGTAAATTTCTCACTCGTTTACGAGCAAAAAAAGAAGGTATTTAAGGATACTTGTGTAAGTAAACAGTCATGCGTCTAACCAGATGGACACATATTATCAGTATACGACAAGAGTTCAGGCCGCATAACCCTCTCGGGCCGCATAACACTCTCAGCTGCATAACTCGTTGGCTGCATGAAGACTTCATCTTCTCCAAATAGTAGGTTCAGCAATGACGGAAAAGCTTCAAAAACTAAAATCTTGTTTTGTCCTAAAATCCTCATTTTAAGTCCAAATTGGGTGAACCAAAAGCCTAAATACTCTTAATTGAAAGCTCTATCATGTAGCAAAAACTGGTTTTCTAAAATACATGTTTAATACATCAAAACCAAGAAAAACTCATAAAATCCACCGTCAAATCAGACAATATCATCGTGTACCAATTACACCAATAGGTGCGTATGGTATTCTTCGACGTGTGGGCTTTGACATAATTTAAATTGGTCACCTGTGCACGATGAATTTGACCCATATCAGTCGAAAGTCACCTTATGGCAATTTTTTTAACTTCTCAATTAATTTGTACACGCTTGTCATTTCAAAACGAAACTTGTGCCATCAGACTCTCGCAGCATTACGCTGGTCCTGTGATCCAAGTTTGGTTCGATTCTGAGAATGTTGACCAGAACATCATTTTGTGGGCCCCACGATACTACTTAACGGATAATTTTATGACCGGCTCATCGGAATCCAATTTTGGATATTTTGTTGAGTTTGTATCGTCGTTCTGGTCTTGTTAGACATTAACTTTTCTGAATTTGGAGACTTTACTCCTGGTATAATTTTTGGTGCAAAGCGGCCACAAATGGGTCATATTTTGACCCGAGACTGCCATTTTTGTCATGTGTCCAAACTAGAATTATGTGTAGTCTATTTTGACTATTTTGCTCATTCTGGAAACATTAATGATATTATTTTTCAGCATCCGGTGATGTTTGTTCTTCTCGTACATCTTCTACTTCTGTTAATTTATCGTGTTTGCCACCTGGGCGTTGTCTTGACACCATGCAAGATCTCGACAAGTATATATTGTTGTGTTCACTGTATTTACTCTTTATTTAAAGCATTAATTATATATATTTCCTTGTAGATTCATTTCTAGAGTATATAAGCTGTGCGTCCAAGCTATACTTGGGTGCAAACGACTAAATTAGTCGTTCTTGTGACTTATACATATTTTATGCATGTCAACCTTCTTTTAGAAGGCTATCTTATGATTGGGGGATATACTTATATCTTCCTTAGCCATGACACACATGACATTATTTGTGATATCTTGTTATGGGCACGAACTACGTATTCGACTTGCTACTGATACATAAGGAACGTGTGACGGATAGAAAATACAGCTGCTATGACTAGGATATTAATTAGAGACTCAAGATGTTACAAAACAGTGCAGGTTATGGATATGACTTGGTCAGTGGAGATTATGGGGGAGAAAAACTACTATCCATATGAGACAGCCACCATGGTATACCATAGTATCCCGGAGAGGAACTATGTAGATTTTATGAGTTATGTAGATGCCCACTGGTGTTCTTGGAACATTACGGATGGATACAGACGAATGTTGACAGTATATGTACGCCACTAGCCCTGTGCTACGTGGTCTTATCGAGTTAGCATGAATCCCACCCATGCGTACAAAAGTTGTTCTCTAAATTGCACATTTAGGTGGTTAGAATCACCCTTGCATCGGTTATGAGTTTGTTACAGTTTGAACAACTTATATTTTTTATCTTGTTACGTTTCTCTGAGGACCTGGTTCCCTGCCAGATTGCAGAGTGATTGTGGTTGAATTTTCTGGAGCTGCTGATGAGTATCATCTTGGTATACAGGTATTGTGACTAAGTACTTGTATTATATCTTCTGTAGCTATATATATGTATTTATAGCTTTGGACTACTGATATAGCCTAATGTTTGTAGACTCATGTTATTTCTTTCGAGTCTATTCGAACAAATATTGTATGGGATGCACACCATGATATATATTGGGCATTCTTATATTTTGTTTCATTGTGGATTGAGACAACAATATTTATTGTGTTATCTAGATAGTGATCCTTATACAACAGCTTATACATATTTGAGTTGGACTGGAGTCCACTTGAAACGTAGCTGGCTATTGTCACGTGTAGGAACCCTAGTTGGGGGTGAATATGGTCAAGCTAATAAATCAAGAATAAATGATTAATAATAGATAATTTAAAAATTAAGTGTGCAAGAAGTAAAGCAATAAGAATACTGACACCCGATGTATCCTGGTATCCTCCTCGAGGCACTCCAGTCCTGAAAACTCTTGTCCGGCTTGAATCCACTATTAGCAAAATAGTTACACCACGAGCTTTGATCCGAAGGCCCGTTGACTTCTTACACAAAAGCTTTGATCCGAAGACTCTCTAACTTCACACAAGCTTTGATCCGAAGGCTTGTACGTTTCAACCTCTTATAAGATGGTTTTGATCTTCTTACAATAAATATAAAGATCTAACTTTTACAACTCAAGAACACTCTAACACAATTTGTGGATAGGCAAATGAAAGCTTTGGTGGAGTGTTTGTGGATGGCCTTTGGTAGATAGAAAAATTTTAGGCTCAAAGTGTAACACCCCGTTTCGCTCAAGCGGACTGCCGACTCAATAGTGCAACTGTCCCGACCTGCCTTGCCTCAAACGAGAAGCAAAAAATATCTAGACTTGTCCCTACAGGAATCCGGCTTGGACTTTCAGAGGCTCGCTTGACGTATCGCTCTACCGAGGCGAATCATCGCTAAGGTGGGTGGCTACGGTGAACTTGTCTTTGCTTAGCCAGCACACATAAAATCTGGAATATTCATGCTAGTCGCTAGGTGATTCACCCCCTGCATGCTAATAAATCCAACGCACCTAGCTAAGGGAATAATCCCAACTCGCATTGCTTATGCTAGAACATGAAAATGAAATACTGCTTATATGTTCAGACCCTCGCATGCTAAGTCCCTAACGATTTCATCTCTCGGCTTACCTTCGGGTCCGAGCAAACGTGTTTACTTATGTTCCATAGAAACGCATGCTTGTCTGCTTGTAAAGTTGCCTTATTTTCATTCAAACCTCGGAAGACTACCAAGCAGTCATTCCGTGCATGATTTTACCTGCAAGTATCTAAGACTGTTGGGTTATCAGGCAGTCCCGAACCAGGGGAATGCATCAAGACAAGTCAATCACTGTACAGAATTAAGATTCAAGTATCTCGTGTTCTCGTGTTCAAAGTGCACTTGCGTCCTCAAGTTCCAGTGCACTCCTGTTCCCGTGTATCTCGTGATAATTGACTGACCCAACAATTGCATGTCGCGGACAACCTGTGCACAAGGTATTGATTGTTCAAGTTTCTGCGGACGGTTACCGGTGCACCGGAGCCGTTCCGATCCGGACGGAACTTTTTGATAGTCGCACGTGAGTGGGCGGCATGGAGTGAGCGCCCCATGGCCTCGCGTCTCGCTCCATACCGTCCCGGGCGAGGTGACGTGTAGCGACACAAGACCTCTCACACCCAACCGCCCAGAGACTATAACGGTCCTTTATGGCTATGCCAGCGACTAACGTTCATATAGATAAGTCATCCTCGCTTAGCGGCTATCCGCATGCGAGTCACTGCATCGCATCAAGAACAACTAAACACCTGAACGATCCTGTTAAAATGACCCTCGTGTTTGCATATGCTTGCCTCCTGAATGCTTATACGTGTCGTGCTTGAATTAACAACGTTGCCTCAATGTTTGCCTTGGACAGGGAAGGAGATGGTAAGTTGGTAAGTCTCGCCGTGTTTCCTCTCATGTTGCATGGCGCACTGCCACACGAATTAGGCTATTCAATATTTGCATGAAACTGATCCTAAGGCAACTAGAAAGACAACTTAATAGTTGTGCACGAAACCTGTATTACGTGTTTGGATTTGTCGAGCGGGCGAGTAGCTTCCCCACCAGTGCATTCAATGTACTGATAATCCACCAATTTGTATGCAGGGTGCGGAAGAACCTCATTCGGTGCGGATGCCTCCAACGTGCGTGCTAAGGCGTGGACATCACTCCGAAGCAACGGTGCGTCCGGAACAGAAGCACATATACAAGACATAATGTTGTGAACATAGCCCGAACTCGCCTGATCATCGCCTGTAAAATCATTCCATAATTGTAGCCACTTGGCACGCTTTATGTTTCAGAGAGAGAGGCTTGAGCGAATTGTAATCTCGGCTATACACCGCCTGTAACACTTGTTCATATCAATAAAAGAGCTTGCTTTACTTTAACTTGTGTTTCAATGCTTCCGCTATATTGTTAACTCAGTGAACCTGTTACCGAATCGCTATGCGTTCATGACTCCGCTGCACTCGGACAATCTGTGCGACTCTGTGGCTTAGAACTCTTACCGCCAGCCAATGAATCACGGCCTTGCACGGGCGCGGTTCACGCTCGTGCGGCATCACGCCCGGATGGGTCAAGCGATCGTTCCGCGGGAGCGCTGGCGAGGGTGATTCCCGCCTAGCGGGAACGGCCGATTAGCCTGCGGGAGATCGGGGCGTGACATGTTGGTATCAGAGCCTAGCTTCTATGCCTTTGGACTTCGATTCGATATCTCTGTTTCGAAAGCTCGTTCGTGGGTTATGTGCACGCTCTCTCTCAATGCCTCGATGGAATGTTCCAACAATAAGTCTAAATACTTTTAAAATGCATTTTGAATGATATGATTGCTTGTCTGGTTGTATGCTGCGAGTGGCCTTTGTGCCAACCTGTGCGAACCCTTGAGAGTATCGCTAGTAGCTTGTCCGATTTTCACTAACTCTAAGTTTGGTTGAATGCATCTATTCGAGGGACGCCTTGAACTAGTGCACCATCCAAGACTTAGGAAAAGGTGAAACTCGAGTGCTGAGACTTCGCTATCACTAAGCTGGTTGACGTGTTCACACTAGAAATGCATGTCGAAGGTGCGCACGATCCAGTCTAAGCGATATGCTGATTTCGACACTTGTGCAAGTGAATATCCAAATGAACAAGTACAAACGACTTGTCTAGGATTGCCTCAACCCTAGATTATTGCTTGTCCTCAGTAAGTCTCGAGGACGAGACTTTTTCTGAGTTGGGTAGGATGTAACACCCCATTCCGCTCAAGCGGACTGCCGACTCAATCGGCAATAGTGCAACTGTCCCGACCCGCCTTGCCTCAAACGAGAAGCAAAAGATATCCAGACTTGTCCCTACAGGAATCCGGCTTGGACTTTCAGAGGCTCGCTTGACGTATCGCTCTACCGAGGTGAATCATCGCTAAGGTGGGTGGCTACGGTGAACTTGTCTTTGCTTAGCCAGCACACATAAAATCTGGAATATTCATGCTAGTCGCTAGGTGATTCACCCCCTGCATGCTAATAAATCCAACGCACCTAGCTAAGGAAATAATCCTAACTCGTATTGCTTATGCTAGAACATGAAAATGAAATACTGCTTATATGTTCAGACCCTCGCATGCTAAGTCCCTAACGATTTTATCTCTCGGCTTACCTTCGGGTCCGAGCAAACGTGTTTACTTATGTTCCATAGAAACGCATGCTTGTCTGCTTGTAAAGTTGCCTTGTTTTCATTCAAACCTCGGAAGACTACCAAGCAGTCGTTCCGTGCATGATTTTACCTGCAAGTATCTAAGACCGTTGGGTCATCAGGCAGCCCCGAACCAGGGGAATGCATCAAGACAAGTCAATCACTGTACAGAATCAAGATTCAAGTATCTCGTGTTCTCGTGTTCAAAGTGCACTTGCGTCCTCAAGTTCCAATGCACTCCTGTTCCCGTGTATCTCGTGATAATTGACTGACCCAATAATTGTATGTCGCGGACAACCTGTGCACAAGGTATTGATTATTCAAGTTCCTGCGGACGGTTACCGGGGCACCGGAGCCGTTCCGATCCGGACGAAACTTTCTGATAGTCGCACGTGAGTGGGCGGCATGGAGTGAGCGCCCCATGGCCTCGCGTCTCGCTCCATACCGTCCCGGGCGAGGTGACGTGTAGCGACACAAGACCTCTCGCACCCAACCGCCCAGAGACTATAACGGTCCTTTATGGCTATGCCAGCGACTAACGTTCATATAGATAAGTCATCCTCGCTTAGCGGCTATCCGCATGCGAGTCACTGCATCGCATCAAGAACAACTAAACACCTGAACGATCCTGTTAAAATGACCCTCGTGTTTGCATATGCTTGCCTCCTGAATGCTTATACGTGTCGTGCTTGAATTAACAACGTTGCCTCAATGTTTGCCTTGGACAGGGAAGGAGATGGTAAGTTGGTAAGTCTCGCCGTGTTTCCTCTCATGTTGCACGGCGCACTGCCACACGAATTAGGCTATTCAATATTTGCATGAAACTGATCCTAAGGCAACTAGAAAGATAACTTAATAGTTGTGCACGAAACCTGTATTACGTGTTTGGATTTGTCGAGCGGGCGAGTAGCTTCCCCACCAGTGCATTCAATGTACTGATAATCCACCAGTTTGTATGCAGGGTGCGGGAGAACCTCGTTCGGTGCGGATGCCTCCAACGTGCGTGCTAAGGCGTGGACATCACTCCGAAGCAACGGTGCGTCCGGAACAGAAGCACATATACAAGACATAATGTTGTGAACATAGCCCGAACTCGCCTGATCATCGCCTGTAAAATCATTCCATAATTGTAGCCACTTGGCACGCTTTATATTTCAGAGAGAGAGGCTTGAGCGACTTATAATCTCGGCTATACACCGCCTGTAACACTTGTTCATATCAATAAAAGAGCTTGCTTTACTTCAACTTGTGTTTCAATGCTTCTGCTATATTGTCAACTCAGTGAACCTGTTACCGAATCGCTATGCGTTCATGACTCCGCTGCACTCGGACAATCTGTGCGACTCTGTGGCTTAGAACTCTTACCGCCAGCCAATGAATCACGGCCTTGCACGGGCGCGGTTCACGCTCGTGCGGCATCACGCCCGGATGGGTCAAGCGATCGTTCCGCGGGAGCGCTGGCGAGGGTGATTCCCGCCTAGCGGGAACGGCCGATTAGCCTGCGGGAGATCGGAGCGTGACACAAAGGGATCAACCTTGAAAGAAGGGGTTCAAGGCTTTATATAGGCCAACACAAAGAAAGAACAAAATTGTAACTTTTAGCCCGCGAACGATATACCGTCGGTATACTACAGTATACCGTAGGTATACTACAGTATACCATCGGTATACCGGTCTACACTAGCAACGACTATAAATATGATCGTTGGGATCATTTAATACACATAATCCAATCGTTGGATTGCCAACTGTGATGAACCGGTTGTACCGTCGATATAGACCAGTATACCGTCGATATGCCGGTCCAAACGACAGAGAGCAACATTTACATAAAATTGGTATACCGTCGATATACTCTAGTATACCATCGGTATGCCGGTTTTCAGCCGAAAATGATCCTGGATTATTTTCTACCCTACTTTTCGATTTTTTTCATCCATTTCTTTTTTTTACAATTATTCCTAAGACTCATTACAGACTCTAGACATACTATAGCAAGTGCAGTCTTCTTCAGAGTCTGAAAATGATGATGGCATAGCTTGGCTTCTTGCCTTGATAGATGATAGCTTTTTTCCTTGACGATTGTTTTCCTGAAATATCCAGATTGTGAAATCTGGATACCTTTGGCGGCTTTGCCTCCGAACCCCCACGGGGGTGTTGCCCCCTCGACCCCCGTCCGCTGACCGGGCAACGGAACCCCCGGGTGCGTGGCTCCGGAGATGTCGTAGACGGTTCAGAGAAATATTATGGGATGACGTGTCTTTGGTCTATCATGATTTCTTCATTGCATATGTCCATGTTTGATCTTGTTTATTGTTTTTCTGCAAATATAAGTTAGACAAACAAAGCAATATACATAATAGTAAGTATGATAACATTTAATGCATATTTGGACTATGCTAAGTTTAAGTATTCAAAGTAGTGATAGAATGAATATTAGTGATGTCATAATGTTAAATAGAATAGATTAACCATATTCAAAAATATAGTTAGATCATTGGACTAACAATCTTTCCTTTTTTGATTATGGCAACTTGGTTCTATTTAAGATGGCTTTAATAGAAGCTCATATTACTAATATGTGAAACAATAAGCATATATCACTAAAGGTGGAAGAAAAATATAAATGCTATAGTTATTTCATGATTGATTAATGATATTAAACGGCTAATTTTAATCAATTTATCATATTCAAAAATATAATATAATTATTAGACTAACATTACGTGGCCTGATCTGGTATATTTTTGTTTTATTTATTGTTTCATGTGACTTTTGTTAGTAAACTTAGCATTATTGTTTCATTTACACGAGTAATATCAACTTTTTCAGTGCATATTATTACTTTGCTGGATATCATACCCTTTTAGCTGATGTCACTTTGCTACGTACCTTTGACTAGTCAAATATTAGACTTGATGATCGATGCAAATTGCAAAAAGAATTGTATTATATTATATCCACCCAACGGCCCATCTTGCACTACATCATGTGACTTTTGTTTGTCACCACTTCGCTCCAGAGGTGGAGCTACCTGGGACATGGCCGGATTGAAGCATGTCCCAATTTTTTGAAAAAAAAAAAAAATTTTAATTTTTTATAATATTTTTTTAGTTATGTTTTTTTTTCTGAATTTAAGTATGCAACCATCAAATGATAAATATATTTTCAAAAAATTAATAGTTTAGCCACTATGATTATGCTAATGTCCTCGTGTCCGTCAAACTATATCAAAATTTAGTCCTCTCTAATTTTAGAGACCAGTTCGATCACTACTTCGCTCCATTGTCCCACCACAACCACTACCCATTCTTCACTGCCTTCCCTTTCTAAACTCTCCCCGGCTAAACGAGGTTGAAAATGAGGTGGACTTCAACCCATCGAATATTTTGTTTTCCATATGACCCAGTCCACATCCCGTCCACACCGTAGTCTATTCGAGCTCGATTTTTTTATTTTGTGCTTGCCTCCCTTCATCATGCCTCCCCTCTTCGTGGCTATCTCTTGCCACTACACATTATTGCATCCCTGACATGCACCTGAGCATGAGTTCAGGTATGCAATGACATCCTACAACGGTGCATAACATGTATAGAAGATCGTTACATGGTTGGGGAGACATATACAAAGGGACAGGAGAGGTGACGACAGGACAACATGCATGGGAGGAAGGCCACACAAAGGGAAGGAAGATATGGTGGAGGTCAGGACTCGGGACTTTTAGGAAAATTTATTATATGACTAGGTTACCATTCATTCTATATACCTAATCATTCAAACATGACAAAATGGTACTCGAGGGAAAGAAGTTTATAGTATCAATACGAACAAAAAAAATTATTAGATTAGATCTAAAAATAAGGTTACCATTCATTCTATATACCTAATCATTCAAACATGACAAAATGGTACTCGAGGGAAAGAAGTTTATATATATATATATATATATATATATATATATATATATATATATATATATATATATATATATATATATATATATATATATCCAGCTAGAGCTTCTCAACTTTTCACAAAAAAGAATTCAACAAATAAAAATCGTTAGAAAGTAACATCTATCTCTCTCTCTCTCTCCCCCCGTTTTTGTTGGATACAAATTAATCATCCATATCGTGTTGGCTCAACATGCTTTTGATTAATCATAAGTCGACTATGTTACATTGTTCGTGGGATTGGTCCGTAGGTTTGGTCTGTCTACCACGTGGCGCATTCTTATTGACAGGTAAACCGATCGTGGGACCAAGCAAATAGAAGGGGTCAATGGGATTGTGCCATGCGGACGAACGAGCCAAAACCTCAGGCCAATCATGTCACTCCCCGTTTTCAGTATACGTATTGGGAGCGTATTATTTCTCGCTGGCATGTTATTTATTTGATTGCATGAGACTAGACCCATTATTTGGTTTGTCTTGGTTCTTGGTTTATTGTTTGGTTGGTTTGGTCATGAGTTGAACCCATGATTTAAATCTCAAACCCTGGCTATATAACCCAACTTCTTTCTCTCACCCTCTTAATTTTTTCTTTTCTGTCTCTCTCTTAGGTTTTTCCTTCCATACATAGGCAAGTACACATTGCATGAGAAATAAAAAAATTCTCCATAATATTGGTCTATTATGTTTATTGTGTGATTTTAAGCATGTTTAGAACTTGGTAATTTCGGATTTGGTAGATGAAATGGTGTAGATCTGGATTTTTATGAATGTGGAGTTTTTTTCTTTGTTTTGATCTTCAAAAGCTTGTTGTTTTCGAAACATATTTTTCTATGGGATTGAGCACTTCATTTCGAGCAATTTGGCTTTTGAACCACTTGATTTGGGGTTGAGATGAGAATTTTATCGCAGAAGAAGTTTTTCGGATTCTTGGAATTTTTTTATGGCTGAACTTGTTGTTCTGAGACGATGGAGTACCATGCGGCCCAGCAACATGCGCTCCAGCATGCGCCCATTTTGTTGGATGCATGTCTGCTTTGTGCATGCTTTCAAAAGTCGGACGCATAGTACCTAGAACGCAGAAAAATCCACTAAGGTCTGACTCCATGCGTCCAGGAGATTATGCGACCATGAGCGATGCGTCTCTTCTTTTGAGCGCATGTCTCTACACAGCTTTTGGGTCTCTGTACGACTTTATGTGCTTTTATCTTTTATCTCTGACACTTATGTCTTGTCACATCAATCACCTTTATTGTCACTTTTCTGACACTTCATTTATTGTCCATTACTTCGGTACTTGTCCCAAGTAGTGGACTTTTGTCCGAGCATGCAGCTGGGTTGGTTCATGCGGCCTAACCTTCTTGTGTACGACTTAAACACGTATTATCCTTAGTGACTCCTTATGTACACATAGTACTTTCTTGTTGGGATCATTTATTTTATTTGGAATATTTCTTATTATGCTCTATGTGGTTGATCTTGGTTATTGCTTGTGTTATGATTCTAGAGGAGAATGGACTCAGTAACCTGACCCTATGCTAGAACTCATGCTTATGATCTTGGTAATTGGACTCGAATATTGTATCTATGCCGATACAATCATTGACTGATATTGTTCATGATCTGTGTACCGAGGTACGACATATCGTATTAAGTGATTGATATTTGGGTTGTGCATCGAGAATGCCTCCAAATTCCTGAACGCATGATAATATATATATACTTTTTTCCCAGCACGGGAATGATATGTGAGTTAAGTACTAAAGCGTGACTAGGATTTTTGATTGTTGAATGTTGCATACACGGTTGGGTGAATCCAGATTGAACTTTCATGGATTCGTATCTAGTGTGCCCGTACTTTGTACGACATCTTAAGAAAAATTCTCATGTTGTCACGTCTTGAGATTTCAAGAAAATATAGGGTTAATTAGGCAACTAAAAGTGGTAGTAACATGGGGAGGAAACGGTATTCCAAAATAATGCCAACGAACCTTCCCACTGAGATTCATTCTAAGTGCGCTGTGGACTGGCCACCACAGATACTATATATCATCCGCCTTAGTGGAGTACAGTATCTGACCTACCTGGAACAAGAGGAAAGGATTTGAAAACAGTACCCGCAGTGGTTGTGGGGCCTGCACCTGGCTTCTGAGCACCATATTTCACATAAAAGACAGTGAAAGCATCTTCGAGCTAGGCAGGACTTCCAGTGGAGCACTCGGATGTTCGGGATCCCAGAACCCACCGGGGACCCCTTTCGACTTTCAGCGGTCGGGAAGATATCCGAAACATCCTTCTCGGGTTCAGATTTAGTGACCAAACCTCCGCAATATCCCTCTCGGGTACAAATTTTATCATCTTAACTGGCTTTTGAAAGGCATACCTTGACTATTCGAAGACAATGGATTGGTTCTCTTACAGTTCAATTCCTGGTTCCATTACCTCCCGGCACGGTCACCGCGGAGTGGGCTCCCTTCGGTCGCCTCACTGCGCTCGCCTCACTTTGCAGCCATCGAATTTGTTATGCCCCAGTCCCAAAATATAAGGAACTAGGCCACGTGGCATTGGCCAGCTGACACGTCACTAAGGGTTTAATCCAATTTAATGGACCCAAAGGAACGTGCTACGCTGTTCTAAAATACTACAAGTCTAATACAGGTAAATCTATCTCATCCACAGAAATATCAAGAAATAAGTGTTGAATATATATAATGCTGAGTCTGAAAATGTCATAGTACATATCTTGTGGGAACAAACCCACTACAAAAGATAATAATAGCAGAAAATAAGATAGACTAAAGTATCGTCTATCGAGGTAGTAGCAACAGCTCCAGATGTACTAAAGGATCAGGCAGACTCTGATGGCACCTCATCTAACTCCTCCTCGGTAGCATGTCTGGTCTCCTGTCCTGGACCATACACCGTGGGGTAGAAGACCTCATCTAAATCTGGAAGGGAACCAGGTCATCAGTAGGACATAACAAGATACATAAAAATATGCCAGGTATGTAAATACTGAATAAATAAATACAGGGTGCTAACCATCTAAGTGAATGCAAGTAAAGACCTTGTAGTACGCATGGGAAAGTGTAGGCTAGACATATGCTGACTTAATTCACCAATCGTGGTGACTGGCTAGTATATGTTTCATATGCCCCCTGACTCAAGGGCACTCTGCAATCGTCCATCTCCGAGGAGCATGGAACGAAGGTATAACATACAAGGAGGGGGGTGTCCTATACGTCTACTAGTTATCTTTCCCGCCCAATGTAACTAATGCCAAGTCGTACTTTTCCTGTGTTTTTCTGATTTTATGTTAAGCCGTGATGCACGTCACATGTACTGGTAGCTAATCAAATACGCAGCTCGCATCCCAATATGTATGGCAACCTTGTTGCGTGTTCCCGTGACAGGGTCTAGGAGGATATTAGGATACCCTCACAGTTGTTGGTAAGTCTGTAAAGACTAAGTTAATTACACTACGTGTCAACATACTTGTTGACAGTACCCGAGATAATCTCAGATACCTAAAGTCATATGAAGTTCAGGAGAAATAGCATACAACAATATTTGTAATTAAACAGTAAACTTGGCAAGGTATACTTGCCTACTTCCTGAATGTGTTAGAAATTTGTTCTCAAGTCAGAGGGGTCCTGTGACAGGTGGTCACTGACTGCGCTGAAGATGTACTCTGTTCAAGACGTACAGGGTTCGTAAATATTTAAAATAAAAAGGGTAATTTATATAATAGTATATATATACTTATGTAAATATATAGACATAATATATATATAGTCATATATATATAATATAGGGTACATATATATATATAGTATATATATACATATAGTTATAGTATATATAGCAGTATATATATATTTATATAGCATATATACATATATAATAGATATACACATATATATATAGATATATATATATATATTTACATATATACATATATATATAAAAGAAAATAAAAATGCAGGAAATAAAAAATATATATATACATACATATTTTATTATATATATTAATAGTATATATATAGATAGATACATATATATATATATATATATATATATATATATATATATATATATATATATATATATATATATATATATATATATATATATATATATATATATATATATATATATATATATATATATATTTACATATATACATATATAATAAAAGAAAAGAAAAAAATGCTGGAAATGAAATATATATATACATACATATTTATGTATACTAATAGTATATATATATATATATATATAGTATAATAATAATATATATATGTATATATATATTTAATAATATAGGTAAATATATTTACATAGATACATATATATATAAAAGAAAAACAATGCAGGAATATAAAATGCATATATATATATATATATATATATATATATATATATATATATATATATATATATATATATATATATATATATATATATATATATATATATATACATAATAGTATATTTATAACACATATATATATATATATATATAAATAATAAAATGAAAAGGCATACATATATACATATTTATATATACATATAAATAGGTAATAATATAAATATATATATATATATATATATATATATATATATATATATATATATATATATATATATATATATATATATATATAAATAATGAAAGGCATAAAAAAATGAAAATACATATATATATATATATACATATTATATTACATAATATAAATAATATATATATATACACTGTATATATATATATTGTAATAATATACTGTATTTAATCATAATTATATATAATATATATATATATATATAATATATATATATATATAATTACATATAATAATACATACATATATATAAATATATACATATATATATATGTATGTATACAAAAATATATATTAATATGTATAAAAACAAAAAATAAAATATACAATAATATATATATTATACTGTATAATAATACTTTATTATAATATATATATTATATATATAGTAATATATATATATATAAATACATATTTATACAATTACATAGATATACATAGATATATATTTACATATATACATATACATATAAATAATTATATATTTATACAGAAATACATATATATATATATATATATATATATATATATATATATATATATATATATATATATATATATATATATATATATATATATATATATATATATACATATATATTATATATTAATATAATATATACTGTATTAATATACAGTATAATAATTTATATACAGTTATATATATAATATATATATATAATATATTCATATATATATAGATATATACATACATATATTAAATACTGTGTATATACGTATTTAGAGGGTAGGGGGTATACCTGTCTGACAGGGGGGCCCCACGGCTCGTCGCCGGCGGGAGTACGGCGGCGGAGGAGGCGGCGGCAGGCCGGAAAGGCAATGGCAGCAGCAACTGCGATTAGCAGTAACAGCAGCAGCAGCAGCTTGCGGTGGCCGCAGCGGTGCAGGCGGTGGCGGAGGCGGCGGTGCAGGCGGTCAGGGTGGCGGAGGAGATGGCGGCGAGTGGTTTGGTGGTGGTGGTGGAGGTCAGGGGTGGCCGGAGTGGCGGTGGGGGACGGTCGGGTGTGGTGGTGGTGCTGTCGGGGAAGAGGGGGGGCGGGCTCTGTGGCGGAGCTGGAGGTGGCGGTGGGTGTCGTGGGGCGGTGGTGGAGGGTTAGTTGGGTAGAGGAGGTCGGGGCGGAGCGATTGGGGGGGTGGCGGTGGTCCACGACGGTCGGGGTGGCGGTGAGGGGCGGTCGGGTGTGGTGGTGGTGCTGTGGTGCAGGGTGGGGAGCTGGGGTTGCAGCGGTTGCTGGCGGCGGAGCAGTCGGCCAGGGCGGGGCTCCGGTGGTCGGGGAGGAGGGCAGGGAGGTGGCGAAGGGTTTGGCTGAGTTTGGTCGGAGGTGGTGGCCGGAGGGTGGTGGTGTAGGATTTCGGGAATGGGAGGGGTCGGGTTTTATAGAGTTAGGGCTGAGTGGCAGTTTGGTAATTAATGTGAAGTTCAAGGGTATTTAGGTAATTTTGATATTTTGGGATATTTTCCTGATATTTTCAGGTGGGCCCTATGTCCAAATGGACGGTGTACGTTCACCGGCCAATGAGGTGTTGACACCTCACACTGGAAATTTGCAGAAAAACTCCTGCAATTTCATAAATTGCAAATAGGTCCTAAAATTGAGAATTTGCGTAATTACGGAATTTGTCTGATTTAAAACACTGATTCCTAAAAATACTGAATTGCACAGAAATGAGGGGGAAAGCTGGGGGAGTGCCTTGGGGGGTGTGGGGGTGAGCCTGGGCAGGGACAGGGCCTGGTTCTTTGGGTGATACGGGTCACCATATTTATTAATTAATAAATACTGCGCACGGTGTTCTCTAATTATTTAGCGGCAGGTAGGGTCATAATTTTAATACGGTGTCAATACACTAATTGTAGTATATTCAAAGTAGAATATTAACATATTTTTGTTTGGGCAAACCAGGTACAGGTTGGGCCTCAAATCTCTAGGAGTACAGAGATGGGTATAGAGCAGGAAATTAAATAGAAAATAAATACGGACGTTTGTAACGATATTTGTGCGTCTCAAACGAGGCTCAAAATAAAGTATCTGAGAGTTGCACAAAATTCAGGAAAATAGTCTAACATGTCTAGGACAGGTATGTGAGCGTGTTTGGGGTTAACAGCTAGTGTAATGCTCTAATTAATTGTGTGAGGGACAAGTGCACAATTGTCACGACCCGTACCCGGTTTAGGGGCACGAGTGCGTGGGTACGTCCAGCCTACGCCGCAGCATCGGCGGTAGAACGCTGTCTAGGTCATGTAACTATCTAATCAAACTCACGTGAATACCCAACTCCATAAGGAGATGTGGATATCATAAAATAATGAAAGAAATACTCAATCACATAAACTAAAGCACGATGAGATATCAAGGCAAGCAAGAAATGCAAGACAAGTCTAACGACAAAATAATCATACCTGCAATCATTAACTTTCAATCCTCTAGTGTGTCAGAACCAATCTACTAAGGTCACAGTCTGGAAAAATATTTTTCAGTCAGGAAGGAGCAAAGTACATCTCTAAATAGCAGTTCTATATAAATGACATAAACTATGTCGCAGTTTCTAGATGGAAATATACCAGATGCATGTATGGTACGAGAAATGTACAATGAAAGAAATACCGGAAATACTGTAAGTAAATGCAGAAAAAGAAACAATATGTCAATGAGCAAGAAACCTATGACTAAGTGTGTGAGTACTAGCTTTAACATGTGATCGGCTTGAGAACTTGATCAGGCTGGTTACATGTGATTAGCTATGATTCATGGAAGGTCAGGCTAACCGTTGGTTAGCTATGATGCATGTAGAGGTCAGGCTAATCACACGTAACAGCTATGAAGCATGGAGATGGTCAGGCCGCACCCGACGTGAGATGTGGGGTGAGCTATGATGCATGGAAAGTTGGGTATGATCACATATCTACACTAAAATACTCCCCAAACCCCCGACTGGTATAGTGGATCAAATCATGGTACGCTATGGCACGGGATTCCCTAGGGAGGTAGCAAGTCTCCCCGGGAATCAGTGTCTGTACCTGCACAAGATAACAAGGAAACGAGTCTTGTACAAGCTACACCATGAATAAGGAATAACATCTCATGACGAGATCCGTGTATACCAATCCGTGTAACCAACGTGTCAAGAGCATGGATATCTACACTAGATACAGTGAACATAGGAGATATCATAGATTAGAAACTAATCAGAGAATGTACTCGCCTTGGGTCCTTAGCTGTCAATACCAATGTCCTGTCCCAGAGTATCGTCTGGAGAATCCGACAGTCCTATAAACATATAATAGTATCACTTATATCAGATGCTACACTAACACACAAAAGAAATACACTGGCCTCAGGGCTATGACAGGCATGGCTCTAGTCAACTAGGGTCATCTAGTAGGGATACGTATATAATACACATTTACACTCAGGGTATATACCAATAAAAATGTATATAATATATATATATAAGTGTCTCTTAGTAATTATACAAAATACGTATTTGTGTATATACACTAATAGATGTATATAAATATATATTTTTATACCAAAAGTTGCAATAATTCTAATTTGTCAAAAATAATCCTAAATTACTGAAATCTGGTCGAGGGAGTTTACAATCTACCCTCCTTAGAATATTTCATCCTCGAAATAAAAACAGACATATAATGAGAATGAAAGATTGATTTGAAATATTAGGACATACCCTGGTTTGGAAATAGATGGGGAAAACGCTGTCGAATATCCTCTTCTCGTTCCCAGGTTGATTCACCTGGTGCATGATGTCTCCATGCAATACGAACTAGAGGGATAGTCTGGCCTCGCAACACCTTCTCGCTACGATCTAGGATCTCTACAGGTTCCTCCTGGTACGATAGGCTCGGGCCGACGGTGATCTCTGAATGGTCCAGCACATGACTTGGGTCTGGAATGTATCTCCTCAGCTGAGATACGTGGAAGACGTCATGCACTCCTTCCAAGGTCTGAGGTAGGGCTAGCTTATAAGCAACTTCTCCGACGCGTTCCAACACATCGAAGGGTCCAATGTACCTTGGACTCAGTTTTCCTCTTCCTCCAAATCTGATAGTCCCTCGGGTAGGTGAGATCTTCAAGAACACATGCTCTCCCACTTGGAAATCTAGAGGTCGTCGATATACGTTGGCCCAGTGCTTTAGTCTGTCTTGTGCAGCTCGCAGGTGCCCTTGTATCTTCTTTACTTTCTCCACCGTACGAACAATCAATTCTGGTCCCAAGATCTGTCTTTCGCCAACATCGCTCCAGCATACTGGGGAACGACATTTCCTGCCATACAATGCTTCAAAGGGAGCCATTTGAATGCTCGCTTGATAGCTATTGTTGTAGGAAAATTCCACCAGGTGTAAATGATCTTCCCATGATCCGCTGAAATCAAGCATGCAGGCTCTCAGCATATCTTCTAGTGTCTGGATGGTGCGCTCTGATTGGCCATCTGTCTGCGGGTGATAAGAGGTGCTGAACTTTAGGCGGGTACCAAGACTTTCTTGCATACTTCGCCAAAAGTAAGATATAAACCTCGTATCTCTGTCAGATACTATGCTGACTGGTACTCCGTGCAGACGCACTATCTTCTTCATGTACATGTCCGCCAAGACTTCTGTAGATTGTCCGACTCTGAAAGGAAAGAAATGAGCAGCCTTGGTGAGTCTATCTACGATTACCCATAAAGCATTACGACCGCTAGGACTTCTTGGAAAGCCCGTAACAAAGTCCATCGTAATGTGTTCCCATTTCCACTCGGGTATTGGGAGGGGTTGAAGTAGACCGGCAGATCTCTGATGTTCAGCCTTGACTTGCTGACACACCAGGCACTTTGCCACAAAGCGTGCTATCTCTCGCTTTATTCCATGCCACCAGTAGTATTGTCGCAGATCTCTGTACATCTTTGTGCCTCCTGGATGTATAGAGTATGTTGAGCTATGAGCTTCTGACATCAGCTCCTCACGAAGTTCTCCATTTGGAACATAAAGACGATCTCCACATCTTAGAGTCCCATCTTCGTGTATATGACATCCTGTCTGGATTCGAGCCTCTGTTCTTTGTCGAAGCCTCTGAAATCTTGCATCTGTTGGCAGTGCCGCCTTGATTCTTTCGACCAATGTTGATTGTAGCTGGTAGTTTGACAATTGGCCGTCAATTCCTGGCATAATGACCTCTATTCCCAACTTTTCTGGATCTCTCAATAGACCTGGTTGGGTGATCATAAAGAATGCTGAGGGTCTTCTACTTAGTGCATCAGCTACTACATTAGCCTTCCCAGGATGATACTGCAGATCGATCTCGAAATCTGTCATCACTTCGAGCCATCGTCTTTGCCTTAGGTTCAAGTCCTTCTGAGTGTAGACGTACTTCAGGCTCTTGTGATCGGTGAATATCTCTACTCATTCGCCGTATAGATAATATCTCCATAGCTTCAGGGCGAAGATGACTGCGGCAAGCTCCAAGTCGTGAGTGGGATAATTCTTCTCATGAGTCCTCAGTTGTCTTGAGGCATATGCTACAACCTTCCCATGTTGCATTAAGACACAATCCAATTCTTTTCCGGATGCATCGCTATAGATTACGAAACCTCCGGATCCCGATGGTATGGTCAAGATGGGGGCAGTAGTCAGACGCTTCTTTAGCTCCTCAAAAGCTATCTGGCATTCTTCTGACCATATGAACTCCTGCTCCTTGTGGGTAAGACGGGTAATCGGTTCCGCGATTCTTGCAAAGTTTTCTACGAACCTCCGGTAATATCCGACAAGTCCTAGAAAGATTCTCACCTCTGAGACGTTGGTAGGGGTTGGCCATGTCTCTACAGATGAGATCTTTGCCGGGTCCACCGATATGCCTTCTCCTGTGATCACGTGTCCAAGAAAAGTGACACAATCAAGGAAGAACTCGGACTTGCTCAGTTTAGCATAAAGGCTCTCACGTCTCAGCGTCTCTAGCACTAGTCTCAAGTGCTCTTCGTGCTCCTCGTGGCTCTTCGAATATACCAAGATGTCGTCGATGAAGACTACCACGAACTGGTCCAGATATTGTTGGAAGACTCTGTTCATCAGGTTCATGAATACGGCTGGTGCATTAGTCAGTCCAAAAGGCATCACCAGGAACTCGTAATGGCCATAACGAGTCCTGAATGCTGTCTTTGGAATGTCTTCTCTCCGTACTTTGACCTGATGATAGCCTGATCTCAAGTCTATCTTTGAGAATACCACAGCTCATGTCAGTTGATCGAACAGGTCGTTAATCCGCGGCAAGTGGTATTTGTTTTTGATTGTCAAAGCGTTGAGGGCTCTGTAATCAATACACATCTGATATGTTCTGTCCTTCTTTGATACAAACAACACTGGTGCTCCCCAGGGTGATGCACTAGGACGAACAAATCCCTTGATCTGCAATTCCTACTGCTGTAGCTTCAGCTCATCAAGCTCCTTCTTCGCCAGTCGGTACATATTTGAGAATACCGGTGCAGCTCCGGGTATCAGCTCAATAGTGAACTCTACTTCTCTGTCAGGCGGTAGGCCTGGCAATTCCTCCGGGAATACGTCTTCGAACTCTACAACGAGTGTTGGGGGTGCTATCTCCATCGCCATGTAAGTTCTAGGAGTCTGGCCTACTCCTTGCTCGATGGTACCTCGTACGTATTCGAACTCCGGGTGGCCTGGGGGTCTAAAGGTGACACTACCCTTTCGGCAGTCTAGGATAGCATTGTTCTGGCTTAACCAATCCATGCCTAAGACGACGTCAAAATTTGGCATTGGGAGTACCAAAAATTGCGCTCTTAGCTCCTTACTACAAATGACTACCGAGCATGTTTCAATAATGCTGGTAACCGGTACGATGCCTCCTCCGGTAAGAATCTTCCAGCACTTAGGTAGTGGGGAAGTGGCTAGTTTGTGCATGGCTACGAAACTACTAGATATGAAAGACAGTGTTGTGCCAGAATCAAATAATGTGGTTGCAGGTAATGATGCAACTAAAATGGTACCTGTGATGGTTTCACCTTCTGGTTCCTCTGCAACTGCAGCTAAAGCAAAGGCCTGCCCATGCCTTTGCCCTCCAGACTGCTGTCTGGCCTTGTTGAACTGGCTCTCCTGTGTAGCCAGGGGTGCTCCCTTCTGATATCCTCCAGATGTTGAGGGTAGCATCCTCTGGGCTGGTGCTCCTGATTTCTGCCCGTTCTTAGGTGTTACATCTCTACGTTGTGGGCAGTCCCTTGCCATATGTTAGCTAGCTCCACATACTAGGCATAGTCCGTGCTTCTTTCTGCAGTCATTGGCAAAATGCCCCTTCTTGCCACAATAGTGACAAGTCGGGAGCTCCTTCTTCTGGTAGGGTCCCGTCGTCTGCTGTGTCTGATTTTGTGGATGACGAATAGGTCCTCCTGCTCCTTGCTGGTTTTTGGCCGGGATGGTTGGATTAGAGCATCTTGCTCCTCGGCCAATGGCTTCTTGCACCCTTGCTTCTGAAAGAACCTCCTCATAGGAGATCCTTCACTGCGTCGTCGTATACCTCTGGAGCTCGAAGGTGAGGCCGTGGTGGAATCTTATGGCCTTCTCCAGCTCGTTCGGTATCAGGATGGCACCAAATCGACTCAGTCGGCAGAACTCTGCATCGTAGGCGTCGACGGTCATGTTCCCTTATTCCAGGTGCAGGAACTGGGAATACAAGGCATTTTGGACTGTAGCAGGGAAGTACTTTGCATTGAAGTACTCCAGGAATTGTTTCCAAGTCTGGTCTTTGCCGATGCTACGCTCTATAGAATCCCACCAGTGATGGGCGTTACCGAGGAGTTGGGCCCTCACGGCGGTCATCCATAGGTCGGGGGAAAGTTGTGAACCGTCCAGCAGCATTTCTGTGTTGGAGATCCAGTCTGAGATCTCCTCTGGGGTTTCGCTGCCGTTAAAGGTTCTCGGGTTCATCTGGCGGAAGCCTCGGACTGTGCCCACTGGTTGGACAGGTGCTGGTGCTGGGGCA
>JAYESA010000003.1:135811635-135884135 GCA_036927795.1 Iris macrosiphon
GAGATGGTATTTCGGTAGACCAGCGAAGATTTCATCAGTTGAGATGTGGCCGACCCCTACCAACGTCTCCGAGGTGAGGAGTTTTCTAGGACTTGCCGAATATTATCGGAGGTTCATAGAGAACTTTACAAGGATCGCAGAGCCGATGACCCGTTTGACCCGCAAGGAGCAGGAGTTCATCTGGTCAGAGGAGTGTCAGATAGCATTCGATGAGCTAAAAAAGTGTCTGACTATGGCTCCTATCTTGACCATACCTTCTGGATCCGGAGGATTCGTAATATATAGCGATGCATCCGAAAAAGGATTAGCTTGCGTCTTGATGCAACATGGAAAGGTTGTAGCCTATGCCTCTAGACAACTGAGGACCCATGAGAAGAACTATCCCACGCACGACCTGGAGCTTGCCGCAGTCATCCTTGCCTTGAAACTTTGGAGACACTATCTATACGGAGAACGAGTGGAGATATTCACTGATCACAAGAGCCTGAAGTACGTCTATACTCAGAAGGACCTGAACCTGAGACAAAGACGCTGGCTCGAGGTGATGACAGACTTCGAGATTGATCTGCAGTACCATCCGAAAAAGGCCAATGTAGTAGCTGACGCTCTAAGCAGGAGACCCATGGCATTCTTTCTGATCACCCAACAAGATCTATTGAGAGATCTAGAACAGTTGGGTATAAAGGTCATTATGTCAGGAGCAGACGGCCAATTATCAAATTACCAGTTGCAATCAACATTGGTCGAGAGAATCAAGGCTGCCCTGCCAACAGATGCCAGGTTCCAGAGACTTCGACAAAGGACCGAGGTCAAAATATAGACAGGATTGCACATACCCGAAGATGGGACTTTAAGATGTAGAGATCGTCTTTATGTCCCAAATAGAGAACTTCGTGAAGAGCTGATGTCAGAGGCGCACAGCTCAACATACTCTATCCATCCAGGTGGCACAAAGATGTACAGAGATCTGAGGCAATACTATTGGTGGCATGGAATGAAGAGGGAGATAGCCCGTTTAATGGCAAAATGCATGGTGTGTCAGCAAGTCAAAACTGAACATCAGAGATCTGCAGGTCTACTTCAACCACTCCCAATACCTGGGTGGAATTGGAGCACATCACTATGGACTTTGTTACGGGCTTTTCAAGGAGTCCTAGTGGTCGTAATGCCGTATGGCTGATCATAGATCGACTTACCAAGGCTGCCCACTTTTTACCCTTCAGAGTTGGGCAATCTACAGAAGTCTTGGCAGACATGTATATTAGAGAGATCGTGCGACTGCATGGAGTGCCAGTCAGTATAGTGTCTGACAGGGATACGAGGTTTATATCTTACTTTTGGCGAAGTATGCAAGAAAGTCTTGGTACCCGCCTAAAGTTCAGCACATCGTATCACCCGCAGACAGATGGACAATCTGAGCCACCATTCAGACTCTCGAAGATATATTGAGGGCATGCATGCTTGATTTTAGTGGATCATGGGAAGATCATTTGTATTTGGTTGAGTTTTCCTACAAAAATAGCTATCAAGCGAGCATTCAGATGGCTCCCTATGAAGCATTGTATGGTAGAAAATGTCGATCCCTAATATGTTGGAGCGATGTAGGCGAAAGACAAATCCTAGGACCAGAATTGGTCGTTCGTACGGTGGAGAAGGTAAAGAAGATCCAAGGGCACCTGCGAGCAGCGCAGGACAGACAAAAGCACTGGGCAAACATACATCGACGACCTCTAGAATTCCAAGTTGGAGAGCATGTGTTTTTAAAGATCTCGCCTACCTAAGGGACTATCAGGTTTGGAGGCAGAGGAAAACTGAGTCCGAGGTACATCGGACCATTCGATGTATTGGAACGCATCGGAGAAGTTGCTTACAAACTAGCCTTGCCACAAACATTAGATGGAGTGCATGACGTCTTCCACGTATCTCAACTGAGAAGGTACATTCCAGATCCTATTCATGTGCTTAACCACTCGGAGATCACTGTCGGTCCGAGTTTGTCATACCAGGAGGAGCCTGTAGAGATCCTAGACAGAAGCGAGAAGGCGTTGCGAGGTCAGACTATCCCTCCAGTTCGTATTGCATGGAGGAATTATGCACCAAGCGAGTCAACCTGGAAATGAGAGGAGGATATTCGACAATATTTCCCCCATCTATTCGAAGGCCTGGATATGTCCTAATATTTTAAATCAATCAATAGTTTTCACTATATGTCTGTTTTAATTTCGAGGACGAAATACTCTAAGGAGGGTAGATTATAATCTTCCTCGACCAAATTTTAGCTTAGATAGAGAAATTAGGGTTATTTTTAACAAATTAGGAATTAATTACAGTATTTTAAATTATTATGCAATATCTTATATTGCTTAGTGCACATTACCATTATCTCGATATTTAGAGCACTACACTGACTGTTACCCTCAAACAAAGTTCACATACTTCTCCTAGACATGCCAGTCTACTATTCTAAACTTTGTGTAACTCACAAATACTCTGTTATGAGCCTCGTTTTAGTCGTACAAATATCGTTATAAACGTCCGTGCTAAATTTTAATTAATTCCTAAACCTCTACCCTTGTCCGTTCCAATCGAAATTAGAGACCCAACAGGAACCCGTTTTGTCCAAACTAAATTACGTTATTATTCTATTTTAAGTATATTACGTCTAGGATACTTGAACTTCACTAAATTCTGAACCTGTATATTTTTAATTTATTAGAAAACACATTGCGCATTAATTTTTAATTAAATTAATATGATGACCAACATCGCCCAAAACTAGACCCAGCTCCTAACCAGACTCACCCTCACACCCTCAAAACCCTTACTAAACACCATCCCTCATTTTAGTACATTACATCGCCCTCAGGAATGAGATATTTTTCTCAAACAATTTCATAATTGTGTAATTTCCCAATTTATTAGGACTTTAGTACAAATTATGAAATTGCAGAGTTTTATATGCAAAATTGGATGGGTGAGGTGTCCACCTCCCATTGGAGGGGACACATGGATAATTTTCCACCCTCCATTCTAATTTTAGGGTTAAGTTTAATGCATTTTCATTTATTAATGTAGCCCACAACCTTTAATATGTGTTCACACATGAAATTCCTAAAAACCCTAATCCATTCCAACCCTATAAAATCCCCCCCTTTCATCCTTCCTCCTCCCTCATCACCACCAAGCCAACCCAACCTCCGACCACCACCCCCCTACGTCGACCTCCCCTCAGTTCCCCCCCGGCCACCGGACCACCGCCATTGCCACCGCCACCCATCGCCAGCACCATCCACACCACCATCACCAACATCTTCACCATCACCACCAACCCACCCGGCTCCCCCTCACCCTCACCACCGCCACCACAGACCACCACCACTACAACCACCATCACCCTCTCCTCCGCCGAACCACCACCGCCACCCTTCCCCCTCGGCCGCCGCAGTCCCCGCCACCACTCCCCACAGCACCCCGCACCATCCTCACCAACAGCAGCCAAACTCCTCCGACTTCCCTCACCCTCACCACCACCAACACGAGCCACCGCCACCACTGGGACTGCCACCCCCATCACCTCAGCCATCCCCCCTGCCACGCTGAGCCGCCGCCACCGCCACCCCAGCCTCGCAGCCGCAGCTGCTACTGCTACTGCTACTGCTGCTGCTGCTTCGGCTGACCTCCGACCACCCCCGCCGAAGCTCCGCCCCCCTCCACCGGCGACGACGAGACAGGACATGCCCCCCCCTCTGACACAGGTATACATACGTATACGTATATATATATATGTATATGTATATATAGTATTATATATATAGTATTGTATATATATATATGTATATATAGTATATTTATAAGTATATGTATATATATATGGTATATATTAAGTATATATATAATATATATATATATTATATTATCCTATATTATTATTATGTATACTATATATATATATATATATATATATATATATATGTATATATATATTATTATATATATATATATATAATAATATATATATATATATATATATATATATATATATATATATATATATATATATGTGTGTATATTTATATGTATTATGTATATATATTAAGTATATATATAATATATAATATTATTTATATTATTATGTATATACATACTATTATATATATATATATATATATATATATATATATATATATATATATATATATATATATATATATATATAAGTATTATTATGTATGTATATGTATTATATGTATATGATATATATATATTAAGTATATATATATATAATATATTATAGTATTATGTATATATATATATATATATATATATATATATATATATATATATATATATATATATATATATATATATATGTATATGTATATGTATATATTATTATAATATACATACTATGTATTTACTATATACATATGATATATATGTTAAGTATATATATTATATGCATTTTATATTATTTTTATATATACTACTATATATATATAAGTAAATATATATACTATTATATATATATAAGTATAATATGTAAATATAATGTTATTATATGTTATTATATGTATATAAGTATATTATATGTATATGCATTATATATATATATATTAAATATGTATCTATATATTTATGTATATATATATATATTATATGTACTATACTATATATCTTTGTAAATTATATATATGTAAAATATGTATTATATAAGTATATATACATATAAATATACTTATATTTATATGTATATATGTATAAATATTATTATTATTATATATGTAATATGTAATATGAATATATGTATTATATATATTAAATATATACTTTTATGCATATGACATATATATATATTATATAAGTATATATGTATTATATGTATACTATTATATATAACTATAAGTATATATATATATTTTATGTACTAAAATATATTTATGAGTATATAAATATATACATACTTATGTATATTATAAATATAGATATATACGTAATTATGTATGTATATGTATATACTATATATGTAATTACTATGAGTACATATGTATACTTGCATATTAAAATATTAAATTATAAATTCATGACTCGTGTATGTCTTAACAGAGTGCACTTACGACGCAGTTAGTGATACAAGGTCACAGGATCATACAGATGCAACTGCGGGAACAGGTAATTGGCACTCACAGCTTGAGGATGTAGGCAAGTATACCTTGCCAAATTTCTTATTGTTTAAATTATAAACTGTCGTATGTTATCTTGTTGTAATTACATGTAACTGTGTGCATCCGAGATTGACTCAGGTGTCATCGACGAATACGTCGATATATAGTATAACTGACTTAGACTCTAGTAAACTCACCTACAGTTGCGAGAGTATTCTGATATCCTCCTAGACCTTGAAACTTGTACATGCAGCACGATTACAATTTATATTGGGATACGAGTTCGCGTACTTGACTAGCTACCGGTGCGTGTGACGTGTATCACGGTTTAGCACGTAATCAGGACTATTTAGAATAGCTATGACTTGGCATATAGCTACGTGGTACACATCGTGTATGTTTGATAATAAATGAAAGAAATAAAAATAGGTTTATACGAAACCCTTTCTTAAGTTTACAAACAAGAAGTACAATTAATCCTATACGAGGATATCAAGTTCAAAATTTAAATCTGGGTAAATATTTCTATAGGAGTCTGATCTGCAGTCGATTACTTTGTCCCTTGGACCATACGATGACGAAGAAGTGCTATAGAAGAAGGAGAAGCTTCAAAAATCATAAGAGAGATTGGATGCTCGATGCCAAAGTCGTCAATCACTCCCCTCTGTCTGTGCTCTAGACTCTTTTCTCTCAATTTTTTGACCTTTATCTCTCAAAGATCAAATTCGATCCTTATAAAATCCTACCCCCGACCTCCATGGACGGAGGTCTCTATTTATAGGCGTACAAACTGAACAACGGAGAGAACCGCACCTTTTACGCGGCGGTTATCATAACTGCTACCCACGTATAAATGATCTTCTTAATAAACGTGTGACGCATGTCCCATTATGAGATAATGCGTATAACTGCTACGAAGATCACGACATACAAGCCACGTAGGTAACCGCCCCTCGCGTAGAGATGATTGGCGTAGAAGCCAAATAACTGTTTCGTTGGCGTAAAAACCAAATAGCTGTTCTGATGGCGTAAAAGCCAAGTAGGCATAAAAGCCCAATAGGCATAGAAGGCCAATAGCTGACATATAGGCGTAGAAGCCAAGTAGCTGTCATGTTGGCATAGAAGCCAAGTAGGCGTAGAAGCCAAGTAGGCGTAGAAGCCTGATGCTGCATAGATAGGTAACTGGCGTAAAGGTAGCCAATTATTCCTCCTTGACTGAGGTCTTGAGCGTATTCTGGACCGGATAGCCTATTCACGTACCTTTACAAATATAGCCTGAGTTGGCGTATTTCAAGGAGATAGCGTACAGCATACTCCTATAGCTGAAAATAGCCTGATGGCAAAATATGTAGGGATGGTGATGTGGACGTATTATCCCTAATTATAGCTCTCCCAGTCATTGGAAATAGAAAAAAATCTCATGCATTAAATGCAGAGATCTGCCCCCATCTCCGCATTAACTGCAGAGACGTGCCTCGAGTTCTGTACGAAGAGCAGCTTTTGATGTGGCAGTCAGCTTTGTCTCATCTTGAGCGTAAAAGCTCATGGCTGCCTGTGTAAAATAGGCAGCGTATTACTTGAATGCGTAAACAATGTCTTATATTAAGACTTTGTCACTAAACGACAATCAGTAGCTCTGTGCCGAATCATCATTACAGCCGTCGTCTTGATATTCGTGCAGTACTCTTTGTCAGGAGTCAGGTTCATTGTACTGTCTGACAGGTTCATTCGAGGAATACGAAGCGTTCCTCGTATACTTCCATGTTGCATTAAAAGCAGATGGGTTTTACGCCATAAAGGCGAGGTAGCAACCTTTTTACGCTGAAGCAGTCTGAAATACTATATTATGCGGGTTGTTCTGGAGCTATATTTTACGCTGAACAACGTTGAAGCTCTGTTGTACGCCAATGGCTGTGAAGTCATGCTTTCCGCTGCACAGTATTGAAACTCTGCTTTACGCGGGCTTCATGCATATTGTGTATAATTCTGTAGCATATTTTTCATGCTTCTACAAGACCCCCTTCAAAGTTTTCAAATTCCTCGTAATTTGAAACACTTTGAATGAAGCATAAAACGGTCAATTTTGACTCGTTCCACGAGGTTGATTTCTCGGCAACTATTTAGGAATTTTTTGGGATTCAATGTGATCTCCTCTGCCTATATAAAGGCGACTGAGTTAACCTATTTCTTCCCACAATTCCTTTACCACACAGAAATGGTTGCCGAGTTCCGTCATGCTGACTTGAGGAAGAAGAAGAAGATCATGTTCTTCCCGTTCATAAGGAGCCATAAAAAGAGGCATCTTTGAGCAAATGTCCTCTGCAACGATGGATCATGGAAGGATATCATAGCTTTCTTTGCTCAGGATGATCAACAATTTCATATGGCGATTCGTCCAGGAGAGAGGAAGGGTCTCATTCGACCACACAGCTTGCAAGCTGTATTTTCTCCCATCATGACGGTGGACGAGGGTAGGCAGTCTGGCCCTGTCTTCCAATATTGAGTTGGGTATGAATTCCAACTCAATCTGTCATGGCATATGGAGGGTGGGCTTGAATAATTTACACATGCCTAGTTCTGTATCCTTCCGCCATTAATCATTTTTTTATTCATTGACTACAGAAGCCGATGAAGCGTTGTAGAAGAAGACAAAGATCTCCACCAATATGATAACCTGGCACAGCAGATTCTTGGTGTGATCTTAAGTAAAAATGAGAAACCCTTGGTAGAACAAGGATTTCCATCATATGTAATCATGAAGATGAAAAACCCTTTGTAACTGGATTTCCATCATATGTAATCATGATTAATAAAATTGTCTTCTTTTATGCATCTGATGATTCACCATATTTCTGTGAGGAAGTCTGAATATGTGCAGCTTCGACACATCTAAATAACTTTACACCGACTCTGATAAAGAAATATCTGATCTCGTCCCGTCTTTTATGCGTGACTGAAGCCGCGTAGAAAGCTTCTTAGCATTAAGTTGAATGTCCAAACTGTCATGCTATTTTGAACGAGGAGTCACATAAAATTCTGAACTGTCACTTCTCTGATGCGAAGAATTTGCTGTTCAGACCGTCGCCTTCAAGAATGTTTTCCCGAAAATCCCTTGAAAAGGGCGAGAAGTGGCTGTCAAACAGGCCATACTTGAACTTGTGTAAAAGACTGGACTTAGGATGAACTTCCAATTGACCCAAGAAGGAGAGCCACCCTCAATGCTGAACTCTGTATATTTTGGGCACTTGGAATATTTTGTAGCCAAGAAGGAACATTTCTGTGTAAACCCTTGCGGTTGGCCATCTGTAGCTGTTGAGCGTAGACTCGTAGATTTGTAGCTTCTTGAGCGTAAAATCGTAGGTTTATATAGCCTCTCGAGCGTAAAAGCTGCTGAGCATAAAAGCATTCGGGCGTAAAATCATAGAAGAAAAACTTTCGAGCGTGAAGTCATAGATTTGTAGCCTCTGAGCGTAAAATCGTAGGTTTATAGCCTCTCGAGCGTAAAAGCTGCTGAGCATAAAAGCATCCGGACGTAAAACCATAGATTTATATCCTCTGAGCATAAAATCATAGACTTGTAGCCACTAAGTGAAAAATAGCTCATGAGCGTGAAATCATAGATTTGTAGCTTCTGAGCGTAAAGTCGTAGGTTTGTAGCCTCTCGAGCGTAAAAGCTAATAAGCATAAAAACATTCGGGCGTAAAACCATGGACTTATAGCCTCTGAGCGTAAAATCATAGATTTGTGGTCTGTTGAGCGTAAAAACTCCTGAGCGTAAAATCATAGATCTGCTCTGCGCGTAAGTTCTGGATCCACTGACCGTCCGTCTTCTTCTTTTAAATGATATGTTGACGTGGTCCCAAATTATAACCGAATATTAAATATCGGATTTGGTTAGGAATTTAAAGAGTTTATCTGAACTCTATAAATACTTGAAGATTTTGAGAGAAGAAACTCTTCATCTGTCTTTTGCAAAAATTCTTTGTTCCTTTGAGAGCTCTTCTTCGTCTCTTCCTTTGAGAACTCTGAGTTTTAGCCATGGCACCGAAACAAACTTCCACCTCTAAGGGAAAGAAAGTTGCCTCGTCTTCTCGCTACTCTACTCAAGCACGAGCAACTCCCATTGGGCTGAGCGAATCTCGCTCTGAACGAAGTGTCCCACCGTCAAGCTGTGCACCAGGCGTCATAGGTAAAGCTTTTGGGATGAGAAAAAGAAGAAAACCCTTCGCACACGTTGTACGTGAATGCGCTAGGTCATCTGTGCTGAGAGCCTCTTCGAGGAAGATGATGCACGGAGATATTTTATCATTTATGCCCACATTCCTAATGTGTCAGCGTAAAAACTCCATATTTTCACAGTCTGTCGTAAAAGCTTTGACTGTCGAAATTTGGAGTATAATACAAACTTTGAGTGTTACGCTCTGGATGAAAATTCTGGCATAACAACTCAAATTTTAGCAGTCTGGCGTAAAAAATACTGACTGTTAGATTTTTGTGTATACTGCCAACCTTGAATTTTACGCTTCGGAAATTGGTTTCAGCTTAAAAACTCAAGTTTTACAGTCTTGGCATAAAAGCACAGACTGTTGATCTTTGGCGTAAGCTGCAAGACTGTAATGTCTAGTGTAGAAACTGACTTATTCTTCTTGTATTTTGTAGTGGACTTGCAGATCCCTCTGTTGGCTGAGGTGATGGGTTCTGCTGCTGGGATGCTGAACTCCAATTATCTGGAGAATTTATCCCATGTGACATTCCCTATTTCTGGAGACAACTATCCTGAAGGAAGGAGAATCCTGATCTCGTCCCAGGGAGAACCCATGCTGTTGAGTATGATCAGCGGGGAGCTCCTGACGTATATAGATGGGGACAAATATGTAAAACCAGCTTTCCTGTTCGGGGATATGATTGATAAACAATCCCAGGTGAAGCCCAAGAAGGAAAACTGGGTTTTTACTACTGAGGACATGGTCATGTACCTGCCCAGGATATCGAGAGATTACCCTATCTCGGCATTCTTTCATGCCACGCATCCCAGGAAGTTGTCATGGACCCTGACCCCTGATCTTCACGGCCAGCCGAGGAAGATATTTTATCAAAAAGGATTAGACCGAGGATTATTTGTGAGCCGTCCTTCAGGTCCTGTTATGCCTTTCAGGGGATTATTTCCGGGCAGTGTCCCGAGTGAAGACACTACTGTACTCCAGCCGATTCAAATATCGATTTTTTGTAATAACTTCATGGGGCGGGGAGGAGTATACCCCAAGGTTAATCCTCAAACCAGCGGGTGGCTTAGCCCCAAAAATCTTCGATGGGCTTGTTTAACTGCCTGGGCCCTGAAGCATTTTTAGACGGAGCCGGAGAGCATTGGTCTGTTCGCGGCTGTGAATGCTACCAGTGTTGGGCTGTCTCTCAACCCCAACCTGTTTTTGGCTTTGATGGAGCGGTATATCTCGCTCACTGGGACTTTTGCCACTCTTCTAGGGGAGTTAGGATTGGCCCTTCACGAGATGGCAGAGATTTTAAAGCTGCCCATGGGGGATACTCCTTATGAAGAGTATGTTCCCACAAATAAGGAGCTGAGGGATACAAACCCTCGGGTAGTTGTAGTATACTAGGAGATAATGAGCCATTATCTAGCGTGCACCACCTTCTTCAATGAGACCTCTGATTTGGCTCATACCAACAAATGGGTGTCCTATCTCTTCTTTCATCAGGCCAGAGATGCTAAGCAAGACAAAGATGTGGATAGCAGAGATAAACCCTTGAATCTTCTGAGCATGCTTAATGCTCAAATAGTCGATGATCTTATTGAAGATGCTGGGGCTTCAGATCAAGTTCTCGATAAGGAGATTGAGGGTTATCCTGCAAGCACTAAAGCCTACAGTTATATGAGGCATTACCGTAAGCCTCTGTCAAGGGAAGCTCAACCGGCTGGCTTCCTCTCTGTATGGCTATGCCGATTGGTGGTACCTGGCATCGCATCTGCAGATCGTATTCATCGTAACACCTTATGGCCTGCAGTGCATTTGGTGTTTGGGGCAAGACTGGGCCTGCTCCCTGCCATGGTATGCCGGATACAAGCTGAGCTGAGGGCCCTTACTGATGGGCTTCTCGCTGATGAGTCACGGCGTAAAAACTTTCCCAGGGTAGAGTTACCATTCCTATATCTGATGGGATAGTTAATTCTTCATAACCCCAGGGTGATGTCTCCCGGCTCTGCCAGTAGTTCAGGAAATAATTTCTTGTTGAATTACAAGAATTCCTCTTGGAACGTGACCACCGTCGTTCACTGTCGACGAGCATTAAATTTTGGTCATAGCTGGAAGCTTTTCTGTACCATCCCTACTATACATATCAATCAACAGGGGACGAAACTTCATGATTCAGGTCACGGGAAGACCGTTCTTTCTCCCGAAGCTTTCTATTGGTTGGTCTGCATTAGATCTTCCCATTTGTTGTACAGAAGTGAAGACCATTGCTTCTTGGAGCCTTATCTGCCCAGTCGGTTCACCAGGCAGTTTGGGTATGACCAATTGCATGTGGAAAATGCTATCAACAGCTTCAAGTACAGAGGTGGACTTATTGATAGAGCCAGAGGATGGCGGTACTTCATGATAGGTTGTACTGGAGCAACATTTACTGTACCCGCGACTTCTCTCTCCATGAAGTTGTGCATCCTCCATTCATACGCATAATTTTATGTGGCCATCAATACCCTCCATCGTGATTTTGATATGCATGGATGTTTTAGGATGCCCTCTCATAAGGCCACTGGAAGAGAGGAGGTCCCATCAGTCTCCTCTGACGAAGGTGAAGACCCTGTCGGTCTGGATGAGTTTTTGTTGACAGTACCGAGGGTCATAATACCTCCGCCTGCAGAGCCTCTCGTTATCCCCAGTAAGCGGAGGGCTTCTACTTTGAAAGAGACTTCCCCTCGCAAGAGAAAAAAGACTGTCAGTAGTCCTACAAGGACTTCCAGCCATGAGGCTCCTAGGAGTGAGCCTGCTTTTTCCTCGGGCGGGGATAATTTTTTGATTAGTGGTCCCTCGTCTTTTAGAGAGGGAACCTCCAAAGTTCCGGCTGACAGTGCCAGAGATTCTTTGCTCGAGACTGCTGTCGCTACCACCTCTATTAGTAGTGCAGTGAGGTCACCTTCGAGGCTGAGCAAATTAAGGATATCTTTATCCAGACCAATAATGGGTCCAGCCCCTTTTTCATCTGTAAGTATCTCCAGCGAGATTCCTCCTGATGAACCTCGATTAGATCTTGGTGAAGACTGGGAGGACTACCCTCAGATATTATTTGGTGCACCCTCTTCCCCAGGTATGACAGCTTGTTAAGCATCATTAAGAAATGATTTAGCTGTACTGGCTGCGGACGCGACATATATACCATCAGCTATGGGTAAATGTTGTTCTTATGCCTCTTTTTAGGAAAATTTAACATCAAATTGATATTAATTTTCTCTTGTCCTCCTTTCAGGTGAAGATATCTCAGGGGAAGGCGGAATGGATGCAACTTTTAATTTTGTTACGGACCCAACCTATGAAGTGGCGGTGTCCGACGTTGAGGGAGCAAGCTTTGAAGATGTTGCTCCTTCGTCTGCAGCATTTTTGGGTGTAGCCTCGCTAACAGCAGCCCATATATCATCAGAGGAAGATGAGCCTATCATCACGGCTTCACTTCCTTCGTCCTGTATGCTAACAACTTAAACTGTTGTTGGCGTCTCTTCTTTTGTTGCACCGTCTGCTGAAGCGACAATTGTGGCCACATCTTCTGCCAACGTTCCATAAAAGGGGTTTGTTGATATCGCGGCCACTCCCAGCGTCCATTCGCATTTTAACATGCTAGTTGAACAATTTACTAGCGTATTCTATGTCACTTTAAAATCGTTGATATCCATGGTGCTGGAGAAGAATCTGGGCTTTGATGCTCTGAAGATGTCCTCCAATCTCACCATAGCACAGATTAGAAATTTCGATGATACTGGACGAGCCGAAGCACTGGAGCAAATAGTTAATGGCCTAGAACAACCCATTAACGAATATTTGCAGTTATCTAGAACCAGCATCGATGATATGGTTCAGGTCGAGAATGACTCCTTGACTGCGAGACTTGCTAGGGAGATAGAAACTCTGAGCAAATCCATCGAGGCACAGCAGCAAGCGATGACTGAGGAACATGCCGTATTGGGGTATGTCATTCCCCAGCTGGCTAAGTGCGAGGCCGAATATGAGGAAGAGGCATCGAGGGTCCGCAAATTGGAAGATGAACTCGTTCAGGCAAAGGAGAGGGCTCTCGCTTTATCGGCAGCTCGAGATGTGTTGAAGGACCGAATGGAAGCAGCTCAGCAGAACCTGACACACGCGGGTGTCATCCACGCCGATTTTGTACATGCTCGGTCTGAACTATCTCTCCTGAGCGATGATGAGACACGAATGGAGCGGGCTCGCGCTAATATCTTAGACTCCAGAAATGAGAGGATGACTGCTCTGGCGCAACATATTCGCGATTTGGGTGCTCCTCCCCAATGATGTACTATTTTGCTTCTTTTTTGTAACTTGCTCTTTCTGGAGATAATAAAGAGACTTTATCTGACTTTGGTGGACCCGTCATTTTTTTTGAATATAAATGATAGTCTGGGGTGAAAGTGATATCAGAGGTATCATTAACATGACATACTTTCGTTAAGGTTTTGCTGAATGTAAATCTAAGCACAGTTAACATGAACCTGATAGAATATAATCCAACTAAATTTGTATACTAAATACTACCAGAGGTAATATGAACATGATAGATTTACAAATTAAGGATATCTATTCGGATGTCACATGAACCTGATAGAATAGGATCCAGCTAACCTTTGTATGTGGTATTTTCAGAATAAGATCTTCACCATACTCTACTTAAACAAGGAAGATTAAGCAAAGTACTTCTTCAGGAATTTGCCATTGATAGGAGCCATTACCAATTTCCATTTGGCTAGGCTAAGATGAAAGCACCATTTGCAATCATATAAAGGCCTTCCCATTTCTTTATGATTATTTGTGTGCACTTCGGATGTTGTACTAGAGGTAGTATGGACGTAGTACAATATCGTGTTTGTCGAGGACATTCCACTGGGGGATTTTTTTGGACCTATTATTTGTTGCGCACTTTAGTGCAAATAATAGGTTTGAGATAAGTCCTAACGGAACTTGTAAAATATGACTCTATGGGGATGAGTAGAGACTGATTCTTTCTTCGCTGGGGAATCTGAGGATAGTTCAGAGGTAGTATGGACGTGAACTGATTGATTTTTATTTGGACTTATTACTTCTTACGCACAAGAGTACAAGTAATAAGTTTAAGACAAGCCCTGCCAGAGGTAATATGGACATGGCAGTTTTTGTGGACTTAACACCACTGGCGTACTTAGGATTTAAGTACGGATGCTAAGTTGAGATGACAACCGATATCAGAGGTAATATGGACATGATAATCGATAGCCAACAACTCAAAAAGTTTGTTCAGAGGTAATATGGACATGACAAACTTTTGAGTTGTGACTCCATAGTGGATGGAGGTATATAGCTGCTCAGAGGTAATATGGATATGGCAGACTTAGTGGACTTAACACCACTGGCATACTTAGGGTTTAAGTACGGGTGCTAAGTTGAGATGACAACCGATATCAGAGGTAATATGGATATGATAATTGATATCCAAAAACTCAAAAAGTTTGTTCAGAGGTAATATGGACATGACAAACTTTTCAGTTGTGGACTTATTACCCATGGCGTACTTTAAGTACAGATAATAAGCTGAAATGACTAGCACTATCAGTGGTTATGCGAACGTGATAGTAGAAGGTCGAAGAGAAGAACTTTACTCAGAGGTAATGTGGACATGAAAAAGTTCTAAAAATATCTTACTTAGAGGTAATGTGGACATGGTAAGATAGTTCTTTGTGGTGATAAAGAAAAAATATGACAGAGGTAATATAACCATTTTTATGGTGATAGACTTATCCTGCCGGAGAAATGGCGAGACGTAGTTCAGAGGTAAAATGGACATGAACTAATCGATAGCCTCAAGCTGGGGAAAAAGAACAGTTCAGAGGTAATATGGACGTGAACCGATGTCCAAAAAATTTACTGAAGAGTGATTTGCGGAGTGGGGAAAAAGAACTGAATGTTGTTCCTCTAAGGAGTTTTAGGGATTCATCATCCATGTTTCCAGAGGGGCAAATTGCTACTTTGGAGTGAAATCAATTTGCCGTGATCGTCATCTTTTTTAAAGATGCAAGGTGATGACTTTGGCGTCAATCAACTCCTGGATTCTTCTTTTCAGTATGTAGCACGCCTTTGTGGGATGATAAACGTATCGATGAAAGAGACAATATTCTGGGTCATCGACTTTGCCAGCCCTTTCAGGGCGTCTGACGTTGGGTAGCTGGAGCTTGTTTTCTTTCATCAATATATTGAAGATTTTAATAATGTCATCTTCATTGAAGGAGAAAGTGCCCTTCGACCTTCGGTCTCCCGATGCCTGAGTTTTTTGACTTTCTGGGAAGACGATCATCGTTGCATCATCTTCAGACTCAGAGAAAATTCTACCCCCAGTTTTAGATGCTGCCCTATTTTGTCGAGGGATACTACCCCCAGACTTGTCATTGCATTCGTCCACAGAAGTTGATCTAAAAGGACCTGGCTCTGACATTACAGGATCAGACTTTGGAGGTTTGGGGTTTGCCAGAGATGTGGTATATCCTAACCCAAAACGAGTTCGTTGACAGTGAGATTTACCATGCAACGGTGTTCGTCTGTCTTTTCCACAGTTGAGGCCTTGTTTCAACTTTAAATCATAACCCCTGTTTTGTATAATTTTTAAAGCCTGTGGGCTATACCTATGGATTTGTATTCTCCCAACATCAGACTCGTGAGAATCTTCTTGTACAATCAGTCTGTTCTGCATGAGACCAAAGACTATTGGACGCTGATTGTTGCGAGTAGGTGGAATAATGAAAACATGTTCTTCATATGGCCCGTTTGTCATGACGACATTAGATGTTGGTGCTACATTCCACAAGATCTTCCTACACTTGGTAGTTAGGGGCACTGCATCTTGATTTCGACCCTTGTCTTTGCATTTATTAGTCGGAACGCAGATATTGGGAACCATAACTCTCTTCCTGCCATACGAATACAGCAGTTCAGTCATATGAGTAGCACATGATCCATGAGAAGCGTCTCTATCCATGAACTGAGTCTTCTTTACGCCGAGAGGCTTGTCCTGGCATAATCTGGAACTCTGCTCAGGTTGGCATAAAACTGAGGAAGTTCTTAAACTGCCATCAGCGTTCCGCGTAATATGAAGAGCGGACATATTCTTCTCTGGATAGCGTAAAAGTTGAGAGGTCGGAAAATCCGTCACTTGTTTTCCCTTGCGGAGATTGCATGGACCATCTGCCCCCTTATAGATGGGAGATGTATTTTTATGCGCGGGGCACTTTTGAAATTTCTGACTTGGCGCTGAGGCCTTGTCAGAAACTACGTCTGCCCCGTAAGCGACATGAGACGAGTTTTTACACGCAGAGCGCATTGTATACTTCTGGATTGGCACTGAGGTATTGCCAGAAATTTTGTCTGCCCCGTCAGCGACGGAAGACTGAGTTTTACGTGCAATGCACGAAGTAGACTTCTGGATTGGCGCTAAGGCATTGCCAGAAGCTTCGTCTTCCATGTCACAAATGGGAGACGAGTTTTTACGCACAGAGCGTATAGGTTGGGATGCCACAACCTTGTTGATCAGAGAGAAAGAGCCTGCAGGAAGAGTAGAGGATGTCCGGGGCATCCATACTTTACGCAACTTCCTGCTATCCTGAACAGATGGGGAATAAGAGCTACCCCCTGCGCGAAGCATGTCTTCATAAGCAGATTGGTCGAAATGGACGACCAGAGTCTTCTTCGTTGCTCCGACGGATACAGCATCGTGTTGAGCAGTAGCCTTCTCGTCAGATGAGAAAGTAGTCCCCAGCAGAGTCGCTATCTTGTGTTTGATAATAAATGAAAGAAATAAAAATAGGTTTATACGAAATCCTTTCTTAAGTTTACAAACAAGAAGTACAATTAATCCTATACAAGGATATCAAGTACAAAATTTAAATCTGGGTAAATATTGCTATAGGAGTCTGATCTGTAGTCGATCACTTTGTCCCTTGGACCACACGATGACGAAGAAGTGCTGTAGAAGAAGGAGAAGCTTCAAAAATTGCAAGAGGGATTGGATGCTTGATGCCAAAGTCGTCAATCACTCCCCTCTGTCTGTGCTCTAGACTCTTTTCTATCAATTTTCTGACATTTGTCTCTCAAAGATCAAATTCGATCCTTATAAAATCCGACCTCCGACCTCCATGGATGGAGGTCTCTATTTATAGGCGTAGAAACTGAATAGCGAAAAGAACCGTACCATTTACGTGGCGGTTATCATAACTGCTACCCACGTTTAAATGATCTTCTGAATAAGCGTGTGACGCGTGTCCCATTAAAAGATAATGCGTATAACTGCTACGAAGATCATGGCATATAAGCCACGTAGGTAACTGTCCCTCGCGTAGAGATGATTGGCATAGAAGCCAAATAACTGTCTCGTTGGCGTAAAAACTAAATAGCTGTTCTGATGGTGTAAAAGCTAAGTAGGCATAGAAGCCCAATAGGCATAGAAGCCCACTAGCTGACATATAGGCGTAGAAGCCAAGTAGCTATCATGTTGGCATAGAAGCCAACTAGGCGTAGAAGCCTGATGCTGCATAGATAGGTAATCGACGTAAAGGTAGCCAGTTATTCCTCCTTGACTGAGGTCTTGAGCGTATTATGGAACGGATAGCCTGTTCACGTACCTTTGCAAATATAGTCTGAGTTGGCGTATTTTAAGGAGATAGCGTACAGCGTACTACTATAACTAAAAATAGCCTGATGGCGTAATATGTAGGGATGGTGATGTGGACGTATTATCCTTAATTATAGCTCTCCCAGTCATTGGAAATAGAAAAAAAATTCGTGCATTAAATGCAGAGATCTGCCCCCATCTCGCGTATTAACTGCAGAGACGTGCCTCGAGTTCTGTACGAAGAGCAGCTTTTGACGTGACAGTCAGCTTTGTCTCATCTTGAGCGTAAAAGCTCATGGCTGCCTGTATAAAATAGGCAGCATGTTACTTGAATACGCAAACGACGTCTTATATCAAGGTTTTGTCACTAAACGACAGTCTGGAGCTCTGTGCCGAATCATCATTACAGCCATCATCTTGATAGTCGTGCAGTACTCTTTGTCAGGAGTCAGGTTCATTGTACTGTCTGACAGGTTCATTCGAGGAATACGAAGCGTTCCTCGTACACTTTCATGCTGCATTAAAAGCAGATGTGTTTTATGCCATAAAGGCGAGGTAGCAACCTTTTTATGCTGAAGCAGTCTGAAATACTGTATTATGCGGGTTGTTCTGGAGCTATATTTTACGCTGAACAGCGTTGAAGCTCTGTTGTACGCCAATGGCTTTGAAGTCATGCTTTACGCTGTACATCATTGAAACTCTGCTTTACGCGGGCTTCATGCATATTGCGTATAATTCTGTAGCGTATTTTTCATGCTTCTAAAGTGTATTCGACTTGTGTATCCGCATTGGGAGGGAAAGACAACTAGTAGGAATATGGGATACACACATTGGACTCCGTAGTATCCAGAGGAGCCACGGATCCAATGACTTACTTTATTTAGATACCGCGTTCTTCGGAGCGATACGGACGTATATATATTTGCAGATACCTCATTCTTCGGAATAATGGATATTACATGATCAGATACCATGCTCTTCGGAGAATGGACGTTATGCCTACGCCTACCCATACGTACCAAGGTTGTCTTCACATTGCATTCACTTAGATGGTTAGCACACCTTTATTTATTTTATTCAGTATTTATATATATGGCGTGCTTTTATGTATCTTGTTATGTCCCACTGAGGACCTGGTTTCCTTCCAGATCTAGGCGAGGCATACTATCCCACGGTGTACGGACCCGGACAGGAGATGAGGTACGCATCCGAGGAGAAGTTAGAGGTGCTGCCATCAGAGTCCCCCTGATCTTCGGTAGACTCACCATCTGGAGCTGGAGCCTCTTTACCTAGATAGACGATTCTCTAGCCTTACTATATTTCAGCACTTTTACTTTATCTTTTGTAGTGGGTTTGTTCCCACCATGCATATCTGATTTGTACTATGATATTTCAGACTCAGCACTTATATTCCAGCACTTATTTCAGTTTTCCTTATCATTTTATGGATGAGATTAGACATCACCTGTTATCTTCTAGTATTAAACCTGTTAGTATTTTAGGACAACGTAGCATGTCTCATTGGATCCATTAAATTGGATAATCCCTCAGAGACGTGACAGCTGGCCAATGCCACGTGGCCTGGTCCCGCATATTTTGGGACTGGGGCATGCCAGTTGTACTATTGATGATGATATATTCTCCAGTATTTCTTATTCCAGTATTTTATACTCACCAGTATTTCTTATTGCCAGTATTTATATCCATCTTATATTTTTTTTACACTGTATTATAGTTTTTGTCAATATACATGGAACTGCTGTTAGTGCTTGTACTTTGCTCCAATCATGACTGGATATATATTTTAGAGAATCTTAAGGACTTCTGCCCTAAACACTATGGACCAGGTATAGATGGAGACTACATACCAGAGATATTAAGGAGTTCCTTCCCTTAGAGGAAATACTACCTACAGCTATTTAGACAGTTATTTTATACATCTTTTGAGACTTATGTCGAGTTTATATTGAGAATTATGTCGAATTTATGGTAAGTTTATATTGAGTCTTTGTTAAGACTATTTATGTTGGACAGCTAGACTTTAGTTTATCTCTGTTTTGAGTTATTGTGCTTGACTTATGTCAGTACTTCTTATCTTTTATCGTGCCATTTATTTCTTATAGTTATTGTGATTGAGTATACATTATGAGCTATTGAGAGATGTTTATTTTATTGTCCTACTTATGGAGTTGATATCATTGATAGGTTGTGAGTTATGTTTAGTATTATTGAGACCTAGACATCGTTCTACCGTCGATGCTGCGGCGTAGGCTGGACGTACCCACGACTAATGTCCAAATTTCGGGTACGGGTCATGACACTTGTCCTTTTCACAGATCTTGTAGCCGTTTGATCTTATGACTTTATCAAACTTCTCGTGCCACATCTTGGGAACTTGCTTCAGACCGTATAATGATTTTACCAACTTGCAGACTTTGTCTTCAAGCCCTTTGATAAAAAATTCTTCTGGTTGTTACATGTAAATCTTTTCGGTCAATTCTCCATTCAAGAATGTTGTCTTAACATCCATCTGATGAATGACTAGCTTGTGTATTGCAGTTAGAGCAATCAACATCCTGATGGTCGTCATCCGTGCTACTGGAACATATGTGTCGAAGTAGTCGATCCCCTACTTCTGAGAAAATTCTTTAGCAACCATTCTTGCCTTAAACTTCTCAACAGTTCCATCGACCTTCATCTTCTTCTTGAAGATCCATTTACATCCGATTGATTTTGCTCCTTTAGGTAGATCGACCAACACCCAAGTGTTGTTGGAGGTTATTGAGTCATACTTATTATTGATAGCCTCCTTCCAGAAGACAGCATCTCTGGTCTTCACCACCTCATCATAGGTACGCGGATCTGCTTCCATATGAGAGATGATGAAATCTTCTCTGAAGACCTTCTGTCTCCTCACCAGTTTAGTTCTCATTTCTGCGAGTTATGGTTCGAACATTATCTCTATAATGACAACTTCTTCATGTACTACTTTTTTTGGAAGCTCCAGCCTCTTGTGCACCCATACTATTCTCCGGAATATCCGCGATAATAATGTTCTTGTGCCTTACAAATTTATCTTCAAAGAATTCTGCGTCATGAGATTCACTGATATGATTTGATTCTATATCAAGAAACCTCCGAGCATCACTCTTCTCAGCATAACCCAAGAAGATGGTCTTCGTTGTCCTCGTACCCAGTTTCTGAATCTTCAAGTTCGGGAGCTTCACATATGCCAGATACCCCCACATTTAAACGACATTCAAGTTAGGTCTGACTTTGAACTAGAGTTTATGAGGTATGACATCGGATATTGCGTACGATACTCTGTTCAGGATGAACGTAGCCATCAACGCAGCTTCCCCCAGAAGCAGTTTGTAAGACCACAGTTAACAACATTGAGTTTGTCATTTCTGTCAATGTCATGTTCTTTCTCTCAGCTACTCCATTTGATTGAGGAAAATACAGAGTAGTTGTCTCATTTACAATTATATGTTCTTTGCAGAATAATACAAATTCAATAGACCTATACTCTCCGTCCTGATCAGTTCTAAGTCTCTTGAGTTGTTGCCATGTCTGACGTTCAGCTTCAGCACTGAACTACTTAAACTTTTTGAATGCTTCGTCCTTTGACTTGAGCAGATAGACGAACGCATACTTTGATTAGTCGTCGATGTATATAATGAAATAGTTCATCTTGGCCTTTGTGGAGAACTGTTTGAAGTCACAGATATCTGAGTGCAGCAACTCCAGAATATCTGTGCTTCGGTTAACCCATTTAAATAACTTTCTGGTGATCTTTGTATGTGCACAGATCTCATACTTCTCCACCTCCTTACCCCCACATTTGGAGATAAGTCATAGACTAGACATATTGTTTATTCTTTTACAATGAACATGTCCTAGTCTATTATGCCATAACTCAAGAGAATAACCAGAAGAAGCGACTGTATTTATCATTGTACCGGGAGTTACAAGTTAAAGTTTGAACATTCTTTCGGTAAAGAAAGCTTTTTCGAAGTATGCTCCTTTGAAATGCATCACCATATGTCCAGCATTAATGTCCATACTCAAGCCTGCGTTACAGAGCAGACTTCCTGAGACCAGATTCTTAGCTATCATTAGTACATGCTTCACATCCTGAAGTGTCAGCGACTTCCCCGAAGTCAGGTTCAGTACCACCGTTCCGGTCCCTAGAATTTCAGCTTGTGCCTGGTTCGCCACCATAACCTTCTCAAATATAGGCTTGTCGGTGGTGAACAACTCCTTCTTTAAGCAAAAATAAAAGCGTGTGCCAGTTTCCACCCACTACTAGAAAAAGCGAGATTAGCGACGTATTTTAGCGACGTCAAAAGAAATATAGCTAATAATATATAAATTAGCGACTCCTTATAAAAACGTTGCTAGACGTCGCTAAATGGCGATATTTAGCGATGTTTAGCGACTTTTATTAAGATTTTAAAAGATAAGTCGCTATAAGTTTAATTAAGATCGCTAAACCTCGCTAATATGTCTAAGTTCGTGACGTTTAAGCGACGTATATAGCGACGTTTATATTAAAAATATTTAGCAACGTGTTTAGCGACGTCCTTGATGTCGCTAAAATTTAATTTAGCGATATTTTTATTGGACGTCGCTAAACGTCACTAAAATTTGGTTAATTAGGGCTCGGTTTTGTTTTTCCCCATCTGTCAAAATTTCAAAAAGAAAAAAAAATTCCCCCCGCCCCCTCGCTCCATTGACCGACTCTCTACCGCGGCTACTCCGGCATCCCCCTCCTCCTCGTCGAGCTCTAGGTAAACCCTAACTCTCTCTCTCTCTCATTGGACATATGTGGCACTGACACAGATACGTCACACATACACAAACACAGACACAGACACGGCATACACACACACACTGACACAGACACTGATCAGGACCTAGGGTTAGGTTTAGGGTTAGGTTTTTTGACATGGGGTTAGGGTTAGGGCCGACTGGACCGAGTTGACGAGCGATGGTGATTCATGTGCGATGACTGCGTCGACGAGGACATGGTTGGTACTCGAGTCTTGAGAATTGGAGGATGAATAAGGATTTGCTTTCTTCTTGAGGTAGGAGTTCTAGTGGTTCTTTATTTCGTTGTCGGTCCTTCCTGGTAGGTGTGTTGCTATCTGTGACTACCATGGAGGGAAATACTTATGCTTAAGTAAACTACCATAGAGTTTTAAATCGATTGATTCAAGACAAAAGTGATTGCTTGGTTGATAACTTCTTTAAAAAGTATTTTTGAGAAATAAAAGCGCAGAGGTTTGCGCCATAGGCTCAGGGATTCCCATACAGTTCTTTATCATTTCATGAGATTCATGTTCCTAATATACAATTAAAATATAGTAGTTTCTTCATCTTGAATTCGCTATTAGCATATGTAGATATTCTTCCGTAAAGTCATGTCTTCAAAACAAATACTCTTAACTCTAACCAAAAAAGTATAGTGTACGCGAGGTTGACAATCGATCATAATTTTTTTTCCTGTCAATTCTTATAAAAGAACAGGGACAAACCTGTCTAGTAAAAAATGGGGCCATGACCACCCTATAGAAAAATGTCAGCTATTATACTACTTGTGAATTCACAGATATATTTTCAAGTGTAAAAATATTTGGTTCATGTACTTGTGCTATTGTCTAATATGTATAACTTGACTTTATTTTTTAACAAATGAACACTTATGGTGTCTTATTACATATTGTACTCAGAGCTTTAAATTAAGGAGAGAAAATAATAATATTGAGGGCAATATATTTTAATTTTATGGTACTTACTTTAGTAGCAAATGAGTGAGGAGATGGTGTATACTGATACAACTGTATCAGTGAGCTCGCGTGACTTAAGTTGAGTTTTAGATGTGCAATGGTGAATATGTGAGGGGCTTGAGTGCCCACAAGCACATAGATTGAGGTACACATGTAAGCATGTCAAGTAGAGGTAACAGCAGCAGTGAGCACTGGTTACTAGCAGTGAGCAGGGAGAGATTTAAGGCATATCAGCCCAATGTGCATTGGAGCATGCTGAGGTAAGTTAGTGAGCTAGGAGTGTGGTTGGGGGTAGCTGCAGTTCTGTAGTATGGCACACTATCTGTAGTGTGTTGACTGCACACTTATAGTGCAGTTCATAGTGCTACGGGGTTGGGGGCAGCTGCAGTTTTGATAAATAAAAGTATGTATTATATCAGTTATGATTTGTATAGTACGGTTAAGTTATGAAGTTAGGTGATAAACTACTGTATGTAACGATTTATATGATACATACTATCATTTTTATAGAAGTATCTAGAAATGGATATGAATTACTATTTGCATCATCGTTCGTGGATGTACAACCGTCATCCTGATGACATATGCGGTATGCGGGATAAATTATTAAGGGTGTACATCAGTTTCTGCAGTTCGCCAAGGCGTTCCCTCAGTACATGGACGGTACAAAAATTAAGTATCCGTGTGTGAGATATCGCAACAGGCAATATCATCCAGAAGTGGAAGTCATATATTATTTGTACTCGAAGGGCTTCACGTCGAATTACTATCAGTGGACCGAACACGAAGAACTTGTATTTCTAGCATCGGAGTCGGAGCATTATGTGGACGTATATGGATGTCCACGACCATGATGCTTACGACAATAGGGTGAACATGGTTTATAATGCGGCGGGGCCTAGTTTTAATCCGGACAATTATGATACGGCAGGACCTGGTTACAATCTGAACAATTATAATGCAGGTGAGGAGGCACCGAATGCCGATGCTGCAAAATTTATGGAGTTGCTGGAGAATACAAGGAATCCACTATATCCTGGTTGTGAGGATCATTCACCGTTGGAGGTGGTTACAAGATTATTGAGCATCAAGTCCAATTTTAACATGTCGCAAGAATGCTATAATCGACTGATCGAATTGATTATAGAGATCTTGCCCGAGGGTGCAAAGTTGTCTAAAGACTTCTATCGATCTAAGAGGATGGTGAGATCGCTTTGGATGGGATATGACAAAATTGATGCATGTCGCAAAGGTGCATGTTGTACTACAAAGACGACAAGGATGAAGATGCGTACAGATTCTGTGGTGCTGATCGCTACAAGGCCACTGTTAGAGAAAAGTCTGTCAGTACAAGGAAGCCTACCGATTCGATGCACTACTTGTCTTTGATGCCGCGGTTGCAGCGGTTGTTTATGGTTAAGGAGACTGCAGAAAACATGATTTGGCACAGGCGAAAACAGATCGAAGGAGTATTGGATCATCCATTCGATGGAGAAGCATGGAAGCACTTTGATCGAGAGTATCCACATTTTGCCGAAGATCCTCATAATGTCAGATTGGGGCTCTCCTCTGACAGTTTTATCCCATTCAAACTTTCGGGCTCCCAGTATTCGTGTTGGCCTGTGATCGTCACTCCGTACAATCTACCACCTTGGATGTGCATGAAGACTCCATATATGTTCCTAACCGTTATTATCCTGGGTCCGAATAATCCGAAGAGGAACATCGATGTGTATTTATAGCCTTTGATAGATGAGTTGAATCAGCTGTGGGAAGTAGGTGCCAACACGTACGATATTTCTAGAAAGCAGAATTTTTAGATGAGGACAGCACTTATGTGGACCATCAACGACTTTTCGGCCTATAGAATGTTATCGAGATAGAGCACCCATGGTCGTCTCTCATATCCGTATTACATGGACTATACTAAGGCTTTCCGTTTGAAATACGGAGCAAACCTTGCTTCTTCGATTGTCATCGACAATTTCTGCCGACGGATCATCCGTACCAGAGGAACCAGAATGCTTTTCGTGCAGGAGTTGTGGAGAAGGCCAATCCACCGCCAAGGTGGCCCGGATACACGATATGGGAAGAGGTAAAAAATTTACCAAGTGCTATTGAAGAGCCTGCTAAGGGGTAGAAGTGTGACGGATTTGGTCGCACCCATAACTGGACGAAGAGGAGTATATTTTGGGATCTGCCATATTGGAGCACCAATCTGATCAGACATAACCTTGATGTCATGCATATCGAGAAAAATGTGTTTGATAACATAATTAATACTGTAATGGAGGTAAAGGGGAAGACGAAAGATAATCCGAAGGCCAGGTTGGACTTAGAAGAAATATGCAGATGTCCTACATTGCATTTGATAGAGGAGGGGAATGGAAAGTTAAAGCAACCTAAGTCAGTTTTCTCACTGGAGAAAGATGATAAAGAGAGACTTTGTAGGTGAATTCAGGGTCTAAAGTTTTTAGACGGGTACATGTCAAACTTGAGAAGATGCATCAACCTCAAGGAGAACAAACTGGCGGGTATGAAGAGCCACGATTGTCACGTACTCATGGAGAGGTTAATTTCGATTATATTTCGGAAATTCTTACCGCAGGTCGTTTGGGATCCATTGACAGAGCTGAGCATATTCTTCAGAGATCTTTGTTGTACTAAGTTACTCGTCGATCGTCTAGAAAAGCAAGAGTAGAACATTGCGGTAACACTATATAAGCTCGAGAAGGTGTTTCCTTCTGGATTCTTTGACTCTATGGAGCATTTGCCAATTCATCTTTTCTATGAGGCACGTGTTGGTGGTCCTGTCGGTTATCGGTGGATGTACCCCTTCGAGTGGCATCTGAATCACCTAAAGAGAAAGGTGAAAAATAAGGCACGAGTTGAGGGCCCTATTTGTGAAGCTTATGTTCTCGAAGAGATTACAAACTTTTGCTCGACGTATTTCAAACCGCATGTTGCTACTAATAGAATGAAAGCTCTGAGAAGCGACGACGCATATCAGGAATCTAATGATGTAATACTCAAAGTATTCAATGCGTCCGAAAAGCCTTCGAGAAAAATGAAGAAGAGATATTTGAATGATGACGAGCTAAGGGCTGCTCAGTTGTATATATTTCTCAATTGCGACGAGGATGAAGTGGAGAAGCTAGAGGGATAAGTAATTAATACGTCCATGTTTACATCATCTCAATGTAATAGTATAAAATACTATTATGCTACTAATCAGCAGTTGCTGCATTATTTTTTAGCACATATGATGATGAGTTGAGGTCGGTTAGACCCTACATAACAGACAAAGAAGTAGAACAAGAAATGAGATACCATTTTTCTTCTTGGTTGAGCGCATATGTAAGATGCTTGGTAATTACTTTTTATTTCTGCACTTGCAAAACGAATAACTTACTATCGCTACTTTGGTATTTAGGTCGATCGTCTAATAACATCCGAGACTGAATCTATTAGAACTCTAGCCAAGGGACCAATTACTGTCGTTAAAATATGGCCAAGTTTCTGTGTAAATGGTTTTAGGTTCAAGTCAACAAATGCTCCTATCAGAGATAGCTTTCTTGATCTTGATTCCACGAAAAACAGTTATTTATGTATCAAATCTTCGAACTACAAAGACGTCGATCCAGGCAATAATTTCTTTGGCATCTTACGAGAGATTGTAAAGTTGACATATAATTATGGTACAGAACCTGCTAATATCGTGCTATTCAAGTATGAATGGTTCGATCCGATTCAAGATCAAGGTTGGAAAATTGACAAGCATGGCCTTGTGGATATAAACTATAAGCGTAGATATCAAGGCTACAAACCATTTATCCTATCAAGTCAGGATCAGCTCATGTACTTCACAACTTATCCTACACGGAGGACAGCGAGGTCAGATTGGTGGGCAGTATGCAAGACTAAAGCTAGAAATACCTTTGACATTGATGAAATAGCTTATCAGGAGGACGATCTACCGCTTGTAACAAATATTGTAGATGTAGACTCAACGGAAGTTGCTCATGACACGAGTAATAATGTAGAAGATGTAGAATTATCTGAAGAGGAAGACGAAGTAGATGAAAGTGAAGACGAGGAAGAGGAAGAGGAAGAGGAAGAGGAAGATGAGGACGAGAAAGGCAAACAAGATAATTTTTCTGAAGATGATTGAAAATAAAATATATTGCCTGTAGAATGTAACTATATTTTGACTGTAGAATGTACTATTTTAACGAATATATGTATTATAATTTGACTGTAGAATGCTTTGAGATATGCATCACATTTTGACTGTAGAATGTACTATATATTTATGTTTTTCTATATTCATCATATGTTGTTATCAGGTATGGCAGGACGACGCGGAGGATTCGGTAGGTCCCGAGGTAGACAGAGTGCTCCTCCGGTACTGCCTAATGTTGATTCCGGATCATCTTCGCCCAGTACTCCAGTATATCGATCACTCACATCTCCGACTGTTGGGACGAGTAGTTCCATGTGTGATAGTACACCCTCGTCGAGCGTTCCTCCTGCTGACAGAACCATGGGGACAGATAAGCATGTCGAGGAGGTCGTGCCCACGTTGTCCCAGCATTAGCAAGATCCTCCACGGGCACCTCCGGAGGAGACGAAGACATAGATTTGGGCCGACTGTACAAAGTAAGTCAATTAGATGGTTTAGCATAATATATATCGTGTATTTCTTTATTCATCGTATATTGACTTTTTCGATCAAAATAATTATCTCTGTATAGATATCGTCCATCGTCGGTTCAGAGAGCCTGGGCCGATTTTTGAGGAACAACTACGGTGGCCCTTGGATCAACTACTCTGAGGCTCCGGAGGAGAGGAAGGCATTCTGGTTTGCACACTTCAAGGTAAAAGTATATTAAATAAATTCTCTAATTTATGCATATTATATAACTTATCCGTGATACTCACTTACTAAATTATTTATTGTAGCAAACGTATTTCTATCCTCCGCACCGGACCGAGTTGATCGAGCAGCTCTTTCCTACCGTTGCTGCCAAGCTTATCCGAGATGCTCTGGATGACCAGAAGGCTCATGATCATGCTGGAAAACTGATCCAAGGTTGGATCATGCCTGAGCAGTGGACTGCGATAAGGGCTAGATTCGACGATCTGAGCTACAAGAAAAGGTCTAAGAAGGCCAAGGCGGCTAGGCGGAATGCTGCCAAGTGGTGTGGTGGCTCGATTCCGATGACGGAATATTTTCGTCATTTGGTATTTTTTTTTAAAAATATATTATTTTATTGTAAGTACCATAAAATGGTAGTAGAAAAAAATATTTTAGTACTAAATAATATATTTTTAACAGGTACAGAGGGGTGAGGATGCAAACATGGTGATCGTCTTCTTGGCTACCCATAGCAAGGACGAAAATCTCATTGATGAGAGGGCCTCGCAGACCTATGTAAGTATTACTTTACTTTGTGTTAATCTTAATATAATTTAGGCAATTATCGAGTTTCCAAACCTTTCTAGGCCGAGTATCTTAGGCTGCGTGAGCGGGCGACTGCTAGTGCACCTACACCTGGAGAGGCTGGTACTTCCTCGCAGCCCGTTCCAGCTCCGTCGGCGGACGACCTGTGGGTGACCGCAGCTGGTGGTCTCTAGAGGGGTACGTACTACGGTACAGTATCCTCTGGCACCCTGGTTGTGATACAGTCATCTAGGGCCTCCCCGACAGCTGCATATTCCACACAGCCCTCGCAGTTGTCACGACCCGCACCCGGTATAGGGGCACGAGTACGTGGGTACGTCCAGCCTACGTCGCAGAATCGGTTGTAGAACGCTGTCTTGATCTACTATTCTATCTAATGTCTCACACAAAGTGTATAAAGTACTGTCATGCCATCTCAATACCAAATAATACTCAATCACATATAAAACTGAAGGGAGATGAATGCACGATATAGAATAGAAAGAATAAGAAATACAAGTCTCAAAATATCACATAGCCATCTCAAAATACAACTCCAGATCTCAAACATGATACAACCAATGTCTAAAATAGAAATAACTAATACAAGGTATAGAAATCAAAAAGGCCTCAGTCTCTGGCACTATCCTCGGGTGACTCTCCATCTGTCAGTCCATAGTGAGTGGGACACATCTTCTCTAACCATTCATCTGAAAAATATTTTTCAGTCAGGAATGGAGCAAAGTACAACCCAATAGCAGTTCCAATTAATTGATAATGACTATAAACAGAAATAGAGAATATAATACAAGACGAGAAACAATGAATAATATCAACTATGGTGGAAAATAGGTAAACAATGAACAATGTGGTGAAGAACTGTAACTATGCTAAGTGATTGAAATACTAGATAGATATGTGATCAGCTTGGGTGAACATTTTTTACTTTAATATTGGATAAACATTGTCTAAGTTAACATGAAACATTGTCTAGGATTTGATCACATACCTAGCTAACATTTTCCCTTTCCCCCAACTAGTATAATGGATCCAACCATGACACGTTATGATTACAAGATACTCAAGGCCATGTAAACAATAAACCTTGAACACAAAATATTGAATATTGAACATTGAACACGAAACATTGTCTAAGTTAAACATGAATGTTGAACACGAAACATTGTCTAAGTTAAACATTGAGAACACGAGAAACAATGAACAATATATATATAACATCCCATGACTGATCCATGTGTATACTAGTCCGTGTACCAATGTGTCAAGAGTCATGTAAAACATTTCTAAATTCTTGCATTATAGTAATTAGCAATTAATGGAAACTATCAGAGAATGTACTCGCCTGCCGTCCAAGCGATGAATGTCAAACTGTGTCCCAACTGGTGTCACACAACCTATAGATGGAATATAGCATTAATACAAGGTGTTGGAATGAGTTTAAGTTAAACTAGTCAATATCTAGGTCACAAGACCATTTATAAGTCAAACCGATAAAATCTAGATTGCAAGAGTCTAATGCTAAGTCACTAAGTCAATACATTATAAAACTAATCTATACAGGCTAAACTACGAAACTATTAAATACACAAAAAGTCGTATCCTAAGATACGCAAGTTTTCTTAATAGAAAAATAGGTTTTATATATATATTCAACTCAAATATTTTAATACCATAACAAAACAATTTAAATGGGATACCTTGGCCTTGCACCAATGCGTATCGCACCTATCTCGATACCCAAACTCAAACCCTTGGGAATTGGCCAATCCTTGGTGATACCCTGGTAAACTAAACCCTTGTCAATAGCTAATACCTATATAATCTCCAATACTAATTATGCTAACTATAACAATATAATCAAGTATATAACTAAATAACTATTTAACTACACGAACTATTTATTAACTTAATACTAGATCAACTAAACACTAATATACTAATACAATACATCTACTTACTATCTTAACATATAATACTTACTAAATACATAGATACTATAGGTACTTACTAATAACTTACCTACATAGATATATATATCCAACTATATACTAATCATTCTAACTACAACACTGACATAGCGACTGACAAATTAATCATAATTAACTAGACCATCTATACCCTCTAAGCCTAACAAAACATCTACCCAAACCTTGATGATTCTGGCCTGATACCTGTCTAATACTGTGCACTGTTGGATCGAGCTGCTGTGCATCCTTGAAGTGATGAAGCTGTTGTTGCAACTGAGCTTCCTGTGATGAACTGTGCAGTTGGCCACTGCACAGTATCTCCTCCTTGCTGTCATGGTGCACGAGCTTCCCTGCAGTTTGGATGAATTATTGTACATATCCTGCTATTATCTGTACAGTCCTTAGCTGTTGATCACTTCCCTTCTTGATGAACACAGATACACTGATACCTCCCTGCTCTTCCATTCCCGAGCCCCTCGAGTTGTGCTTCACAGTGCTCTCTGGACTATTTGTAGATGAAGGATGTTGTTGTAGATGCACGAGATGCATTGTTGCTAATGCATATATGTGAATGCTACATCCTTTCTTACTGCAACTGCTCTGCTGAATTAATACAGTTTACTGGATTTATTTCTGTGCAGCAAGCTGCTACTGCTACCTTCAGATACCTTGCTGAATGCTACCTACAACATGCTGCTCCCTTTCTGAACTGCCTTTGTTACGGGCTGTTACCTGGCTAAGAGTAAAACTAGCTGAATATGCTACTTGGCTCGAGGCTGCACAGTTGCTGAATGTTGCAACATGATGCACATTGTGGTTTACCCAGCAATTACTGATACTGCACTTGACCTTATAGTATAGTGTGTAATGCCCCGCTCCGCGTAGGCACTATGTACAAGTGAGATCGCCTTGCTTGCTCGAACGGAAGTCTTCTCGGAGAGTTCCCGACCGATTAATCAAAGTGAGTGGGCAGAACTGCATTCTCTGATTCTCGCATGCCTTAATAATGAATCTGAGTTTTTGAATGCTTGTTGCTTAATAAGATTTGTTTCATAAGAAGAATGCTAGAACCGACTCAGTATGCTAATAAGAGAACTCACATAGCTTGTCATTGAAACGAATCTGCTTGCTTGCCTAATAAGAGAACCAGAAATGCTTGTCCACAAAGAGATAGAATTTGCATGCTAGAATTATAAGAACTGTTCTTGCTTGTTACTTGTTTAAGAGTTATCTTGCTTGAATATATTTTATTGTTGGCTTGTGAAAAGATAAACTTGGTAAATAGCGTGAACTTGTGATCTAGACTAATAGTCCACCCTGAGGCGTGAACGTCCTTACTTACGGGAGGGTGTGGCTATTAGGCTATGTGTAAAGAGAAAAAAAGAGATAGACTTGTGTATGCATTGTTCATCAGTTGCATGATAGCATATTTTCTGATAGGGCTTGCATTCATGCATTTGGTCAGGACAACTTGTGCACAAGGATTATCTCTCGGGCGGTCCCTGGGGCACTGGGGATCGTTCGGCCGGAAAGAGATCTAGATACCCTGAGGCGAGAACGTCCTTACTTACGGGAGGGTAGACTTGTCTATTAGTAAGATGGGCTTGTACGTCCCAACTGCTAATCCCGTGGAGGGGACCATCATGTAGTTAGGGCGCATGCTAGGCTAGCCTTCTTGCATACCTAACTGTTTGATGCAGGGACGAACAGGAAACTAGAGAACTGTATGCTTTATGTTATGCAAATTGTTACTAACTTGTGTGTCTGCTGCAGGGATAACCGCTCGACCGTGGGTAAGAAATATGAGTTTATACATAAGCCTGCTTATTCATTTAGTCTGCACCATTGAGTTTCTGTTAGTACTTCATGTATATAGATATGTTGCCTAAAATGCTTGAAGATATGACAGTCCACTTGATATGTTTGCCTCAATTCGATATGCTCATTCTGTTAAATAAGCTTTGCCCCAAAAGAGTTAGATTATGATACACAATGCATGTTGCGCACGTCCCGATAAGAACGATTGTCCTGCGGGAGAGCTGTAACGTGGTGATTCACGTTCAGCGGGGACAATTGAGCTTGCGGGAGATTGGGGCGTTGCTAGGATGCTTGAGTATCGAGTATGCAAAACTGGTTTCTAACATGTGTTTCAAAAGATGTAATATGACTCTGCTAGAACTGCATGAAACGAACTTAGGTAAAACTAGCAAGACCACTAGTAATGCAATGTTTTGCCACAAGTCTACTTAGTGTGGATTTCAGGGGGTGTAGCTTCTGTTCAGTTGTTTATACTCACCAGTACTTGCATAAAGTGCTGACCCACCAACAGTTTGCTTGTTCTCAGGTACTCGTTCGTTCGGGAAGCGATAGCCGTGCCTCATCCCAAGGAACCAGAAATCTGGAGTCGATGTCTGGAGCCACATCGAGTTGTGCCTGCTTTGAGTTGCTTTTGTATAAAGGGACATAATGTATGGAACGATATCATTGTAAACGAGAGAAGAGTGCTTGAGCGATCTGTAACCTCGGCCATGCGCCGCTTGTAACAATTTCGATATCAATAAAAGAGCTTATTTTCATATGCCATTGTGATCTTCACTTTTCTGCAATATGTGTGCCGCTGCTTCAGTATTTAATAGCTTACTTGCCCTTGTTCAAAGCTTTGGCCTTGTGCAAGCGCACTTTAGGCTTGCACGGCATCACGCCCGTGCGAGGACGATCGGTTTCGTAGGGACCAAAGCGAGGACGAACGGCCCTGCGGGACCGGGGCGTGACATAATGGTATCAGAGCGACTCGATTCTTTGCCCATTCCATTGCCTCCGACTCTGAGTTATGATTGTGCTGTAATGAACGTTCCATACAATAAGTCCATAGATATTCTCAAAGATGGCCATAAAAGTTTTCTGGATTTGTTTCCATTGCTTGAGATATGATTTATGATTTCTGGATTGCTGAGTTTTGATTTGGGATGGTGAGGGATGAGGACTATCGCTGCTTGTTGGTTTCGTGAGTTTCTCCTTGAGTTTCGAGGACGAAACTCTTTATTGGTGGGTAAGTATGTAATGCATCGCTCCGCGTAGGCACTATGTACAAGTGAGATCGCCTTGCTTGCTCGAACGGAAGTCTTCTCGGAGAGTTCTCGACCGATTAATCAAAGTGAGTGGGCAGAACTGCATTCTCTGATTCTCGCATGCCTTAATAATGAATCTGAGTTTTTGAATGCTTGTTGCTTAATAAGATTTATTTCATAAGAAGAATGCTAGAACCGACTCAGTATGCTAATAAGAGAACTCACATAGCTTGTCATTGAAACGAATCTGCTTGCTTGCCTAATAAGAGAACTAGAAATGCTTGTCCACAAAGAGATAGAATTTGCATGCTAGAATTATAAGAACTGTTCTTGCTTGTTACTTGTTTAAGAGTTATCTTGCTTGAATATGTTTTATTGTTGGCTTGTGAAAAGATAAACTTGGTAAATAGCGTGAACTTGTGATCTAGACTAATAGTCCACCCTGAGGCGTGAACGTCCTTACTTACGGGAGGGTGTGGCTATTAGGCTATGTGTAAAGAGAAAAGAAGAGATAGACTTGTGTATGCATTGTTCATCAGTTGCATGATAGCATATTTTCTGATAGGGCTTGCATTCATGCATTTGGTCAGGACAACTTGTGCACAAGGATTATCTCTCGGGCGGTCCCTGGGGCACTGGGGATCGTTCGGCCGGAAAGAGATCTAGATACCCTGAGGCGAGAACGTCCTTACTTACGGGAGGGTAGACTTGTCTATTAGTGAGATGGGCTTGTACGTCCCAACTGCTAATCCCGTGGAGGGGACCATCATGTAGTTAGGGCGCATGCTAGGCTAGCCTTCTTGCATACCTAACTGTTTGATGCAGGGACGAACAGGAAACTAGAGAACTGTATGCTTTATGTTATGCAAATTGTTACTAACTTGTGTGTCTGCTGCAGGGATAACCGCTCGACCGTGGGTAAGAAATATGAGTTTATACATAAGCCTGCTTATTCATTTAGTCTGCACCATTGAGTTTCTGTTAGTACTTCATGTATATAGTTATGTTGCCTAAAATGCTTGAAGATATGACAGTCCACTTGATATGTTTGCCTCAATTCAATATGCTCATTCTGTTAAATAAGCTTTGCCCCAAAAGAGTTAGATTATGATACACAATGCATGTTGCGCACGTCCCGATAAGAACGATTGTCCTGCGGGAGAGCTGTAACGTGGTGATTCACGTTCAGCGGGGACAATTGAGCTTGCGGGAGATTGGGGCGTTGCTAGGATGCTTGAGTATCGAGTATGCAAAACTGGTTTCTAACATGTGTTTCAAAAGATGTAATATGACTCTGCTAGAACTGCATGAAACGAACTTAGGTAAAACTAGCAAGACCACTAGTAATGCAATATTTTGCCACAAGTCTACTTAGTGTGGATTTTAGGGGGTGTAGCTTCTGTTCAGTTGTTTATACTCACCAGTACTTGCATAAAGTGCTGACCCACCAACAGTTTGCTTGTTCTCAGGTACTCGTTCGTTCGGGAAGCGATAGCCGTGCCTCATCCCAAGGAACCGGAAATCTGGAGTCGATGCCTGGAGCCAGATCGAGTTGTGCCTGCTTTGAGTTACTTTTGTATAAAGGGACATAATGTATGGAACGATATCATTGTAAACGAGAGAAGAGTGCTTGAGCGATCTGTAACCTCGGCCATGCGCCGCTTGTAACAATTTCGATATCAATAAAAGAGCTTATTTTTATATGCCATTATGATATTCACTTTTCTGCAATATGTGTGCCGCTGCTTCAGTATTTAATAGCTTACTTGCCCTTGTTCAAAGCTTTGGCCTTGTGCAAGCGCACTTTAGGCTTGCACGGCATCACGCCCGTGCGAGGACGATCGGTTTCGTAGGGACCAAAGCGAGGACGAACGGCCCTGCGGGACCGGGGCGTGACATAGTGCTACTACAGCTCCCCCTACGAATGATGCATACCTTGCTGCAACTCAGCATGGCATTGACTGCTTGAGCAGTGGCGGTTGCTGCCACTGCCTTCCCCTGCTGTGCACATTGTACTTTGCTGTGCACAACCTTGTTGTGCACCTTAAAACCTTGCTGTGCACCTTGAAACCTTGCTGTGATGCCCAATACAGCATGCTGCTCAGTGCCCAGCAGTTGCTCCCTGGTTTCCAGTGTGTTACCTGTAGTATGTTGCTCAGTAGTTGCTCCACTTTTAGGCCACTGTTCTGCACTTGAAGCACCACTGCTGAACTGAATGGTTGTTGAACCTGCCTGAGTCTCGAGGCATACACAGTGCTGCACTACCTAGCCAACCTGCTCTGCCTCACTCCATGTTGAAATGGGTACTCTCCCTGTGCACTTGCTGTGCTAGCATGCTGAAACTGATGTACATGCTCTATGCTTGCTGCATAGTGCTCTTCTCCATTTATTGATGCTGCTCGAGTGCACCTCTAAGTTGCACTACTACTCCCCGAGGCTGCCACTGCCTCTTGTTGAGCACTGCAACAGTGTTCCCGCCTCCACGAGCTTGCAGGCTCATGCATCCTCTACTGCAGTAGACTCGATGCTGTGCACTAGCTGATACGAAACTGCACAGCTACCTGGAGCTCCTCTAGCTTGCTAGTATACTGAATTGCTCGAGATTGATCTTCACATTGCTGCACTAGCACAGTTGCACCTAGCTACTGACACTGCTCTCTGCTGATGGGTGTCCAGTGCCTCCCTTCACTGACACACACTCATGGCCATAATGCACAAACACATAGCTCCCTCCAACACAAGCTCGAAACATAACACACTTGCCACACACACACAATCTAACACACCTACACACACATATAGATAACAATATATATATATATATATATATATATCTATATATCACTATCTACTCTAGCATGTATACACACATAGACACACACACATATACAAAATCACTAAATACACTATTATATGCATACATATATATATAAATACCATCTATATAGATAATTACACATGCATGTATAGCAAAGAGGGCAAAACAACAAACACATGGAGTGCACCGCACCCGTATCACACTTGCTCTATGATACGTGTGCGATACGGCTCCAACACAAAATCAAACGCATCTCGGAGGACACGAACAAGTCTAATACATAAATTATGGGCAACATATATAGTAATTAGAGTGTCTACGTGTCCGTGTCACAATGCGATATGCACAAGGCTCCGTGTCGGAGGAAAACCCCTAAAATCAACCCGTTTCGTCAAATTGACGAGATACGGCCTACACGTATCCAATTGTGGACACGACACTAGTCACAAACAAACAATCACATGTCAATTTGGTTTAATTGACCAATTGACAAACACAACATGTGCCAACCTCAAAATTCTCCCAAAATTGGCACCAAAAATGCATGTAACTTCCACCGTAGGTCTCCGAATGACTCCAAACCAAATCCTATGGGTAGCCTATGCATGTGGGTTGGTTTCTTATGGTAAAATCTCAGATCTAGAGTTTAATAGAAGAGAAAAAACTGAAATGTACCAATTGGGAGATAGATTCCCAATAAAAAGTCTCCAAATGCAAAGTAGCTCCTCTCCTTGTAGATCTTGGCCTCCTCTTCCTTGTTCCTTGCTCCTTGCTTATAGATCCTTGATGTAGGGGCCTCAATGATGAATTTAGAAAGAGATTTGAGAATAATTGGTGGAGAATTGATGGAGGAATGGAGGGGAAATGGAAGAGGGAAAAGTAGATCTAGAAATTTGGGAAAGAAATGAAATGAGAGCACTCTCTCTCCTCCTAATTATGGCTGATCATAAACCCCTCTCCAAGCAATGTATAATGTCCCAAATACCCCTTGGGGCCTCTCATGAAGAAATTAATTAAGGGAAAAGGTTCTAGTCTAATGGTTTCACTAATTAAATCTAACCTCCTAATCCATGGGCCTAATTAAATGGGCCCAAACTAAACTCATCCAAATGTTGGGTTCATGGATCTAATAAAATAGGTTATGTCCACTACACAAGTCTAAAATAAATACTACGTCTAATCAAACACTAAATAATACAACAAATAATTAATTACTCATGCACAAAATAAATACAACCCTCCTAAAATAAAATATTCGTTTCAATTACCAAATTATCCTTAATTGGAAATGTGAGGGTGACAGCAGTCGTCGACCAGAGTCCAGGAGGTCGTTGACCGTTAGATTGCGTCTCTCCGTGACGAGTTGCTGCGAAGGATGGAGGAGCAACCCCAGTCCCAGCCGCAGGCGGACGATCCGACGCTCATCGCACGATTCGATATGCTCGACCGCAGCATCACAGAGCTCCGGGATTTGACAAATGATATTAGAGCCTCGACAGACCGCAACATTATAGATCTGCAGGCATCACAGCTATCGATGGGCGAGAGGCTGACGATGATGCAGGATTCAATGGTTCATAGCAGTACGAGGCTGTTATCTACCATGGATTCTTACAACCAGCGACTCGCAAACTTGGAGCGGGTATAGCCTCCTGGTGCGCCTACATCGACACAGACTCCACCGACGTCACTGCCTTCTCCATCGACATCGGTGTCGATTCCACGGGACCAGTATGAGCTGTTCTTATCCTTCATGCGCACCGGTGGTCAGCCTCCTGCAAATCCGCAGTAGTATAGCTAGTTGCTGAATATTTGTATTTTTTGTATTATTTAAGATGAGATTGTTTGTATATATATTTGCTGTATTCTTTATGATGAGATTTGCTGGATGCTTTCTTTTCTTCAAATTTTATTATATTATTTATATTAAATATGTTATTTTACCGGTGTTGAGTGTTCAACCCAAGGGGGTTGGCAAACCCAAAAATTCAACGGAGGGTTGCTCCGGATCTATTTGTACATATTGTGATTTAATAAACTGCAGGAATAATAGTTTAAAAATAATTCAGTATTCTTTTTTTTTTTCTGTAAAATTAGCGATATTTTTAGCGACGTGCATACACGTCGCTAATTAGCGACGTTAATAAACGTCGCTAAATATGTCGCTAAAAATGTCGTTGTACGTCGCAAATTGCTGACATGGCAGTATTGCCAGGTCATTAAAGATGTCGCTGTAACGTCGCTATATAAGTCGCTTATTAGCAACATTTAGCGACGTTAAGTAACGTCGCTAATTAGTGACGTTGCGTCACTAAACGTCGCTAATTTTAGTGACACATTTAAGTCGCTAAAAAAGGTCGGTATAGTGACGTTTAGCGACATTTTTTTTTAGCGACTTGCTTTTTTTCGACTTCTTTAAAACGTCGCTAATTACGTCGCTAAATATGATTAGCGACATTTTTTGGTCATTTAGCGACGTTTTTAAACGTCGCTAATTTGACTTTTTCTGGTAGTGGCCCACTAGTCGAGACAATCTGTGCAATCATAACAACCTTATTAGGCTAACTTTGCTCTGTCTGTTTGGGCTTGGATCTATAGTCACTCCGGTAGTGGCCATTCTTGCCATAATTGAAGCAAGTCACTTCGGACTTGGGCTTTGGCTTTGGCTTCGGCTTGAACGGAGTCGACTTCACCTTCAGATGGTTGAAGTCCTTCTTTTTCTTGTTATAAGAAGCCTTCTGTTTTCCCTTGGAATCACCAGTATGCACAAAGTTAGCCTTTGCCAACTATTTGGACAGGGAATCCAATTTCAGTTGTCCCCTGGCCTCATATTCAATGTGAATCCAGTGAAGAAGATCTTCGAGCTGTATCTCCATCTTCTTACGGTACATGTCAGTCTTGAACTTGATCCAGTCTGGAGAAAACTTGGTGACGATAGCCCCCACCATGAACTTATCTTCCTGCTTCATGCCCTCTTCCTCCAGCTTCTGTTGCATCTTCAAAAGTTCCTTGACTTGCGACAGCATTACCTTTTCGTCATCAAATTGCAAAGTAAAAATTTTTCAATGAGATAGATTTTTGACATCTTTTTATCAGTTTTGTAATGCTTCTAAAGAGCTTCCCAGACGTCTTTGGCCTTCTCTTTCTTGCTGTAAGACTCTACCATCGAGTCCTCCATTGCATTGAGGATCAATAGCCTACAGAGGTCGTTGTCTTCTTTTTACTTGTTGTGCGCGTTCTGCGCCACACAAACTTCAAGTTCTCTTCCATCTTCAGGGATGGTAGGTTCTGAATCAACCAACACATAAGCAACTTTGACAAGACGAAGATTCAGAGAGATCTTCCTCTTCCAAATGTTGTAGTGTTCGCTATCAAACTTCTCAAGCTTGTGAAAGCTAGTATCGAGAATGTTTGATCTGTTCTCCATCTTAATCGGATCTTGTTTTGAGATTGTTAGTCTCGAGGCTTAATCAAAGATGGTAGAACCAGAAGTTGAAGTCGATATCAGGAGTTCACACAAGAGTTTCCTTCTTGATATATCTCGATCCAATTAGAAGATAATATATCCAATTAGAAGATAATATATATGATCTGATTACAACTTGAAACAAGATAATAAAAGAATCAGAAAAAACTATCTTTTCGTTCTTTCTTGTAATCACAGTTGCAAACGGACAGAACAAAGTTACAACTCACATAAGAGAGGAGGAAGAAGAAGAGACTTTGCTTGCTGGGGTGATAAAGATCACCGTTGCTCAAAACAAGATTCGCCTCAAACGATCTGCTCCCAGGAACCAGTAAGTTCACGTAGAACTTCTGGAACACTCGCTGTCACCTCTGTTTGGACTCGCACGAACTCCCTAGACTCCAATAGTGGCGGCATCAACAACTCTCTTCGTCTCCTAATTTTTGACGTAAGTTCTCAGAGAGACACGAAGAAAGTATTTATAGAGAGAGGGTGAAAACCCTAGCCGCCCAACAGTTACGGAAAGATAGGAACATATTGCTTACGAATCCCTAAAAGATAAGCACGTATTAATTTCAAATTTCTCAAAAAAACGGATCTGAATAACAGACCGTATCTTTCCATAACCGTTCAAATATATCCGCAACAACAGCAGCGCATGCGGCAACGCAAGCCGCAGCGCATGGAACAGCACATGCGGCAGCACAACTTGCAGCGCATGCGACAACGCATGCAACAATCCATGTCCAATGTGGGACTATCTTTCATAGTCCAAAGACAAAAAACACCAACAGTCAGAATTAAGAAATTGTGATTCCTATGTGTCAACTATTTTTTTAAACTCATAACATGATTGAAAATGCTTTTAGTAGGGTACATATATATAAAATTATTTGATTCTGCCGACCATAGTAACTAACATTGGATATAGTGCAACAAATCACCAAACAACTCGGAAACAATTTCATCCCCAAAACAAATAACTTAAATTGAGCTGCACAAACAACGGCAGAAGATGAACTTTTCCTTCCCACTTTTTGAAGAAGTCAAAAATGCCGTTCGTTTGCACTCTTTCTCAGCAAATCTTAAAAAGAGCCGATTTGCCAATCATCACATCTTGCTTGAGAAGTATGGAACTTCCCCATATGAATGATATCATCCTCTCCTTGTCACCTTTTAAGCATTGTGACACTTGGGATAGATAACCCAACCCAAGTTTTATTAGTCATATAATTATTATAGCATAGCATCGCCATCAAGCATGAAGGCTACGGCACTACGCCTCTTCTATGAAGGCATCCAAGTGCCAACTTAGGCCACGCACGTACGCACGCACGTACGTACGTACACACATATTCTAGCTCCAAGGTCTACTCGGTTCGAAGACCAATATCTACATCGCATCTGTACCTGCGTCATTATCGACTGCACCTTATATTAATTCCATCCACACAAAAAAAAAAGTACTTCTCTCGTGACTTGAACTCAAGACAAATGGTGTCCACTCCCAATTAACCACTAGCGGAGTTACCTTAGGACTTAGGTGAGCTGGAGCCCATCCTAAAATTTTATTTTCCAATACTTTATTTTTTGTTCATATATATATATATATATATATATATATATATATATATATATATATATATATATATATATATTATGTCATAATGACATACTCTGAGGTACATATCTCTCTCTCTCTCACGTGTGTGTGTATATATATATATACTCACACATATATATATACACACACACGTGTGAGAGAGAGAGATATGTACCTCAGAGTATGTCATTATGTCATAATATTGAGATATATATATATATATATATATATATAGATGATAATTGTTTCGTTGAGAATAAATATGTACATCTCAGAGTATGTTTATACATATTATGTTATCAACCAACATTTTATGTTCATTTATTCCTTATAATATGGAGATACGTATGGTTGGAAAGAGAGTGATTGTCTATGATTTGCTCGTGCAATATACGTTAATATGTATTACGTATGTACATACTCGATTCCGAACTTCGACTACTTCAAAGGCCACCCAATGTCTTTTCATTAATTTCAGGCTTCGAGGGGATGACATTGGAATCCATCTTCTAATCTTCGCACACAAGAAAGTTTATAGTTGACACCTACTCACACCATTAAAGAAGTAACGGCATCAATTAATTGAAGAATTTTTTTTTTGTTAGAGAATTGGACATCTAGGAATCGTTTGGATGAAGGTTTTGTATTTCTAGAAATTTTTTTTTTTTTCTTTTATATTGAAAATGAATTCAATATTTTTATATCCATGTTTGGTCAGACTAGATTGGAAATATAGAAAAAGAATCTTAGTTTATTTAGTTTTTCATAAATACTCTTTCATGTTTTTATTACCTAAATTTACTTGTTTGAGATACAAGTTAAATTTTTGAAAGTAAAATAAGGACGTTATTGTCCAAACAAAATATTAAACAACATTACTAGAAAAATAAACATATTCTCAAAGGGGACATTGAAAATTACTTTCCTACAACTGGGAATATGAAGTCCCCTCCTATTCCTCTCTAATCACAATCTTAGACATACCAAACAAGGATAAGTAATCTATAAAATACATTCTCAAGTCTCAAAAACTTGAACCAAACGCCACCTTAAAGAGATGACCCATGTCGAGTGACTCTTGTGGTTAGCGAGAAGAGGTATAAGACCCCGGCTGGATGGCAGAAGGTTAGTGGATCGAGCCACGGGACGTATTATTCCTTCTATTTATAAATGGTGGAAGTTGGATGACAGTGGACCCAAAGACATACAATACAATGTGCATAAAATTTTTAAACGTTACGTCGGATCCCGTACGTTATGTCGGAAAGTAAAAAAAAAAGAATAAAAAGCTGGATGGTAACATATGGTAAGTATATTTAACTCCAAATAAATGATATTTTTGGAAAGATATATGCAGTTATAATAGATTGAAATATAGGGAATAAAGATTAGATATTCTTTTGCAATTCTATTGTGCTAGATAAGATTTTTGAGTTTTGAGTTTGAGTTTTTTTTTTTCTTCTAGTAAAACACTTTTTCAACAATGGCTTGAATTGTAGGTTAACTTGAACTAATTGACTAGAAAACACCATGAAAGTTCCTCCTATATTGGGCTTCGTGCTATTATGTACTTTAATATCATGTGTTTTATCTTGATCCCTTGACATTAAATTTTGGTATGCCATTTATAAATTATTTTATATTACACAGCAGAATTGAAGCTGAAGAAAGTTCAAGATTGGAACTATATATAAGCCGACAGTCTCTTTGTTGTCCAGCGTTTGGTATTTGAATAATACAAATATTAATCCTATTTTTTTTACTAATAGGGTTAAGTTTTGATGCATATGGTAAAAATTTTAACAAGGTAGGGAAGCAACCAAAAGAATAAAAATTTGACATTCATTTTAATAGGTTTAAAAAATCATTACATAAACTGTAGTTCTCGATCTATAAAAATCAATTTTCGACTTGGCTATGTTAGAATAATAATATAAATATCAACTCTGACCAACACTATAATTTTGGTATACTCTACAGCTTTGGCACAAATAGCTAGCATAGACTTTAACAAATTTTAGGTAGGATTACATTCGGACCCAAACCAAAATAATTAACTTTTTTTTTTCAGGTACAAAAAAAATGTTTAGTGGACATAAACAAAATGTGTCATTAAGAAAGTCTTTAATGATGTATGTATATATATCCATATATTATCATGTATGTCGTATTAATATATAGGTAGATATATAAAGTTTGAAGTCTATCAAATTGCACCTAACCAGAACCCTTTTGTAATTTATTAGCATAATAATCTAGTGTCGGTACAACGTTGCCAATTATTGGCATCTATTAAAATATACTATGAGCTAATGCATTTTTTTAAGAACTAAGAAACGTGTTTAGATTACTTTTATCCTTATATATAGACTTTATTTTCTCTCTCTCTCTCTTTGGCTCAGTCTCTTTTGTTTTAAAAAGAGATTAACTATTAATTGACAATGAGAGTATATGAAATAAACAAATACTTAATTAGTGTTTCTGACGAAGGAAGCAGGTTCAACTCATGGAGTACCTAAGCCTATCATTGCCTTTTCTTTTGACTCATCATGCACCAAATTGTCATTTGTTGATTAAGTTGGACATGTCAACTGTCTTGGTAATTTAAATATACTCAAATCCATAGCATAAAGGGACACACATATATATAGAAAACATAAATACGTGGAAACTCGGAAACATGGCATCTAAGCTAATTAGGAGTATTAGGCAAAACAAATGATTGTAGAGTTGCTCACAACCCTTAAATTATTCACCATAATAACCTACACTGCCATTTGTTAAATCGTTTGTGGGGGTCTATATCCTATTCTTTAAAGGGCTGTTTGGATGATTGAAGGAGAACCACAAAGTGGATCATTTTATATAGGATAAATAGTATATTTTTATATGAGTTAAATACATGTGGACCAATAAAAATATATTTTTATATCTTATGTGTATTCATGTGCACTAGTACCTTCTGTTTCTATTGGTCTACATATGCATGACTTATGTAGGAATATGAACGCTATGGCTCATATTCCGTTAATTCTTTTATATATACATCAATCATGGCTCCACTTTTGTTGTTTGGAGGCTCCCAAAAATAAAGATAGTAAGTAGAGCAAAAAGAAGGTATAGTTCCTTTGGATTATGACAAATAAAGCACCTTCTTCAGAGCATCTCCAATTCTATTGTCTTGTAATGTCTTGTAAATCCTATATGACATGAGCCACAAGACAATGTCTTCTTTAGGTGGTAAGACTTTCGTTTCCAAAAGACAATAAGAGAGAAATACTCTCTTCAATGCAAAATCTTGAGATGTTAACTTTTGTTGATGTAGAATTTAAATAGATGAAATTTTTTATTAAAATACCAAAGTATTACTTTTTTTTAAGATATTATTATTGTTATTATTATTTATTGATGATGTGTAATAAAGATATTATGAAGTCCATTGTCTAGTTCTAGACAACTAATTTCATATTGTCCTTGTCATGTTATTATTATGTCAACTTTTCAACAAACTTCACATTTGCATTGGAGAAGAATTTTTGAAAAAAGAAGTTGTGATTCCTATGTGACAACTATTTTTTTCAAACTCACAACAGTGTTGGAGATGCTCTTAGCCTTCCCACATTCGAGTTTTTAACTAGAATGTATGAAGGAGGGTGTCAGTAGATGAGCCATTTTTTAACTTAATTTTTTTAAAATTTGATGGATCAAGGATGTAATACTCTCGATCCTTAATTCTTCACTCTCGTCCGTAGGAGACAGCATCAACCACGATGATAATGATGGTTGGGTTAGAGAGAGAGAGAGAGAGAGAGAGAGAGAGACGATTGATGGGAGGGCGACAACTCAGACTCAGAGAGAGAGATAATAATAATAATAATAATAATATTATTATTATTATTATTAGATTTCATATTAGTATTTAGTAAATAATTAATTAGTATTGTTGCTATTAATTAGTATTAGTAAATAATTAAATAATCAGTATTAGTAAGTAATATCAATTTAATTAATTAGTTCTTGTTGTTATTATAATGTTTTTTTTTTACCACCTTCTTCCTATTCAAAAATATAAATTTGACAATTTATCGGTACAATATATTATTTATCCAAACACTTAGAATCAAATTTTCAAATAAGAACTAGCACTAAAGTTAAATATAGAACTACCACTTCTATATTTTGCATATGCACATTATCAGTTCTTTTTCACTTCGATCCTCCAAACAGTCCCTCAGTGTTTCAAAAATTAGATTTTGCAACGAATCCCCTGACCTAACAAAAGCTTACCGATTAACTAATAAAAGTTCCATTTCCTATAACAAAAAAATTAAATAAGAGGAAAAAAAAAAAAAATTGACTTCTTCTTTTTTTTTCTTTCGAAATGATGAGATTGGACTGATTGCAAAATCAACTCAAGTCGACCAAATTATTCAAAAGTAGACTAGTCACAGAACAGAAAGGGAACCCCAAATGTACTGCAACCAAATAAAAGGAGGTCAACCTAAGAAAAGTATTAGTCCATTCGTTCATTGTCCCTCCACCAAGGTGTAGCATGTCCAAGTTTAGCTCACATATTAGTAGTACCTCTTTTATCCCAAAATAGCATCAACCATGGTATAATGTCGGGCAAAGTAAGACAAAGTAAAAAAAAACTGTAAATTACTATTTGATCGTACCTATTATGATGAAGTGAAACGAGGTGAAAAGAATTTCGTTTGGATGCTTAGAAGAAGTGAAGACTAAAAGTGGAAAATTTTACAGTTCATATTTGGTTGGTTGTCGAAATAAGTGAAAAAATATATAATTTTTTATGTAAGTGACATGAATAGTATACTTTCTATTTTTTAAAGTAGAAAGAAAGTGGTTCTCCAACCGAACGCACGAAATGGGAATGCGAATTTATTACCTCCGCACTCATCTTCGGAGAAAAAAAAAATTCCGATGTCAACTTTCGATTTCTGGTAGGCAAGATTTGTTGTTCATGTCAAACCACAGTAAATCTTATCTGCAAATTATTCAACAAAACACGTGAAATAGTCCAAAATCCATATTTTGGCCGCTAAGAGAGATTTATTTACAGACGCGCGAATACTGATTGACCAGATGCGAGCAGAAATGGAAAGATCATGTTGTACGCTGCTACTGCTGCTTTAGCAAAAACATCTTTTCCTCCACGTCTTGGTCCCACATCGGCTGGAGCGTGGGGACTTTGAGTGTCTATATTACTTCCTATTTTTAGCTCACTTGTGGACTTGTGTGGGTAGTCCTATGGGCCACATGTGTGCCGCCGCCACCACCTAGCCTGGCTCGAGTTGGTTCGGTTCGACCCACATAACGGGTGCGGTTACAAAGTTTGAATTGTGATTTCTCCACTAAGTTGGGGTCAAATTGTTGTAGGACGATAATCCAGTCTTTGGAGAAGGCTAATGATAAAGGCACTACAAAATCCACTCAGGCTGGTACAAATTTTTTTTCTCTAATTTTTTTACCTAAAATTTTATTCTGGACTAGCCAAAAATTTATTTAGGACTGTCGAAATTTTGACAGTTCTAAATAAATTTTTGGCTAGTCCCGAGTAAAATTTTAAGTGAAAAATTTAGAAAAAAAAAAATTTGAGACAGTCCGAATCATCTTTGCAGTGCCATTATCAAGAACATTGGAGAAACAAAGAGTTTTGACAGTCCAACATATTGAAAGTTTTGACAGTTCTAAATAAATTTTTGGCTAGTTCCGAATAAAATTTTAAGTAAACAATTAAAAAAAAAAATTTGAAACAGTACTAATCATCTTTACAGAGGGCAAAGACAAAACCAGGTCGGGTCCGCCTAATTTGTTCGCGTTAGTTCTGGGACAGACAACTAAGGAACAATGACCGATCTATCAGGTGTTAAATGTGGGGCGTTAGGTGAGGAGTTAGTTCATGATGTTGGATTGTGTTGTGTTGTGTTGTGTTGTACGAAGGAGAAGGAGGATGTCCCCACTTCTTTTTGTATTCTTTCCATGAAATTATTTTCCTTCTTAAAAAAAACGTTAGATTAGACCATGCTTCCCATTACTATTCCTATTCATAATACATGATGAGAGTTCTTCCTCCTTTGTTTTGACCATGACCCCCACTAATTTAGAGCTTGTTTGGCTCGTTGAAAGTGTGGTAAAAGTGGAGAAAAATTAAGATTTTTACTGAATTTGTTCTAGTTCTGACGTTTGGTTAAAAAGTTGAAAGTGAAAAAAAAATGGACGATGGGACACACCGTTATTTCTGTCTCCCTCATTTTTGAGCCACTTTTACTACACCCTTTTTTGGGATAAAATTTGGCTGGAAAAAGAGAAGAAAAAGTGTGGGAAGTGAAAAAAAATTCCTCCGCCTGAGGAGCTTATTTCCTGTGAAACTCGCCCCCAACCGTTCAGCTGCGGTCACTCCAACCGACTCTCCCGTGTTTGTTTGCACTGTAAATTTTCGTCCCCATTTTTTTTTCTCTTTTTCGACATTTCTTCTTCTTTAGACATACATCTTCGTGATTTTGCCTTTGATTTCACAGATCTATGGTTTACGACCATAGATCTACTGTTTTGGAGCATAATCTCGAATTTTCGAAGTCGGATCTGCTGCGACTGGGGTAGATCTAGGAGATTTGAGCTTTAGGTAAAAACATCTTCTTAAAAATGTAATAATCTGAGTTATGATGTACATGTTCAGATCATTTATATGTTTGTAGTTGGTAGAAAAATTGTAGATGAGAGGTACATGTTCACTTCTTTGGTATACTTACATATGTTGTGTCCAATAAATTTTACAACAATATTTTTGGTAGGAAAAAAATTATACGAAGTCATGAAACAAAATTTAGAACAATATTAATTTGTTGGTACTGTCTTTAAAAATGTTATTTGGAATGAGCATAGGACCATTATAATTTATCTAAATGTTTTGTCTTGTAGATGGATTTATCTAATCGTAAAACTTCATTGTTGCGAGATGCCATCGCAAGTGTAATTACAGTTATTATAATTATAATTACATTAATGGAGGAGGAGTCCAAAGGAACCATCAATGATAAGAGAGCAATGGCATAAAGCCCACATGTATCGCAACCTTACGGCCGGTTCACAAAACTGTGTCCACTATCTTAGAATGAGTTTCGGCCCTTTCTATAGGCTTGTAAACATTTTGAAGGCTAATGGGTCCCTCCAGGATACAAGACATGTATTTGTAGAGGAGCAAGTAGCACTCTTTCTTTACATGTTGGGACATAAGTCTAAGAATATGGTTTGTGGCATTAATTTTATCCGTTATGGCGAAACCATATCTAGATATCAGAAAAGTACTTCGTGCTATAAGTACTATTAAAGAACAATACATGAAGCAATCTAGTGGTGATGTCCCGACCGAGATTATAGAGTCTACTGAATGGTTTCTCTATTTTCAGGTAATATATTATTTCATAGTCCGTTTAGAATTACTATATTTTGAAAATACATATACACATGCTCTTATTGAACTGTAGGATTGTATTGGGTTGATCAATGGCACACAAATCCAAACAACCCTACCATCTGCATTGGTACCGAGGTTTAGGGGTAGAAAACAAGTGACACAAAATGGTTAGCCGTTGCTATACCCAAAAAGATGTTCACATATGTTTTGGCTGGTTGGGAGGGTTGTGCAAAGGACATGACCGTTTTAAAGGATGCTCTCTCGAGGCCCAATGGACTTAAGATCATTTCAGGTAACTATTGGTCAGTTATTTTGTACTTTTTTCTAGCTATGTAGGTTCCTAATACGTAGATTAAAGATTATAATTTTTTTTATTGTAGAAAAATACTGCCTAGTGGATGCTGGATTTACAATGATGCCCAGTTTTATTGTATCATACCGAGGAGTTAGGTATCACTTGAATCCCAGAAGAGGTCGTAATCCTTCGGATCTGAAGGAACTCTTTAATTATAGGAACTCAAAGTTGCGTATTAAAACTGGATGTGCCTTCAGAACGCTTAAGAATCGCTTTTGCATACTGGGAGAGAAGAAATTTCATGATTTTCCTACACAAGTTGACATTGTACATGCATGTTTTGTTCTGCATAACTACGTACTAAGCGTTGATCCCAATGACAACCTCATCATTGGTGATAGTGATGCTAGCACATCGGAGGAAGAAGTGAGTGATGAAAACTTGTTTGACAAGTGTAAAGGAATATGAAGAAGGCTTGGGAGGAGAAGCGTGATGCAATAGCATTGCGTATGTGGAACGATTATGTGGGTGGAGAGGGTAGGGGTTGAAATTTTAGTTGTGTTATTTTGTACTTTGTTTGTCTATGTTTATGCTTTATGAACTAATTATTTTGTACTAATGACTGGCTTGGTTGGTACTTTCTATTGCAAAAATTATTGTTTATGCTTTATAATGCAGTTGTGTGTACATTTGTTTCTAAAGTCATGTCAACATGTGAGATCCGATAGTTTTTCAAACTATCCACCCTTTGCAATCCATGAGGGAAGCCCATTTGCACCACCTCAATTCCAAAGAAGATCGTTGGGGGTGCCTCAAAGTTCACCTTCACCTCTAGGCAATGAAAATTCGCAGTCCTTACCACCTACCTATATGACTTCAATGCCTCATTCTCAATACTGGCCTTACAATACATGTGCATTTAGGGATTTTTATTCCAATGTCGATGTAGATGTCGATGCCTCTAATGAACAAAATGTCCTGATTGAGGATCAAGTGTCTTCTCCTTCTAAGAGAAGAACGAATAAGGTAGCTACAAAAGAAAAAAAAAGGTAGAATATGACAAGGATAAGAATAGTAGGGTAGAAGGAGGCAAAAATGAAGGGAGCAAAAATGAAGGGGGCACACCTAACAAACGATGGCCCAATTCACATTCCGAGGAGATGTTAAAGCTTCTTTGTTATGAAGCAGAACAAGGAGAAAGTGTGACAAGAGCTTCAAACGTGAAGCCTTCACATGTAACGACCCATTCCGTTCAAGCGGATAGCCGATTCAAACGACACAAATGCAATGATCCAACCCACTTTTTTCTCAGCGAGAAGACTCGTTTGAGGCAAATAATTTCCAGACTTGACCCTTCAGAAGTTCAGACTTAGACTTTCAAAGGCTCGTTGGGAGTATCGCTCGACCGAGGCGAATCATCGGTAAGGTGGGTGGCTATGATGAACTTGTCTTTGCTTAGCCAGCACACTTAAAATATGGAAGATACATACTAGTCGCTAGGTGAATCACCCATTGTATACTAATAAAGAATACAACGCACCTAGCTAAGGGAATAATCCCATCTTGTATTGCTTGTGTTAGAACATGAAAATAAATTTTGGCTTATAACTTGGACCCTCTGTAAACACCCAATTTTTTTTAGATATTTTAAAATCAATTTTTAGGGAATTAATATGCAATTTTCAATAATTTACATAAATCCGGTGATGAGTTTGTAATTTTTAAATGCCAATAACTAACATTAAAATGAAATGAAAATATGATTTTATGATGTAAAATAGAAAACCGGACTTAGGGTAATTTTCTGGGATTTTATTGGGCCTCAGACCTATTTTTAAAAGCCTAAAAACTATTTTTATAATTAAATTAATTAATTACTATTTTATAATAATAATTATTATTATTATTATTATTATTTTTATTATTTTTATTTTTATTTCGTTGGGCCCGGCCCGGCCCAGTGGGCCGAGCCCAGTGACCCAGCCCGCCTAGCCATCCTAGCGGGTCGGGCGGGTCCGCCAACCCGGATCCGCGCCCGACCCGACCCGCTTCTTCTTCTCCTCCCCCACTTCGCTGCCCGCGTCCCACGCTCCGCCCGCCAGAAAAGGCGCCGCCACGATCGCCTCCCCCTCCGAAACCCTCGCCCACGTCGCCCCGGAGCCTCGGCCTCACCCTCGCCCCAGACCCCTATAAATACCCCGACCTCCTCCTCCTCCCTCATCTTCCCCAAACCGACCCCTCGCCGGAACCCTAGGCCGATCCCCTCCCCTAGCCGCTGCCTCCGCCGAACCACCGCCCCAGCGCCGTCCTCCTCCCACCCAGTTCCTCCAGCGCCGACGCCGGCCAGCCCTCTCCAGAACCCCCTCCTCCTCCTCCTCTCTCTCCCCGCGCCGGCTGTTCTCCCCTCCGCCCGGAGCAGCACGCGCCGCCGTTCCCCCCCAGGCCCATCTCCGCCGCCCTGAGCTGCCCTTCCCCGGCGAGGCTCGGTCGAAACCGTCCAGCGCAGCTCGGAACACGCGGACACAGCCCAGAACCCTAGCCGGACATGGCCCTTCGTGTCGGACACAGTGTCAAATTGATACGAGGATACGAGGAAACCCGTTTGCAAGGTCCTGTTCAGGTACTCCTAATTTCCTCCTCGTAGCTCGGAATTCAATTCCGTAAATTTCTACGCGAAGCCTGTATAACCCTCTCGTTGCCCGGACAAACCGCTCGGGGCATCGCGTCCTGTGGTGATCGCACACCGCGATCCAAAAACAGAAAAAACCAGACCCTGTTTTACCCCGAAACTGAGTGCGTCCCGCCAAACGGGATGACTTGGTCGCGCACGGTCTTTACAGATACGTGCGCGTCGTTGATACGGACGTGTGGGATTTCGCGGAAGCTGATTCGGGTGTGCGTGCACACCGGAATCAACGCGTATCCGCGAACATCGCCCCGTATCCGCCTTTTCTGCAATTTACCCTAACTTCGTGCACACACATCAAATCGAGACGAAACTTGCGCCATCGGACTCGTAGCGATACGCTGGTCCTATGGGTCAAGTTTGGTCCGATTCTGAGAACGTTGACGAAATCGCGTGTCGTGGGCCCCATAGGCCCCGCTCGACGGGCGATTTCGTGATCGGCTCATCGGAATTCAAATCTGAAAGTTCCGTTGTGTTCGTATCAGCGTTCCTGACCTGTTGACACTAAGTTTGGTAAATTTGGAGACCGTTGACCCTGACACGTTTTTCGGTGCAAAGCGGGCCCACCGGTGGATCCCGTTTTGGGCCGAAATTATCGTTTTTGCCCTTGTCTCCAAATTGGACCCAAGGACAGGCGATCCTAGCTGTTTGACACCTTCTGAGCGTGATGGTACTATTTATTTCAGCTTTCGGAGACATCTCTGGAAATTTCCGAAACCAGGACCTAAGTGGAATTCAAATATCAGGCAAGTGCACCTTGCCAAACTTGCAGTCATTATTTTCATATTTTCTGTAAAAAAAATACTCTGCTGGATATCTTGTGCAAATTCATATAAACTGATTTAAACTGCTTAACCTAGGAAACGTATGATGTACCTAGTGTCCGATCATAGTCGGGTGCCGACACCGTACGCGGTGTTGGATTCGTCATTTAGAGATAGATTTACGATCCCCTTACTTTGTACTTGACCTATCAAGTACCCTACAACCCAGGACACTTGACACTATCATGGACAGAATCCTCCTGAGATATTCGTGGTGATTCTGTATAGAATATAGGACTTGATAGAGACATTTATTTATAGACAGTATGACTTGTTGCATTAGTTATAATCCCGCTGACATAGACATGAGACGTTATGGTCATGGCTTGCGTGATTACATTGGGTGGGGAGAGACACACAGGCTACAGGCTGTTCTACATATATATCTACTATTATTGTGAGGTTGTAGACTCTCCAGCAGAGCTAGACCCTTTACGTGTTATTACTGCTACCGGCTCCCCAACACAGAGCTTGTAGCGGTCTTAGCCTGAGTACTAGTGTTGCTCTCATTTGCATATCACATAGATGGTTACATAGTTTACCCTGTTGTTTTATTTAATTTAATTGCACTGCTTTTATTTGGCTTGTTTTATTTTGTGCCTTGCTATGTCCACTGAGGACCTGGAATGGATTATGTCCCCAAGTTTAGCTGAGGAGCAGTATCCCGAGGTATACGGGACCGGAGCTGAAGCTATTGCTAGAGCTGAACCGAACACTGAAGACGAGGTGACTGCCGAGGACTTCTCCTGAGTGCCTGTCCCAGTACTCATTTATTTATTTCATGTTTATATCTTTTGTTCCTGGCCTATAGAGCCAGTTTATTCAGACTTAAGTCGGGTTGTTTCTCCGACTGACTTGCTGTGATTATTGTTGCTACTTATTTCCATTCCATTATGCAGTTATTTCTTTATCTTTATGGATGAGATTAGTGTGACTTATTGTAGTAGACCTTATTTACAGCTTAAGTACGCCCTGATGGCTCCATTAAATTGGGTTATCCATCGGTGCGTGCTGCTGGCCATTGCCTCGCATCTCCAGTCCCTCGGTATTTTGGGACTGGGGCGTGACATGGTTTTTGTGGTGGCCCATGCAGGTCAGATCTAAATAGTTCGGTTTCAACTTAGGGACCGGACAGGCCTGCAATAAGATAGGTTATAGGATCTCATTCATTGATGGAATCGTTTTTGAACTCTATGTCGAATTCAATTAAATTGCTTGAATTGCATCCTGTTTTGATTCCTCTGTGCGTTCTCATTGTTTCCTTTTGATGCAGAGTTATGGATCCCAGAAGTGGTGACGAGACCCCCTTGGGTACACCGCCTGAAGCGGGGGTTACCTGCGAAGCTGGAATGACGCCAGATACCAGAGGACAGTCCTCTCAGAGCAATCAAACTGGCCAGCCAAGTTCCAGGTTCAGGCGTGATGACATCCCGCCTCCTCCCCAGTTCCCTCCTGCGATGCCTGTCTTTCCCCCAGGACAGGCAATGGACGGCCAGCAAATGTTCCAGATGTTCTACGCCATGATGCAGGCACAACAACAGATTCAACAGGAGACCCAACGCCGAGAGACCGAGAACCTAAGGAACAGCCTAGTCGCAGCATTGGAGCATGCAAATCTACTAAATAGGCGGCCAGCGACGGGATCTATTACAGATTTCCGCCAACTCAAGCCCCGTACCTTCTCGGGCAAGGAAGGACCAACTGAAGTGCATGAATGGCTTACGAACACACAACATCAGTTGGAGGCCGCCGAACTACCAAGGGACAAATGGATGACTGCCGTCAGGATACAACTGACGGACAACGCGCATCATTGGTGGTTGTCCGAAGAAAGAAGGCTCGGACATGATCAGGTTACCTGGGAGGAGTTCTCCAGACTCTTCCAGGAAATGTACATCCCTGCTGTGGCTCGGTCAGAACTCCGAGACAGATTCAACCGCCTGATCCAGGGCAACATGACGGTGGAGGAATATAACGCCGAATTCATTCGCCTGAGCCGCTTCGCCCCTTCGCTAATTCCTACCGAAGAGGAGAAGGCGGAAAAGTTCTTTGATGGGCTCAGGTTCGAGCTTCAGAAGTTAATCGGATCGGTCGCGCCCACCTCTTACACCGACGTCCTAGCTGCAGCACGTCGGCTGGAGCACGTTACTCGGAGGGAATCAAGCCTGAAACGTCCCTTCTCCTCCGCACCGTCCAAGTCATCACCAGGAGAATCTGCTAAACGGCCCCAGAAGAGCCCGCCTCCAAGAGCAGCAACTAAGAACCTGCCTACTTGCCATTACTGCAGCAAGGTAGGACATATTGAAAAGGAATGTCGACACAAGCTGGGACTCTGCCTGGTTTGCGGATCTGGGCAACACTTCTCAAAGGACTGCTCGGAACGTCGAGAGGGAGTTCTGAATCGACCAGCTCCACCTGCAGCTCTTCCAGCTGGGGGAGCAACACAGACAGGGCCTGGAGGAGTCAGGCCACCTCTACCACCTCAGGCAGCATTGTTCCAACAAGCTCGTCAGCAAAGGGATCCCGCTCAGGGACGAGGTCAGGCATATGCACTAGCAGTCACTGAGGAAGCTACTGCAGGCGAAGTGATAGCAGGTACCATATTAGTAGCTTCAATTCCTGCTGTAGCATTATTTGATTCTGGAGCTTCGCATTCATTTATTGCTGCTAGCTTCGTAGCCACACATAGAATAGCTACCACACCTCTCTCGAAGATGAAGAGAATTCTAACGAGAGGTGGAATTATCCCGGTTAGTGATACTTGTAGATCATGTTCGGTAGTAGTCTGTGGCCGAGAGATGCGAGCCCAATTCCTGATCTTTTCTATGCCTGATTACGATGTTGTACTTGGTATGGACTGGTTAAGTCAGTACCATGCGACACTGGATTGCCGGCTTGGAAAAGTGATATTTAGACCCCCTAGCCTTCCTGAGTTTGAATTCCTACGAGGAGCTGTAGAACAAGGGGTCTAGCCAACTCTTAGGGTATTGATTGTAGAAGAAGATTTAAGTTACCCAAGAGTCATAACAGAATTTGTGGATGTGTTTCCCGACGATCTTCCAGGTTTACCACCTGATCTGGAGATAGAATTCACAATAGACCTAACTCCAGGAGCCGAACCTATCACTTCATCGGTATATCGGCTAGCACCTAAGGAGTTAGTGGAGCTGAAAACACAAGTTGACGACCTTCTGGAGAAAGGATTTATCCTGCCCAGTGTTTCACCTTGGGGAGCACCTATACTTTTTGTACCCAAGAAGGATGGATCTGTACGGCTGTGCATTGATTACAGAGCCCTTAATGCTGTAACTATTAAGAACCGGTACCCATTACCACGCATTGATGATTTGTTTGACCAATTGAGTGGTGCTAAGGTATTCTCAAAGATTGACCTTAGATCCGGTTATCACCAGATTAGGGTGAAGAAGGAAGATATCCCAAAGACGGCCTTCAGAACTAAGTATGGACATTATGAGTTCCTAGTTATGCCGTTTGGTTTAACCAACGCACCTGCTGTATTTATGAGTTTGATGAACGGAGTCTTCCATCAGTACTTGGATAAGTTCGTGGTGGTATTCATTGATGATATCCTAGTATACTCCAAGAACCACGAAGAGCAAGAGGAACACCTCCGGATTGTGCTAGAAACCTTGAGAAGGGAGAAGCTATATGCCAAACTCAGCAAATGTGAGTTCTGTATGGACAAGGTACCATTCTTAGGGCATATTATCTCGGATGAAGGACTGTCTGTGGACCCAGAAAAGGTCACTGCTATAGAAACCTGGCCTACCCCTACCTCTGTTGCGGAAGTGAGAAGTTTTTTTGGACTTGCTGGGTATTACCGGCGGTTCGTAGAAAATTTTTCAAGGATCGCAGAGCCGATGACTAAGCTGACACGGAAGGATCAGGAGTTCCTATGGACGGAAGAATGCCAGAATGCCTTTGAAGAGTTGAAGAGGCGACTAACAACAGCACCAGTCTTGACTCTTCCCTCAGGGTCAGGAGATTTTGTTGTATATAGTGATGCGTCCGGTAGTGGACTAGGTTGTGTCTTGATGCAACATGGCAAGGTTATCGCTTATGCATCGAGGCAGCTGAAGGTCCACGAGAAGAACTACCCAACACACGACCTGGAGCTAGCTGCAGTAATTTTTGCATTGAAGATCTGGAGACATTATCTGTATGGAGAGAAGGTCGAGATATTCACTGATCATAAGAGCTTAAAGTATGTTTATACACAGAAGGAGCTCAACATGAGGCAAAGACGTTGGCTTGAGTTGATGGTGGACTTTGACATCGATCTGCAGTACCACCCGGGGAAAGCGAATGTTGTAGCCGACGCCCTCAGCAGAAAACCCTCGGCTTATTTCTTGACGGAGCAGCCCCAGCTATTACAAGACTTGCAAGATCTTCAGATAGAGGTTGTTCTACCTGGACAAAATGGTTTGCTGGCTAATATCGAAGTGAAGTCATCACTGGTGGAGAGAATCAAGGAATCTTTGCCTAATGATGCCAGATTCCGAAGGCTGAAAGAGAGAACAGAAGCAGGCCTGCAGACGGGACTTCGCATCCACGAGGACGGAACATTAAGGTGCGGAAATCGCCTATATGTTCCAAATGGAGAATTAAGGCAGGAGTTGATGACAGAAGCCCATAGTTCCATATACTCGGTTCATCCAGGAGGAACCAAGATGTACCGGGACTTAAGACAATATTACTGGTGGCATGGAATAAAAAGGGAGATTGCCCGCTTTGTGGCAAAATGCTTAGTCTGCCAGCAGGTGAAGGCCGAGCACCAAAGGACTGCAGGTATGTTGCAGCCACTTCCCATCCCTGAATGGAAGTGGGAGCATATTACCATGGACTTCGTCACTGGATTTCCAAGAAGCCCTAGTGGAAAGGATGCAGTATGGGTCATCGTGGATCGGCTCACTAAGTCGGCTCACTTCTTGCCGTTCAGAGTCGGACAATCCACGGAAGTACTAGCCGACATGTATATGCGTCAGATCGTAAAATTATATGGAGTGCCGGTTAGTATTGTATCAGATCGAGACTCGAGATTTATATCTCACTTCTGGCGAACCATGCAAGAGAGTCTCGGCACCAGGCTCAAATTCAGTACTGCCTATCATCCTCAGACAGACGGACAGTCAGAGCGCACAATTCAGATCCTAGAAGACATGCTGCGATCTTGTATACTGGACTTTGGAGGATCTTGGGAAGATCATCTGCACGTAGTGGAGTTCTCCTACAACAACAGCAATCAGGCAAGCATTCAGATGGCACCTTTCGAGGCGTTGTACGGAAGGAAGTGCAGATCGCCTGTATGCTAGAGCGACGTTGGCGAACGTCAATTATTAGGTCCAGAGCTGGTACCGGAGACAGTGGAGAAAGTAAAACAGATTCAGAACCATCTCCGTGCAGCCCAGGATAGACAGAAGCATTGGGCCGATGCACACAGACGACCCCTGGAGTTCAAGGAAGGAGAGCATGTATTTTTGAGAATCTCGCCCACTAGGGGTACTATCAGATTTGGCAGCAGAGGCAAGTTAAGCCAAAGGTACATTGGGCCATTTGATATCTTGGAACGCATTGGTGAGGTGGCTTATCGTCTTGCATTACCTCCATCCTTAGAGGGAGTGCATAACGTATTCCACGTCTCACAACTGAGGAGATATGTGACGGACCCAAGTCATATAGTTGATCATTCTGAGATTTCGGTGGGACCTAGCCTGAGATACGAGGAACAGCCAGTGGGTATACTCGACACCAGCGAGAAGACACTGCGAGGGCAGACAATCAGGCTGGTTCGAGTAGCTTGGAAGCAGCACTCTCCTGGCGAATCGACCTGGGAGCGAGAAGATGTTATGCGGCAGCGTTATCCACACCTATTTGCAGAATCAGGTAGAACCTAAGCATTCTTTAATTCTGTAAATCTTGTCTTTATAGTTTACCCTTCGATTGCGAGGACGCAATCCTCTTAAGGGGGGTAGATTGTAAACACCCAAAATTTTTCAGATATTTTAAAATCAATTTTTAGGGAATTAATATACAATTTTCAGTAATTTACATAAGTCCTGTGATAAGTTTGTAATTTTTAAATGCCAATAACTAACATTAAAATGAAATGAAAATATGATTTTATGATGTAAAATAGAAAACCGGACTTAGGGTAATTTTCTGAAATTTTATTGGGCCTCAGACCTATTTTTAAAAGCCTAAAAACTATTTTTATAATTAAATTAATTAATTACTGTTTTATAATTATTATTATTATTATTATTTTTATTATTATTATTTTTATTTCGTTGGGCCCGGCCCGGCCCAGTGGGCCGAGCCCAGTGACCCAGCCCGCCTAGCCATCCTAGCGGGTCGGGCGGGTCCGCCAACCCGGATCCGCGCCCGACCCGACACGCTTCTTCTTCTCCTCCCCCACTTCGCTGCCCGCGTCCCACGCTCCGCCCGCCGGAAAAGGCGCCGCCACGACCGCCTCCTCCTTCGAAACCCTCGCCCACGTCGCCCCGGAGCCTCGGCCTCACCCTCGCCCCAGACCCCTATAAATACCCCGACCTCCTCCTCCTCCCTCATCTTCCCCAAACCGACCCCTCGCCGGAACCCTAGGCCGATCCCCTCCCCTAGCCGCTGCCTCCGCCGAACCACCACCCCAGTGCCCTCCTCCTCCCACCCAGCTCCTCTAGCGCCGACGCCGGCCAGCCCTCTCCAGAACCCCCTCCTCCTCCTCTCTCTCCCCGCGCCGGCTGTTCTCCCCTCCGCCCGGAGCAGCACGCGCCGCCGTTCCCCCCCGGGCCCATCTTCGCCGCCCTGAGCCGCCCTTCCCCGACGAGGCTTGGTCGAAACCGTCCAGCGTAGCTCCGGACACGCGGACACAGCCCAGAACCCTAGCCGGACACGGCCCTTCGTGTCGGACACAGTGTCAAATTGACACGAGGACACGAGGAAACCCGTTTGCAAGGCCCTGTTCAGGTACTCCTAATTTCCTCCTCGTAGCTCGGAATTCAATTCCGTAAATTTCTACGCGAAGCCTGTATAACCCTCTCGGTGCCCGGACAAACCGCTCGGGGCATCGCGTCCTGTGGTGGTCGCACACCGCGATCCAAAAATAGGAAAAACCAGACCCTGTTTCACCCCAAAACTGAGTGCGCCCCGCCAAACGGGACGACTTGGTCGCGCGCGGTCTTCACAGATACGTGCGCGTTGTTGATACGGACGTGTGGGATTTCACGGAAGCTGATTCGTGTGTGCGTGCACACCGGAATCAACGTGTATCCGCGGACATCGCCCCGTATCCGCCTTTTCTATAATTTACCCTAACTTCGTGCACACACGTCAGATCGAGACGAAACTTGCGCCATCGGACTCGTAGTGATACGCTGGTCCTGTGGGTCAAGTTTGGTCCGATTCTGAGAACGTTGACGAAATCGCGTGTCGTGGGCCCCCCAGGCCTCGCTCGACGGGCAATTTCGTGATCGGCTCATCGGAATTCAAATCTGAAAGTTTCATTGGGTTCGTATCATCGTTCCTGACCTGTTGACACTAAGTTTGGTAAATTTGGAGACCGTTGACCCTGACACATTTTTTGGTGCAAAGCGGGCCCACCGGTGGACCCCGTTTTGGGCCGAAATTATCGTTTTTGTCCTTGTCTCCAAATTGGACCCAAGGACAGGCGATCCTAGCTGTTTGACACCTTCTGAGCGTGATGGTACTATTTATTTCAGCTTTCAAAAACATCTCTGAAAATTTTCGAAACCAGGACCTAAGTGGAATTCAAATATCAGGCAAGTGCACCTTGCCAAACTTGCAGTCATTATTTTCATATTTTCTATAAAAAAATACTCTGCTGGATGTCTTGTGCAAATTCATATAAACTGATTTAAACTGCTTAACCTAGGGAACGTATGACGTACCTAGTGTCCGATCATAGTCGGGTGCCGACACCGTACGCGGTGTTGGGTTCGTCATTTAGAGATGGATTTACGATCCCCTTACTTTGTACTTGACCTATCAAGTACCCTACAACCCAGGACACTTGACACTATCATGGACAGAATCCTCCGGAGATATTCGTGGTGATTGTGTATAGGATACAGGACTTGATAGAGACATTTATTTATAGACAGTATGACTTGTTGCATTAGTTATAATCCCGCTGACATGGACATGAGACGTTATGGTCATGGCTTGCGTGATTACATTGGATGGGGAGAGACACACAGGCTACAGGCTGTTCTACATATATATCTACTATTATTGTGAGGTTGTAGACTCTCCAGCAGAGCTAGACCCTTTACGTGTTATTACTGCTACCGGCTCCCCGACACAGAGCTTGTAGCGGTCTTAGCCTGAGTACTAGTGTTGCTCTCATTTGCATATCACATAGATGGTTACATAGTTTACCCTGCTGTTTTATTTAATTTAATTGCACTGCTTTTATTTGGCTTGTTTTATTTTGTGCCTTGCTATGTCCACTGAGGACCTGGAATGGATTATGTCCCCAGGTTTAGCTGAGGAGCAGTATCCCGAGGTATACGGGACCGGAGCTGAAGCTATTGCTGGAGCTGAACCGAACACTGAAGACGAGGTGACTGCCGAGGACTTCTCTTGAGTGCCTGTCCCAGTACTCTTTTATTTATTTCATGTTTATATCTTTTGTTCCTGGCCTATAGAGCCAGTTTATTCAGACTTAAGTCGGGTTGTTTCTCCGACTGACTTGCTGTGATTATTGTTGCTACTTATTTCCATTCCATTATGCAGTTATTTCTTTATCTTTATGGATGAGATTAGTGTGACTTATTGTAGTAGACCTTATTTACAGCTTAAGTACGCCATGATGGCTCCATTAAATTGGGTTATCCATCGGTGCGTGCTGCTGGCCATTGCCTCGCATCTCCAGTCCCTCGGCATTTTGGGACTGGGGCGTGACACCCTCACATGCTACCTTTGCTTTGTGCAAGTAGACCCCGCTATGCCTCGAGTAGATCATCATATACTTTTCTTAGTGCACTGCTTCACTTGTTTAAACTGCACGCCTTAAGAACTATGTCGCTCGATATGTCCCTGTACGGCTTCACTCCTCGCACTACTCCTCAGACCGTGCTAACGTAAATACTTATGTTTCATATAAATGCATGCTTGCCTACTTACATTGTAGTTTGTACTTGTTGCCTCGTTTCAATGTGTCACTACCACATTTCTAGAGTAAGGGCAATGTTGTCATTGCAATATATATATATATATATATATATATATATATATTGTGTTATAATTACATGATATGTATAATATATTATATTATTATTATTATTAATGATATGGATTAGTGGACTAGACTTGAAGAGACCATTAGACTCAACCTTAGACTAGACATTTGAAACCCACTAATTAATCCCTATCCATTTTAAATTATAATCTTCTTAAAACCCCTCATTAGGAATAAAAATCCCATTAATTAAATAACTCTTCATGACAATCATATGGGGGCATTATGGACTTTGTGCATTAGCCAAGTCCTAGGCATGTGACCGGCCCTATATAGAAAGAGGGAGCCTCCCTCTAGTTCATTCATAGCTCATGAAAAAAAAAAACCTAGAAATAGTTCTTCCCCAAACCCTTTCCATCCTCCACAAAATTTCAGAAATTAAACTTCCAATCCCTCTTATTCCCTCATCTAAGAAGCCTAAAAGTTTAGGTTTCAATGAGCTTTGGAAAAAGAAGAAGTTTGCATTGGAAATCCATCTCCCAATAGGTGAAAATCTAAAATCTCTCTTTAAAATTTCGATTTATTATTTGTTTGGCCATTAGGAGCCCACCCATGGTTTAGGAATAGTACAAGGGGGGATTAGTTTTCTTTGGTTCCCATAGTGTTTTCTTCATGGTGTTATATGTATATTTGGGGTTTTGTGTTTTAAGGGTGTATTTCTCCTATTTTTTTATAATAACTAATCATACTATATATATATATATATATATATATATATATATATATATATATATATATATATATATATATATATATATATATATATATATATATTTGATATGAATATATGTTATTAGTTGTGATTGGGGGTTTTGGCAAGAGGATTGGTTGTGTATCATGAGTATATTGCTTGTGCAAACTAGGTGTTTGTTAAAATGACCAATAGAGGGTGTAACCTATTTAGAGTGCTAATTTTATATGTTATATATATATATATATATATATATATATATATATATATATATATATATATATATATATATATATATATATATATATTGGTGAATGCATGAAAGTGTATATAAGTAAAAGTGTATGTATTGTGTTTACAAGTGTGTGACAGTTGGACCTAGTAGTAGTGTTGGGTGGAAACTATGTGTGTGAACTAGAGTCGGGTTTTCCTGTGAGTAGTGAGGTTTGTGGTCAGTTGGTTGCACAAACTTTGGGTTGAGTATATGCTTGTGTGTGTGTGTGTAGAGAGGTGCTCGGGTTCAGTGATACTGGAGAGTATAGTGGAGTAGCAGTAAGTATTTGGGGGTATCTGGTTCAGTAGGCACTGTGTGCATTTAGGTGCAATTGGGATCTTGCACTGATGTGTGTGCACTCTGTTTGGGAAGCCCAGTTATGGGGCAGTGTAGGGTATTTTCTAGTATGCTGTGTATCAGGACTGGGGTCAGTTGCAATTTTGTTGCTTTGGAGGTGATGACAGTTAGTGTCCAAGGTGCAGAACTAAAATTGTAGTATGTAGGTTCCACGATCAAAACTGATACAGTTGTGGGATAAACTGATACTTGGTATCAGTTGTTCCATGTTATAGTAGGTAAGACTCAAGTACTAGACATGGAATTTGGACTGATACATCAGAATGGAATACGGTCTAGAGGGAACTAGAGACTAGGCTTGCACCATGTGTATCAAACTCTGGAGAGTGCCGTTGGAGGGGTGCCAAATCGGGTTTGCAGTAGAGCAGTGCAGGCCTTGAACTGCACTGCAGTGCAACAACACGAGCAAGCAGCAGTTCAACAAGGAACTGCAGCCATCTCGGGCAGATCAGTGCTTTGCACTGAGGGATGGAGTTCTGCAGGTATTCAGGGTATTCTCATACATTGTGCCAGGTAGTTGATACTGTATTTTGGGTTTAGATTATGAGTAAATTGGTTAAGAGGGGTTGTATTAGTGTATTGATACACTGATGTGTCTGAGCTTGGGAGCTTGGTCTTCTGACTGAAAGGGGTATTACTTGAGGTAATGTATACAGGTGCACTTCGTTGCACAGTCCAGTGCCAGTAGCAATAGAAACAACAACTTGGTTAGTATTAGAAGGGGCATACTTGCTTTGGAGTGCACAGACCAGTGCACAAGAACTAGAGCAAGGCACATCAAGAAGTATGAGCCAGGTCCCTGTGCAGTTCAGATGTTGCATCAGTGGGATACATGATCATACATATAAGGTGCAGTTGGGCTTGTTACCATGTTCATGTAGGGGAGTGCCATTTCAATTCGACCACCGTGGTTAGCAATTATACAAATACCAATATTGCAGTTGCTAGTATTGGGGGTAAGATCTTGGGGAAACTGATACCTAGTATATCAGTTGATGCAAGTGATTTGGTTTATGTGTAGCTAAGGTATCAATGTATAGGTAAGTTGAGTATACATATGAGGATATCAGGTTATCAATTGCCAAGGTATTGGGTGAGTATCAAGATATAGGATACTTGTTATTGGGTATCAAGTTAAGGTATTATGATATAGAGTATGATGGTATTAGTATTAGTGGTTAGTATCAGTTACCTTGAGGAATATCACAGTTACATAAGTGTGGACATGCATGTGTACATTGTGTCTGATGTGTGTGTAGGTTAGGTTGATCACCTGATACTGGAGTATCATGGATGCAAATTATAATGGGTTTATGTTAAGGTTATGAGTTAAAATTATGTGTTTCTATATAAGACTAGTATCGACTTCTATACCTTAGTGAGACTTAGAAAACCTAAAGTAGCAAGGTATTAACCTCGTATGGACCTAGTTTGGCCTTGGAACATCATTTTAGTTAGTTCTTCATACTCATGCTTTATTTCATAATTTAACATTAATATTTGATATTTAGGTTTGTGACTCCATCTTGGACATCGATCCTCATTTATTGCTCAGGACCACATACAAGTACATTCTCTGACAGTTTTTATTATTTTGATCATTTCTATGATTCTAGTTGTAATGTATACTTGATTCCGACACAATGGATACACGGGCTAGTATCATAGATACATGTTATGAGGAGTCGTGATTGGAATCCATCGTACTAGCTGGGGACGAAGAAATATTAGCAAGATTATGTGATCATACGCCACTTTACATGCATCATAGCTCACCCCACATATCACGTAGGGTATAGCCTGACCATTTACATGTCTCATAGCCTGTTATATATGATTAGCCTGACTATTGCTCGCATCATAGCTAACCAGATGGTTAGCCTGACCTTACATGTATCATAGCCAATCATATATAACAAGCCTGATCTAGTCCCAAGCCGATCACATAGCAAACAAATATTTCACAACACTTAGCTAGAATTTCTATTCTTTTATTTCAGTACATTCATTTCTAGCATTCACATATATCTATTTATTGCTAGTTAGTTCTATATGTTGATTACATGTCTCTCCCGTATTCCTTATTTTTTTAGTATTTTTTTATCATGTATTTTCTTGCACTATTTTATAGTTTTTGTCAATATAATTAAAATTGCTATTAGTGTTTGTGCTTCGCTCCAATCCTGACTGGATAATATTTTCAGAGGATCTTAAGAATTTCTGCCCTACCCACTATGGTCCAGGAATAGATGGAGATTTCATCCCGGAGATTCCAGAGGAGCCACTCTCCTTAGAGGAGATACCACCTGCAGTCGTTTAGACAACATTTAGCCTAATTTATTATGTATTGGATTGTTATAACTTTGAGACTTGGGTTGTACTATGTTGAGACTTATTTATGTTGAGATAGCTAGACTCTAGACTTTTATTATTTGAGTTGGGTTCTAGACTTATGTCAGAACTTATTTATATCTTATCGTGCAATTTACCTTCTTATAGTATTTTATGATTGAGTACCTTATGAATTGATGATCATATGCATATTCATTGTCCTCCTTATGGAGTTGAGATCATTGGCAAGTTATTTTGTGAGTTGTGATTAGTAGTATTGAGACCTAGACATCGTTCTACCGTCGATGCTGCGGCGTAGGCTGGACGTACCCACGACTCATGCCCAAATTTTGGGTGCTGATCGTGACATATTTTAGTGGTGGTCCATGCAGGTCTGACTCTAGAAAAGTAAGATTAGGATACAAATTGTGCAGTATCGTAGTAGTGCTCAGACTTAAAGTACTATTACGAGTATGAGATAAGGTATAGATGAGAGCAAGCTCAGTCACAACTAAGAAATTTCTAAATTCTATTTTGCTATTCTGAATACCTACTTCTTTTAAAAAATTTACTGTCCTTCTTCGATGATATCGTATCTTTTGCCTTAATTAATTTCTTCTTTCGGTCTGTCTTCAGGATGCCACCGAAGACTAGGTCGCTGAGATTGGGACCCGCAGCTTCCGAGAGGTCTGCCACCTCTCGACCTGCCACCTAGACAGCTGGAGTTGCTCCTCCTACTTCACCTGTTTATGTAGGAGTTTTTTACAGCTTTCGGGGGTCCTCCTTCCCCAACTGTCCAGAGGGTTGTCCCGGCTGTTACGGAAGACTTTCCACCACCACAGATTTTGTTTCCAGGAGGTGTGCCCGCTGACGGAGCAAAGATATTCGCATTGATCCAGGACAAGGTGGATCCTTAGAGGACGTCGGCAGAGGCTCAACGAGTTCAGGTTGAGGCACAGAGGGTGCAGGCAGAGGCGCACCAAGCACAGACTGAGATGATGAGGGAGAGCATAGAGAATGCTCATCGGGTGGCTCTCCAGGTAGTTGAGAGAGTCGTACAACAGCATCCTAGTCAGCAGTAGCAGTCGTAACAGAGGCCAAGCACTATAGCGGACTTCAAGAGGATGCTGCCTCGGGAGTTCAAGGGCGTTGAGGGGATACTCTACGCCGACGACTGGCTGGAGGACTTAAAGAAAAACTTACGCTTGGCTCAGATTCCAGAGAGTCTGCAGATCGAGGCCGCCGACAGCCAAATGTTCGATATCGCGTTGACTTAGTATCGTACGGAGCTGAGACTTAATGCTAGTGGACTTACTTGGGAGACTTTCAAGGAGTTTTTCAAGGAGATGTTCTTTCCCGATGTGGCCTTGGGAGCCTTGGAGAGTCTGTTCCATGACTTTGTCCAAGGGAATATGTCGATCGACGAGTACGCCGCAGAGTTTTGCCGTATGAGTCATTTTGCACCGTCCATGATTCAGGAGCTAGGAGACCGAGCTCGGATGTTCAGGAAGGGGCTGATGAGAGAGATCAAGTCTCATACTTATGACATCGCACTGCTACCTTTGAGGGAATTCTGATGGATGCCCAGATTGTTGAGGATGATTTGGACCTCAGGCCCAAGAGAGGATGTGACATTTTTGGAGAAACGAGTGGTAGAGCGGGATCGGCCAAGCATCCCCACTTTCAGCAGCAATAGAGGCCGTATTAGCACCAGCAGCACCAGGCACCAGTTCGAGAACATATTCAGCAGCAGCCGCAGAGGTAGACCTAATCCGCTGTCCAGTGTGCGTACTACGGGAAGGCGGGACACACGAGAGACATCTGTAGGAAGAGGCTGGGTACATGTTTGTCTTATAGATCGTCAGCACACCAGTTGAGAGATTGTCCTTTTACTCAGACTCATCCAGGTCAGGATGGAGCAGCTACTCAGAGGGGGCCTACCAGAGCACCTACTGCACTAGGAGGCCAGCAGAGGGGACCACCCCTTCCGCCACAGCAGCAGAGGTTTGCCCAGCACCGCCGGCAGCAGAAAGGTGCACTCCAGAGACGAGCGTATGCCATGACGATCGAGTAGGCCAAGCCAGTAGAAGACGTGATATCAAGTTTAGTTCTTCTCGATACTATTTCAGCACTTGCATTATTCGATTCTAGCACTTTCCATTGTTTCATATCTGTATCTTATGCTCTTAAGCATAGTTTAGAGGCGGAACCCTTAGATATGACTTGCAAGATCACGACTGGCGGAGGCATTATTCTAGTCAGTAATTTTTGCAAGTACCGGAGAGTTTCATTGGAAGGCCGAGAGTTGAGTGTGTGGTTACTCGTAATGCCACTTTTGGAATACGATATTGTACTCGGAATTGATTGGTTGGGTAGGCACCATGATACTATAGATTGGCGTTGAGGCAGAGTGATATTTCGACCACCAGGAGAGCCAGAGTTCGAGGTCGCCAGATGAGCAGCGGAGCAGAGCAGGGGCACTTTTTATAGAGCCAGGATGGAGGAAGATGAGTTGCCATATCCTTTGATAGTGGAGTTCCTGGATGTCTTTCCAGAGTAGTTGTCAGGTTTGCCGCTAGACAGAGATGTCAAGTTCTCTATAGACTTGCTGCCAGGCGCAAAGCCAATATCACAGTACGTCTATGGGGTCAACAACAACGAATTGGCAGAGTTAAAGAAGCAGGTTGAGGAGTTACAGGACAAAGAATTCATCAAATCCAGTTCATCACCATGGGGAGCTCCGGTATTGTTCGTACCGAAGAAGGATGGGTCGGTACGCATGTGTATCGACTAAAGAGCTCTGAACAACCTCACTATCAAGAATAAATATCCGCTGCCGAGGATAGATGATCTCTTCGATAAGTTGAGTGGAGCGAAGGTATTCTCAAAGATAGAATTGTGGTCAGGCTACCACTAGGTAAAAGTGAAGAAAGAAGACATTCCGTAGACAGCTTTTCAGACTCGATATGGCCAGTTTGATTTTATGGTGATGCCGTTTGGGTTGAATAATGCACCGACAATATTTATGAACCTGATGAATAAGGTATTATACCAGTACCTTGATAAGTTTGTAGTGGTGTTCATCGATGACATTCTTATGTATTCGAAGACCCCGGAGGAGCATGAGGATCACCTGAGGGTGGTTTTGGAGACTCTCAAGAAAGAGGAGCTTTACGAGAAGTTTTTGAAGTGCAAGTTCTTCCTTGAAAATGTTGAATTCCTTGAACATGTGGCGACGGGTAATGGGATCTCAATTAATCCGAAGAAGATCGAGGCAGTGGAGTCGTAGGCTACTCCCAGTTCAGTAGCTGAGATCAGTAGTTTTCTCGAACTAGCAGGTTACTACAGGAGGTTTGTACAAGACTTCTCCAGGATTGCAGAGCCGGTGACTAGGCTGACCAGGAAGGATGTGGATTTTGTCTGGACGAAGGATTGTCAGGCCGCATTTGATGAGCTGAAGAAGAGATTGACGACAGCTCCAGTGTTGACATTGCCATCAGGGATAGGTGGATTCACTATCTACAGTGATGCTTCAGAAAAGGATTTGGGTTACGTTCTTCAGTAGCACGGGAAGGTAATTGCCTATGCTTACAGACAATTACGTCCTCATGAGAAGAACTACCCTACCCACGATTTGGAGTTGGCAGCGGTTATCTTTGCTCTAAAGCTGTGAAAACACTATATGTACGGAGAGCATATGGAGATCTTCAAAGACCATAAAATCTTGAAGTACGAATTTACGCAGAAAGAGCTGAACATGAGGCAGAGGAGGTGGTTGGATTTGATGAAGGACTTCGACATTTTATTGCAGTACCACCCAGGAAAGGCCAACGTAGTCGTTGATGCCTTGAGCAGGTATCAGATGGCTATGTACTTGACGACAGATAGACACTTGTTGGCCGACCTTGAGAGCTTTGGAATTGAGGTGCTAGTTCATGATATTGAGATTCAGATGTGGGGATTGCAGATACAGTCCGAGCTGATGGACAAAATTATAGCTATACAGTATGAGGATGAGGCTCTGAGGAGTATCCGGGCACAGGTTCGTATAGGATTATCAAAGGACTTTACTATTGCTGATGATGGGTCAATGCGGCACGTTACTAGGATATGTGTGCCGAGCCGGGAGCTGTGCGAGGAGGTTTTTCAGGAGGCACATCGCTCTCAGTACTCGATGCATCTAGGTGCCAATAAGATGTATCGATACCTAAGGGAGCACGTTTGGTGGTATGGTATGAAGCGTGAGGTAGCACACTTTGTATCCCGGTGTTTAGTGTATCAGCAGGTAAAGGCGGATAGACAGCGGCCAGGTGGATTGCTTCAGCCTTTACCCATCCAAGAGTGAAAGTAGGAGCACGTGACTATAGATTTTGTTTCGGGGCTTCCGCGTTCTCCAGGAGAAAAAAATGCAATTTCGGTCATCGTAGATAGGTTGACCAAATCATCCCACTTCTTACCATTTAAAGTGGGTACATCGACGGAGAAGTTAGCAGAGATGTATGTGCAACAGATTATCAGAGTACTGTGAGCATCGTCTCGGATCGGAATAGTCGTTTTACTTTCCACTTTTGGAGGAGTTTGCAGGCTAGCTTGGGCACTCAGCTCAAGTTCAGGACCGTATTACATCCCTAGACAGACGAGCAGTCGGAGAGGACTATTCAGACTCTCAAGGATATGCTACGCACTTATGTTCTGGATCTCGAAGGTTATTAAAAGGATCATCTACACCTGGTAGAGTTTGCTTACAATAACGGCTACCAGGACAGTATTGAGATATCACCATTTGAGGTTCTCTATGGACGGAGATGTCGCACACCGTTATCTTTTGATGATATCGGTGAGAGAGCCTTGTTGGGACCAGATATGGTCGTGGATGCAGTAGAGAAGGTAAAACTCATTAGAGATAAACTTCGTGTGGCATAGTACAGACAACGACATTGGGCTGACAACCACCGTAGACCCTTGGAGTTTGAGGTATGGATTTTATTAAGATTGCTCGTAATTGCTTTATTTTAGATTGTGTGTTAAAGCTGCATTTGTTCTAGGGTGGCAATTTGGTGTTCTTGCAGATTTCTCCGACACGGGGCATGATTTACTTTGGTAAAGACGGAAAGCTTAGTCCACGGTACATCGGACCTTTTGGTATTCTTGCGAGGGTCGATACAGTGGCCTACAGGCTAGACTTGCCGCCTGCACTATAGGGAGTACATGACGTGTTCCATGTGTCACAGCTGAGATGGTAGGTGAAAGATCCTAGTCACGTACTAGATCACTCGGAGATCGAGGTTGGTCCGACTCTCAGCTATCCTGAGCAGCCCGTAGAGATTTTGGACCGCAGTGAGAAGGTATTGCGAAACTAGACTATTCCTTTGGTTCGTGTTGCATGGAGACATCACTCTTAAGGTGAGTCAACCTGGGAGAAGGAGGACGAAATGCGCGAGCAGTACCCGTATCTCTTCGAGCCTTTAGGTATAGTTCTTATTGTTCTGATTGTGTCCTTGTGCTAGTTTAGTTCAATTTCTAGGACAAAATTCTTTTTTAGGAGGGTAGACTTGTCACTACCATATTTCTAGAGTAAAGGCAATTGTCACGACCCGCACCCGAAAAATCGGGCATGAGTCGTGGGTACGTCCAGCCTACGCCGCAGAATCGGTGGTAGAACGCTGTAAAGGTCCGTTCTAGGTCATATTATCTATATCTCACAATGATCAGTCAATATAACCTCTCCAAAAGGAGGGCATCCACGCAATATATATTTATACTCAATCACAATAACTAAAGAAAGAGTAAAAGCACGATAAGATATCAACAACGAAATAAAGAAACAAAAAGCAAGTACAATAACCAATATACAGTCCAAGTCTAAAGTCTACAATATCACAGAAGCAATAAAATAATAAGTACAGTACAGTCATCCAAAATATCAACTAGGAACAACCCAGGAAAACCCACATAGCTAACTAGGGCTAACGGTGTCTCCTCGACGGGCTCCTCCTCAATCTCTGGGTCACAACACTCCTCGACGCCCGGCCCATAGAATGTCGGGCAAAAATTCTCAGGATCCTCTGAAAAAAATATGTCCAGTTAGGACTGGAGCAAAGTACATAACTCTAAAAGTAA